>JAMWYP010000106.1:1474031-2074031 GCA_025563575.1 Acacia pycnantha | reverse complement strand
CGTGATCTCCATCTTTGTCTCTTACAAAAAAAATATATCATTTTTAGTCCATAAAAAGGACGAATAAGGGTCGATTGGTTGACATTTTGATCCCTCACAAATTTTCAAAAGGTCATTTTTAATCCCTAAAAAAGGACGAATAATGGTCGATTTTTTTGTAAAGGACCAAAATGGAGTCCGTATTTTTTGTCAGGAACCAGAAAGGACATTTACTCTAAATAAAACCCATTAAATGTGTAAATCATGGTTACTTCGTGGGAGGAGGTTCTTTTTTCTTTCTTTCTTTTTTTCTTTTCTTGTTTTTTGGGAAAATTAAAATCAAGGACCTATAGCAGATAATATTTATTGAGAAGGACTGTACACGTTGTAATTATTTAGAAAGACCAATTACCAAAATAAAAATTTAAAAATACTAAATTGCCCCTAATCAAACCTCCTACATTTTCTCATTCTATGTTTAAAACTAATATGAATTTCTAAATTTAATTTAATTAAATACAATTTCTCTCATCATAGATATTTATAGAAAAAATAACAACATCTTTCAATTTTTTCAAAATTATAATTTTATTTTTGAAATTGACACAAAATTTAATTGAAAAAATGTATGCTTTTAGGAAAAAATTCAATTTTTTTTATAATTTTTTTTATAATTTATTATAAACATTAAAGAATATATATATGTTATATATATATATATATATTATAATAGGGTCATGTTCAACACGAGCGTACGTTCTAAAGTCAACGGACATTAACACATTATAATATTTCAATTTTTGGTACAATATAGTAATGTTTTATTTTTGTTATTTGAGCCTACGCAACTAGTTATAGTAAGATAAAAAATGCGTTTAATTTTTTATTTTGGTTGATTAAGTTTCTTTGATAGAGATTTTTTTTCTTGATTTACATTTAAATCAAGAAAAAAAATTAATGATATAAAAGGGTTAAATGACCAATATCTATGTTACTAGTAATAATTAAATTATATAATGATAAGATATGAAATGCATTTAATTTTTCATTTTGGTTGATAAAGTTCTTTTGATGGAGCTTTTTTTTCCCTGATTTATATAGAATTATGTAAATCAAGAAAAAAAATAATGATATAAAAGGGTTAAAGGGCCAATATCTACCTTACGAGCAATAATTACATGATATGATGATATGATTATGTAGATATTAGTTAAGGTTAAAAAATGATGATTTTGGCAGTAGTAATTTTGGTGGGAAAAAAATTAAATTACTTTCAAGGACAATTTAGTATTTTTAAATTTATATTTTGATAATTGGTCCTTCTAAATAAATACAACTTTTACGGTGTTTTCCAATAAATATTATTCTCTATAGGTCCTTCTATCTAATTCTCCCTTGTTTTTTCGGGATGAGGCATGATTGTATTTAGAAAAGGAGAATGATGTCAAACCTATGATATATCTTCTGCATATATTATAAAAATTGCAATAAGTTACATTATATGCGAGTTGCATGTGTACACAATGTGTTTCATTTGAATTGCATGGCCAGTGAGGAACTCAAGTTTTGGATTTGAAGTGAAAACGTTTCTTTGTTAATTAATAATGAAGATTAATTAAAGGACTGAATCTCACCTTTATGTATGGGGGAATTAACAGGGTTTGATAGTGATGATGGGTGTAATAAAGGAGGGGGGGGGGGAGAATTGAATTGAAGGAATTTTCATCCTCAATTATTAGTTTTTGCTTTTGGATATTATATCAGTGGAGATGTTTAACTAACTCACTTGCAACGAATGGAGCTTTGTTTAGAAGAAAAAGAGGCCCTACGGAGGCATGCCCGATCTGCCAGGCCTCATGTGAAACACTGGAGCACCTATTTTTCCACTGCAGTTGGGTGAGATGCGTCGGTTTGGAAGTCATTGTCAATCAAAAGTGATCTCAAGAACATCCACGACTTCAAACAATGGTGGATTTCCATTATGAACCCATTGTGCCCATTATCGACTACGATATTGCGTCTATTATTTGGTTGTTATGGTTCATCTGGAAGGGAAGAAATGATCAGGTATTTAATGGTGTTGCACCGGATCCTAGAGCTGTCATTGAGAAAGCACGCCAGGCGCTACTTGGTCACTGGAATGCAAATTACCCCACGTGTTATGAAGAGGCAACTCCTAAGCCTCTAGCCAAAGTAGCCCGTTGGAATCCACCAGAGGAACATATGCTGAAGATCAACCTGGATGGCTCCTATGTAGAGTCCGCTGCCGCCATCGGCCAGTGCCGAGATCATTGGGGCCGGAGTACGTGGGCTTTTACCGATAAACTCAAATCAATTTCGGCCTTTATGATCAAGCTTTAGCATTGCAAAGGGCCTTGATGATTGCCCAGATCTCGGGAAATAAAAATGTCATTTTGATACGGACCGCGGACTCTTGAACATCTTTTGAACAAACATCAACAGGATTCGTGTGAATGGCAATCGAGAGGCATCTGGATGATATTCTTACTACTCTTAAATCGATTCCAGCTTTTCGATTACTTTTACTCCTCGTCGGGGAATCGAGCGACGCAGATTGGCTTGTCAGTATCTACTAATAAGGAGGTGTGCCCGTGGGGTGGGTAGTCATACCCTTACCTTCTTTGTCCCATTCTTGGAAGAAGACTGTCGGAGCCCCCCTATGGGGTGGCTGCTATCTTTTAACTTGCTCTGTAGTTGGTTTTTGCTTTCTAGCTTTCCCTCCTGTTGTTAGCTTGCTGTTTGCTAGGCCTACTGCCTGAGCCCCTCGTATTTGTTTCTTTGTATCCCCTTGGTCCTCAGTAATCAATATATTACTAGATTTGAACAAAAAAAAAAAAGAAGGATTGTAATCTATTTTTTATGATTAATAAATTAAAATTAACTTTCTCTGATAAAAAAGAAAGCTACTTTCTTTTAGCTATGCGGCATTTAAAAGATACATGTCTGCATATAAACAAACCCATTGCTGCTACGGAGAAGCAACGACGGGTTTGAATTAAGAAGGATGAACCTTTTATATATATATATATATATATATATATATATATATATATATATATCAATAATAGTAGTAGGAGTAATAAATGGTTAGTGATGGTATTGTTTTGGGTGATGATTGTTATGAATCAAAAGATTGATTGATGGAAGGAGATTGGAGCCGACCACATGACGCTGATCCTGTACGTATTAACAATAATTGAGGAATATAGAAAACACAAACAAAACAAGATGTTGGATTATACAACAGCCACATGAACTCCTTCGGATAGTCATGGCCGACACGTGTCACTCTTTGAGATTGCCTTCTTTTGATTGGCTGGTCAACTACTAAACACCAGGGAGCCCCACACGCTTGATTATATATAGTGGCCTGTTTTCTCTCATCATGAAAATCATCTACTGCTATATTTCGTCTTAAGAAATTTCCAAGTTCCAGGCTACCGTAAACAACAGTTTGAAGCACAGAATAATATGTGGATTCAATTAGATCAACCAACCCTCATCGACTGGCCCACCTCTACATATATCGAGTTCCTTGTTTTTTTGGGGTAACCTCTTATATATTAATAAAAGGGACTCCGTTACAAACATGTTGGTTGTGGTAAACTAAAGTTTGAATATCTATTATACTAAAAAAAAAAAACGACCATCAATAGCGGTTAAAATGATGTATTTGTAGCGGTTTTAGACGTTACTAATGACATTTGTAGCGGTTACTCAAATCGCTACAAAATCGGCCACCGTGGTAAACTGATTTGTAACAGTTAAAAAACACCACTACTACATATATCTGGACCGCTACTATATCTGCAGCAGTTCCCAATGACCGACACTATATGAGTTGCGCTGACGTCTTGTTTAAGAGATTAGTCGTGGTTTCAAAACCCCTACAAATTGATTTTGTTTAGATGTGTAGCGGTTATAAAACCGCTACTAATTATATCAATATATTGTAGCGGTTAAATCACCACTACAAAATATGTTTTTGAATTTTTTTTTGCCGCCATCAGTTTTAATTGTTTTAAATATTTGTAGCGGTTCATAATCGCTATAAATAATTCTCGCCATTTTTTGGCAAAAAAGTTTTGCCGCCAATGAATTTTAATTCTTTTAAATATTTGTAGCGGTTCTTAACCGCTACAAAGAAATGCCACAATTTTTTTGTCAAAAAAAAATTTGATTCTTTTGAATATTTGTAGCGGCTGAGGTAACCGCTACAAATTATTGATATAGGAAAAAAATTAATTTTTTTAATTATCGTAGTAATGAAGTAAATATTCCGTTATTAATAATTTATATTTTAGTGAAAATAAAAGATGTTAAAATATGATATTTGAATATATAAGGTACTAATATAGGTGTAAAACAATAAGAATATGCAAGTATAATAAGAACTAATAATGAGTTAATTAAAATAATACTCACTGTAAAAAAAAATGTGTGTGCAAGTCGATCTAATAATGTATGTGAAAGTAGAAAGAAAGTTCAAAAATATATGTGATTCAACTGCAAAATAACAAAAGTTAGTATCAGAAGGGTAGAAGAAAGAAGAAATATTTCGATAATCATTAGATTTGATCCAGTTCAACGGCACTGGATCAACGGCACTTACCCCCTTCAAACAATTAACCTCTTTGACAAAACGAAAAAATATGAGAGGAGGCGGAGAGAAAACGTGTCTAGAAAAGAAACTGAAGCATATCAAATGTGGTTTGGTGGGGTATTTATGGTGATATCTGCGCATCATGTTGTAGCGGTTAAGGTTGCACTTTTTGTAGCGGTTTTTATTAGTAGCGGTTATGGATGCGTATTTGTAGCGGTTGGTTTCTGTAGCGGTTAAATAACCGCTACAAATAATGTTATGGATTTTTTAAAAAAAAAAACGTACTAAAAAGATTACAGATTACAGCGTATGCATAATTTTTTCTCTCAATCTTCTTCACCTTCCTTACAAAGAAAGTTTGTATAAAATGTTACATGTGAGGTGAATATGTTTGAACACAAATAAAACTTTAGTTAAATGTTATTAATTCATAAAGCGTATATTAAAAAACGTATCAAACTATAGGTAAATTGTCATCGCTGTCTAGGAAGAAGTCTTCGAAGCTGGCGGGTTGGAATGGCTCACAATCGTAGGCAACGTTATCACCATCACCCATGTCGTAAAGGTCCTGAGGCTTTAAGTGAACCACCATATTCCAATCCTTGTGCCTCTCATCGGCGACATAATAAACTTGATGGGCCTCTGAGGCAAGAGTATACAGCTCGTCATCTTCAGACTGACCACTGTGAATAGGCTGGGAGAAATTCACTGATGTGATACCTAAGTTGTCAGTCAGGTTGAAAGGTACAAGTCTAAAAGTAGGTTGAAAGGTAAAAAATATGAAAAATCAAAACCGCTAGAAATTGTGATTTTTAAAACGAGGAACACTGTTTAAAAACCGCAACATTTTGTAGCGATTTCCCTAATAAATCGTTACAAATTTAATAAATTTGTCACGGTTAAAACCTAACCGTTACAAAGATGCCTCGTTCTTCGTGATCTCTTGTAGTGGTCATTTCACCGCTACAAAATGATTGACCTTTACAATTCTGTAGCGGTTATCCACTAACTGCTACAAATTGTATATATTTTGTAGTGGTTAATGGCTATAACCGTTACAACCTGAATTTTTTGGCAAAAAAAATTCCAAACTAATTAGTTTATGAATCAAACTAATTAGTTTGGTGAAAATAATTAAAATAACAAACCCTCAATTAATTTAATTACTTTCTTTAATTTCTCCAAAAGTGTCGTGAGTAATAAATTAAAAATAATGAAGTAACTGGAAATAGTCCAACATGCCTGTGGAGATTTGGATTCAGTATAGTCGTTGATCTCCCACGAAAAACTCGCTGACTCATTTTTATCAGAGATATTTTCGTGAGACAAAGGTGGCTATAATGGAACCCAATCTCCGGTCGCATGTTGGACTATCTTCAGAAGAGTAGAAGTCTTCACGTCAAAGAAATGAGTAAACCTTGACTTGTCACTAAACGAATTGCCTCGCAAGGATGAGAGAGGCAAATATCTGCAGCCCTCATCACCAAATATAAGAGATCAGAGCTGTAGATATCTGCATGTCTTCGACTACCAAGCGAGATAGTTCATTCAGTTACATGTCGAAATTTAGTAATTTCTTGAATTTTTATAATTGATGTACGGACCCTAAACCCTTTTTATAGTGTGAATATTTGTAGCGGTTATCATAGAAACCGCTACAAACATTTAGCATTTGACGCGGTCAAAGTTACGCTTCCTTGTGACCGCGACACAATTGTGTCGTTTCGTTTATTTGTAGCGGTTGTGCTAATGTAACCGCTATAAATTCACCGCAACAAAGTTCGTGCCAATGCTGGCGCCAAATTTGTAGCGATTATATTCATAGAACTGCTACAAAGTTCATGCCACAAACATTCGCACCATTGCGCGTCAAGCTGATGCCAAATTTGTAGCGGTCTGGTTTGCGTTAACCGCTACAAATATCGCAGCCAACATGCTCCCAATGCTTCCGTTACTAATTTGTTGCGGTTTAGTGATAAAACCGCTACAAAATGATACTTTGTAGCGGTGATTTTGAACCGCTACAGATAAACCGCGACAAATGATAGTTTTTTTTGTAGTGTTAGAAGAAGTGCTCGTATTTTGTACTCGACAGTATTTTAAATATGATTGTTTCCAATATTAGGATATATACAGTGTTTATCCAAAAAAATAAATAAATAAAATTAAAGGGTTAAAGTTGAGATATTTTTTCCAAGTGCATCTAATGCCCTAAAACAATTTGTGGTGCGTCCAGCATCCTAAAATATTTTTTTCATATGTGTCCCTCACTTTGAAGTATTTTTTTTGTATAATTTTGCACTTAATAGACTCTTAAAAAATACTTCAAGGTACCCAATTATGATCCAGAAAAAATATTTCATAGTAGTGGGTGCACCACAAAATACTTCAGGGTTCTAAATGTACCTTAATCCCTAACAAAACTATGTTTCATTTGTAAATTTTATATCATTTTTAATCCCAATTAAGTTTGATTACTTTATTTGGTTGACTCAAGTAAAATTAAAACGACAAAGTATGCCCAGCTAATAATACTACTTTTTGCCCAAAATGTTTAAATTAAGTAAGATCCGTTTCAACTCAAAATTTTGCAAAATGATATGTTCATATAAAACTCTTTTAAATTTAGAGTAAACTGGAATATTATTTATCTAATAATTTGATGGTCGAGGTTCATTAGGCGTACGGGGGTCACTAGAACCACTACTGGGTTGAGTAGAGCTTCGCCACACGCCTAGCTGTCGTACACAAGTACAAGATATCTCAAATTTACGGACCAACATGAATACAAGTCTTTAACTATATAAGAAGTGTTCTTGTTGTTGTGAGGGTTGAGAATTATTTACGTTATAAATTTTGAAGGAAGAAATCTTTAGTCAAATAAAAAAAATAAATATAAGATTTAATCTCCTTTTTTTTCATATCTATTTTTCTCAAAATACTCATATATATAGATAGATTCTTGCATGAGAGAGATGGGTATCACATAGGGCAGGTGAAGGCGGGTAATTAAGGACGCATAGTACGAAGGAGTAAATAATGAAGGGGCTTGTGATTTGTGAATTAATCGTGGGGGGTCCCTACTCCCTAGTGGTCATAATTAATATTTTGATTTAAAAAAAAAAAGGCTATGATAGTTAAAAATGGGAAGGGAAGAATGAGAAACAAACCAAGAGAAGAAGCTGCTTCGAACCTCAATCGCTCTTAACCTGTCTGTGAATCAGACCGAGATACCATCACTTTCTCATCTTTCCTTTTCCATCTCTCTCCCACTTTTCCGTTTCCAATCATGCCCTTTTCCTACACTAATATTCTTCTCATCATTATCAATTTAATTATCATTTTCATGGATCATCATCTATGGCTGCTCAGTGCGTGTTCACCCCCTGCCACGTCTTCATTTCTCTTCCTCCTATTCATCATATCATAAAATGCAGAGGGGCTTTGAATTGGCCTGAACGTACAGGGTTTCCGTCCGGCTCCGGCGCCAACGGTGGTTGAACAAAGAAAGAGGGATGATATTCAGATATGCGGGAGATGTTGAGTGAATTCAAATTCAACGTTGGCGCAAAAACCAAACTGACTTTGCAAGCTAGAAGGAAGCTGAGTTCACTTGTGAACAGTAGCTTTTAGATGGTCTTGGCGGAACACAATTTCATGATAGTACATACACGGACATTGATTATATATATATATAATAAATTAAAGTGCGTAAAAACGGGGTTGAAAAATGTTTGAGAACGACGCACCACCAAACACGAACCTAACTTAAGCCTTCAATCAAGCGCCATGCACATTCTTTTTTAGCTAACCTTTTTTAATGCACGGATTTTTTTTTTTGAAAAAAGCTTCACTACTCATATCAATGATGTACGTATAATAGTAGTGCCAGTAAAGTTATCAAAAAAAAATAGTAGTGCCAGTAAACGTGGACTCATGCTCTTCATAACAAGAGTTAAAATTATTTTGTGACATTTAAATAATTCCTTTTGCCTAATGCCATAATAACATATGCAGCACTCTCAAAGTCATAACTTCTACTTTTAATTTTCAAGATTTTTTTTTTAAAACAAATTTTACGACTTTAACTTATAAATGACGCCACTCGGATTTATAAATATAAAACTCTAACTCTTAAATATACTATTTCAAACCTCCTTATAGGGTGTTCAAAACCATCTCCAGATATCCCAATCCCGCTTCCCATCCCAGTTTTTGGCCACGATGCAATTTGCATTCTACTTCTAGCGTGGTACCAGTAGTATCGAGAAGCTAGGGACCAAAAAAATACCGGCTTTATTTTTCTAAAATCTAAACTTAAAAATGTCATCATATTAGTTAAATTTGTCATATTCTATTGTTTAAAGTGATCATTTATAATTACTAATAAATCCATCATAATTACATAAATTGATCTAGAGGTGAAGAATAACATTTTATTATCGCCGCCGCCGTTATATTATCTTTATAAAGTATATAATTAGGATTAATATCACAATATATGATGTTTAACTCCAACTGAAAATGTGATATACATCTTAATTATAGAAAGATAACTAAATCAAGGGTGATCCCAGTTCCTATCTCATTCCTGATCTCAACATATCTTGGTCTTCATCCCGGACGGGATGAGAGATTCCAGGATTAAACTCTCTAGGACCGGGACACTTTGAGCACCCCTACCTCCTTACATTCAATTTTATATTTTTTCCTAAATAAAATGACATATTTTTGGTGCAATAGTAATAATAAAATGACATGTTAAATCACTTTCTTAAAACTTTGAATTAAGATGTGATGCCCTATTTATGTGCATCCTTTTGTTATTTTTTATGAAAAAACAAGAGGGGAAAAATCTTAATAAGTTCAATTTAAAAGAAATTGATAGACAAAGTTATAAAATTTTAATTTTAATAAAAAAATATGTAATAAAAAAAAAGTAAGAAAAATTAATTACCCTCTATTTGGATAGAAAGAAAAGTGAGGAGAAAATAGGGGGAGAGGATATTATGAAAGAAAACTTCTAAAAATATTTTAGTATTTTTAGGATTTTTCCCTACTAATTTTTTTTCCCACTAATTTTCTCTCCATCTAAACATAACCTCACTTCATCAATTTTTAATTAAGACAAACTCAATAAAATTTCCCCCTCTATATTTTCCTCATAAGTCATACCAGACAGTTAGTCCAATTTAGATTCTCCACCTCCTTTGGGTGGCCCCCATATGAGATATGATCTAAATGTATATCTATATATACATATCCCAGAATTTAAAAATTATCTTGTACAATTTTATATTGGGAGGATGATAGCCATGGTAATTAAGGCTCAAAACTAGACTTTTAACAATTTTTTCCCCAAAATTTAATAACAAATATTGATTTAGATAATTATAAAATTCAGGAAATTTTAAATATAACTCTTAATTTACCACCGTTCAAATCAATTCATCCATCATATCATGTGTGTGTAACTGTATATGTACGAGTGTTACACAACTTACGAAGGCAATAAAGAGTAGTAGCTTAGTATGCATTGCCAATGCCCTGCAGCCATCTTTATAATAATGGCATCAAAGTTGATGGGAAAATCAATTTCAGGGCCTCTTTTAATAGGATAAATTGTAAAAAAGGCCCTAAAATTCTAACAATCCCAGAAAAGGTCCCAGAGTCTTTTCTGGGATTTTCAGAATCTTAGGTGGGTTGTTAACAGAGCTGATATGATTGTTAACGGGGTACTGATATAGTTATTAAATGTATTGATTTAGTTGTTAGTAAAAGTGTTGTTAACGATGCTGATTTAGTTGTTAAAGACTTACCCGTTAACAACTATATCAGCCCCATTAACAATTCACCCAAGATTTTGAAAATCCCAGAAAAGGCCCTGAGACATTTTCTGGGATTGTCAGAATCTTGGGGCCTTTTTTGCAATTTCCCTTGTTAAAAGGACCCTAAAATAAATTTTCCCATAGTTTATTTTGTTTTTGAACAGTTGTGAAAAACTAATAATATATGATAACATTATAATGATATCTACTAATTTTAGAAAATTCTATTTAATCAGTCAAAAAATGCAACGTTATTATATTAGGATGAATGAAAGATCAGCAACCATGATCCCACTGTGATGAAAATTTATTGACCGGAGAAAAAGTAGCAGTAAAACATTTGGTAATAAACGGTTAATATAATCCATGATCCCTTATTTTTGGTGTTGGATTTCAAATTATAGTTTTGATTCCTCTATTTCATTTAGTCCCTATATAAAACTCAATAAAAACCTAAAAGTTATATTTAAAATCTTGAGGGACTAAAATTAAACTGAGGATAAATTTGAGGGACCCAAAGATAATATTCACCAAAAATAAAAACAAAACATAGTTAAGTTAAGCATGCTTGATACTTCGATTTGAATAAGCGGCTGCCAAATCGAAGATAATAAGAGGAGGGCAATCTGGGGGCAAAAAAAAGAGGAGGGCTATCCGGTACATTCACCTAACGTTGTCGCTTCCTTCATTCCCCGTTCCGTCCTTCTCACTGTGTGCAAACAAGAACCATATATCCCCTACTTCCCAGTTCCCAGTCAGTCCTAATACGTACCCTCTTCAATTATTTGTCTCCACATTTCAATTTCATTTTCAATTCTCCTTCCTCTGCAAGAGAAAATCCAAACTGAGGCAGACCCCTCTGAACCAGAAGAGCTGCGTCTCTCTCTCTCTCTCTCTTAATTTCTCTCTACTCCATGGCCACTGCAGAGCTACACAGATCACGTACTTCAGGCGGGCACGATAGCCACCACACAACAGATGACGACGAGGATTACAGCGTCGCGGACGACGCCGAGGAGGAGACGGACGGAGAAGAAGAGACCAACGGAGCAGACGATGGCGACGACAAGGCGATGGGATGGTGCTGGCGGAGGAAAGGCGTGGGCAGAAGCTGCGGTTACTGGGGGAAGGTGTTGGACCCGAGGGCCAAGTGGGTTCAAGAATGGAACAGGGTGTTCCTGCTGGTGTGTGCGATGGGGCTGTTCGTGGACCCACTCTTCTTCTACGCCCTATCGGTGAGTGACTCCTGCATGTGCCTCTTCGTCGACGGATGGTTCGCCGTCACCGTCTCGGTGCTCCGCTGCATGACTGATGCCTTGCACCTCTGGAACATGTGGCTTCAGTTCAAAATGGGGAAGCGCCACTTTGGAAGTGGCCTAACTGTCGATACTAACCGTCGCTGGGTGGCTCTTCGCTATCTGAAGCTCAAGACCGGCTTCTTCTTCGACCTCTTCGTCATCCTCCCTCTGCCACAGGTCACACAGTCTTTATCTCATCCACTTCGTTTTCTTCTATTACAGTCAACAGTACTCTTTCATATATATAATTAAGAAAGAAATCCAGCTAAATTAAGCAAATTTGAAGAATACTGCTGCTTTATTCATGATTTCTGAAGCTTGATCGTGTTTGGGTGCCTTATCCTAATTAATTGTGGATATAGTTTTTTGGTAGTGAAAAGGGAAATTTGATATTTTTTTGGGTGAATTGAGAATTGGTGATTAGAATAGGGTTAAAGGGCATTTTTACTTTAGAAGTTTTTACCAAGGCAACTTTTTCGGGATAATTTTGTTTCGGCTGTTATCCCAATTAATTTTAACAATTAATTAATTAAATATGTTGAGCTGAAAGTCTACATGTCATTTACGTTTTTTTTTTGTTAATTAATGTGCAAATTTATCGTGAAAGTTATAAATCTAACTTTTAAAAAATATGAAATAAATGACACATGCACTTTCAGCATAAATTTATTTTTTAACAAAAATGACGTGGATTATATATGAATTATCATCTTAACATATTTGTTCAACTAACTATCAAAATTAATTGATATAAAAGTTGGGACAAAATTAATTTTTTTTAATAATTATAGGATAATATTGCTCCCAAAATACTTCCCTGGCCCTTAACCCAATAAAATAATGAGAAGGGTAAGAGGGAGAACAAAGTGCATGACAGGAATTGTTTTGTGCATGCAGAAAAGGATGGTTACCTGCTCTTGCATGTGCTTGTTCATGTGTCTTTATGCTCATTATTTTTTTTTTCTCATCAATGTTTCTGTGATGATATGAGTTATGAACAAAGTTATGAAACAACTGGGCAGGCAATTATTACATTCCTTTCTCAGGCATATATTCTCTCCCAAGTCCCAAAGCTTTTTCGCATCTCTCTTCCTAGTTACTTAAAGGAGGAAGGTAATCGGCTTAATTAATAAGGAAAGACTCCTGCCCGTAATTAATTAGCTATACCATATACTTACTCTGGCCTTTATTATAAGGTACCAATTAGTAAGTTTATTTAGTCATTTTTATAAGGCACTTACTTATTCCCAATAAACATTAATTATTTTGTCCATGTCTACTCCTAATTAATAAAGGTAATGAGTGAGAGTAATAATTAATATAATATTTAGAGTTTAGTGCAATTAGTAGGGGTAATATTGAAAATTACTTAGATTTTAGGACAACTTTATTGAGTAGTGAAATTGGTTTGTGAGAAAAGTTAGTTGATGCCTTATAATAAGGACCAAATGGAATAGATGTTGAATTCCTACCTTGGCCTTCTAATTTTCAGTTTTTATTTATATTTTTTGAAGTAATTAAATTATCTCTCAAGACAGAACCCTGCAAATAGAACGGGAATAATGGTTTCCTTTTCCTTTTTCGTTTTTTTAAAAATTAACTTACCTTAAATTTAATAATTGATTATGTTTATGATTAATAATGAATATAATCTATTAAAAATTCTATTCTATATAAATATAAAATATGTTCTGGATACATTGATTGCTACATGGAACTGATCTCGAATGATTCTGGAATATACAGTAACGGGTCAAATCATATGGGACCCAAAAATTTCATGTACAACCAAATTGGTTCTTTGTCCTGTTGTAAGACAGAGTGGTCCTCTAATATATATAGTAGACAGTACAGACTACATGTGATTTTTTTCTAGGTAAAGAAATCCTGCGTAATTATTCTGCGATCCTGAAAATTACAGCAAATCGATGCTAGACGTGAAAATGATGTGTGTTTTTGACTCCGTGGCCAGATATTCACTGTTTTGTTCAAACACTGACGGAGTGGTTCAAATACAAAGAGGTCGGGAAGTTAGTGAAACAAAAGGACGAAACATGCATGAAAGAGAACGCACTAAATATAAAATTTATAGGAAACCAGTATAATAGCTCTCATGTATAAGAAAGAACACAGTATATTTCATGGTCATTGTATTTGGGAGCTTAAGTTTGAAGACATTTGTGTGTTGTGCAGATTGTACTATGGGTTGCAATCCCGTATCTGTTGGAAAAAGGGTCAGTGACATTGGTGATGACGGTGTTCTTAATAATGTTTCTGTTTCAATATCTCCCCAAGATATATCACTCCGTTTGCGTCTTGCGACGCCTCCAAAACCTCTCTGGCTACATTTTTGGCACCGTTTGGTGGGGAATTGCCCTCAACTTGATCGCCTATTTCGTGGCCTCCCACGTAAGTCACATACACCCCCTTTCTGATGTGTCTCTTTAATTAATTACACTTTAATTATTCTCATCTTCTTTTTCACCACTCACCTCATCATCGTCGTCTAGTCAGAAAAACAAGTGAGAAATTTCCTACCCTGGGTTATTATAATAATATAATATCCCCTTCTCCCTTTTTCCTGTAGTTTTGAAAAGATACGTAAAGATATTACGTGAATCATAAGCCCGCTTTTGAAACAGGAAAAAGTAGGAAGCATATATTATAATAAGGTTGGTTCAGTAAGAGAACAAAAAAGCAGGAATGCGTCATTATCGAAAATGCCCCATACAGAAGATCGAAAAGCCCAGTTAAGGAAAGAGACCACAAGGGGCGGGCAAATTAAAGTTATTAATTGATTGGTATTTTATTCTTTAAATCAAGATATAGACCTAATATGTCTCTATATACATACTGACATGAGGATTAACACGCACAGATCATAAATGATTACTAGGCTTAATTAATATAATTATATGAATAGCATAAGAAAGGAGCATGTCGTGAAAGTGCAGGCAGCAGGGGCATGCTGGTACTTGCTAGGGATTCAGAGGGCGGCCAAGTGTTTAAAAGAGCAATGTGGGAGAACAAGTGGGTGTGGCTTAAGATTACTTTCGTGTAAGGGACCAGTCTACTATGGAACAAATAAAATGGCGACGGATAGAGCCAGACTTTCATGGGCAGAGAACAGGCAAGTGAGGTCGACGTGCTTGAATAGCCCTGATAACTACGACTATGGAGCTTATAAATGGACTGTTCAGCTCGTCACCAACGATAGCCGACTTGAAAAGATACTCTTCCCTATCTTTTGGGGCCTCATGACTCTCAGGTATCTATATATATATCTATACATTCTTCATCATATTCTTTAAAAGATTACCATCGGCACCATCTCTAATGTTTCTTGGATGCCTACATGCAGTCACCGTCCTCAGTCTTTTATTTTGATCATCACCACTACAATTCATGGCACCTCATAATCCATTCATAGAACATAATGTTCTGTCTAAAAATGGCCTTTGGTGTCCATTTTTGTAAAATAAATATAGTACGGCTGCATTATCAGAAAATTAATTTTCACCGTGACTCTCAGTAAAAAGCGTTATGTGTACCGTGTGCATATATAGTGCATGATGCATGTGAACGTAAGAATTGAAGATAGTGAGTGTCCTGATTCCTAAATCATTGTTATTTTCCACTTTGGATGTTATCTTTTTAGTTTTTTCCCTCTTGGGCGAAAACTGTAAGATGCGATCCTTTGCTTTATGGTTACGCAATCTTTAATTATTTTTGAATGATGTGACTAGCACTTTCGGGAACCTAGAGAGCACCACAGAATGGCTAGAAGTGGTCTTCAACATCATTGTTTTGACCAGCGGCCTCATTCTTGTCACCATGTTGATTGGAAACATCAAGGTGAGATAAACACGCCATCAACCCAACTTCAAGATTTCAACTTTTTTCTAGGGGGTTAATTTGGAAATTAACAAGCAAAAAAAAATGGGGCAGGTGTTTCTGCATGCAACGACATCAAAGAAGCAAGCGATGCAGCTGAAGATGAGGAACATAGAATGGTGGATGAGGAAGAGGCACCTACCTTCCGGGTTTCGGCAGCGCGTGCGCAACTACGAACGGCAGCGATGGGCCGCCATGCGTGGCGTCGACGAGTTCGAGATGATCAGAAACCTACCGGAGGGCCTCCGAAGAGACATCAAGTACCATCTCTGCTTGGACTTGGTTCGACAGGTATATATATATATATATATATTCTTCACTCCTCGCTGGCCCATCTCCATTTTGGGCCCAACAGGCCCACGCTCGAAACAAACCTAAGGGATGTTTTATAATGTAAAATCAGGTTCCATTATTTCAGCACATGGATGAACTTGTGCTCGAGAACATCTGCGACCGCGTGAAGTCACTGATATTCACAAAAGGAGAAACAGTAAGCTCCGAAATTAAATAAACAAGATTATTTGATATGGAAACAGATTGTTTAATAATCTGAGAAATGAATGCAGATAACGAGGGAGGGAGATCCAGTTCAGAGAATGCTGTTCGTGGTGAGGGGTCACCTTCAGAGCAGTCAGGTGCTGAGAGACGGCGTGAAAAGTTACTGCATGTTAGGGCCGGGGAACTTCAGCGGCGACGAGCTGCTGTCGTGGTGTCTGAGGAGGCCGTTCATAGAGCGGCTTCCGCCGTCGTCGTCGACGCTCATCACCCTGGAAACGACGGAGGCGTTTGGGCTGGAGGCGGAGGACGTCAAGTACGTGACGCAGCACTTCAGGTACACGTTCATGAACGAGAAGGTGAAGAGGAGCGCCAGGTATTACTCGCCGGGGTGGAGGACTTGGGCGGCGGTGGCGATTCAGCTGGCGTGGCGGAGGCACAAGCACCGTCTGACGTTGTCGTCGCTGTCATTCATAAGGCCTAGAAGGCCAGTGTCTCGGTCCTCTTCCCTTGGAGAGGACAGGCTTCGCCTCTACACTGCCTTGCTCACCTCACCGAAGCCTAATCAGGATGATTTTGACTACTGACTCCGTTTTCAACTACTGTTCTTATTGTATATGGACGTCATCCATGTTTTCGTTTTTTTTTTTCTCTTTTAAATGAAAGGCCGTGAGATGTGTGTTGAGCTGAATAAAATATTCTATTTTTTTTGGTTAAAAATATTCGTTTTTTTTTGTTAAAAATATTTTTTTTTTTTTTTGATATAATAGATGGCAAAACGCCACAAAAGCAGTAAATTACATAATAGAAGGAACAAATCCCAAACACTCTTGATCTACCCAAGTCCTAAGGAACAAAGGAGAATCATGAAAATAATCAGACCTACTTAAGCCCATCTTAGTCAAAGTATCAACGACTCTGTTAATCTCCCTAGGAACATGACATAACGACACCTGCCAGTTTAAATCTAATAAGTTCATAATCCTAGAAAATAACAAGGAAGATGACTCGGTCGTTCTATTAGATAGACGACTGATAAGATTACAATCATCAGACTCTAAATTAACTCTTCTAAGACCTAAATCCCATGCAGTCCGCAAACCTTCATAAACTGCCTACTCCTCTACAGTAGAAGCGTCACAAATTCCCAGCATCTTGGAGAAACCTGCAAACCAATTTCCGTGACTATCCCTTAAGACACCGCCACATCCAGCCTTACCTGATCTCTGAACCATAGCACCGTCCACGTTGAGCTTCATCCAACCATCAAGAGGGAGTTGCCACATACTCAATACAAAAGACAAGTGAACTGAACTCATCGTTGCGAAGGACCATTCAACAGAGCAGAATGACTTCTCCAAGAGTTCCTAATAATCAATGCCGAGTGATGAGGGTTTACAAATCCAGGTTCAAACAGAAAAGAATTCCGCCATTTCCATAATTGCCAAATAATAAAACCAAACTTGAGGTTCCAATAAGGACCCATACGTTTACATAAGTTTCCCACCGTATTCATCGCTAACCAATCCTTTAAAGGAGCATAAAAGAATTGATGACATAAATGGGCAGAACAAATTTTTCCAAACTCGCTTAGCATAGACACAATCTCTGAGGACATGGATAATATCCTCCCAATCAGCCCTACAATAGCCACAACTAGCATCTGAGTAGGCCCATGAGCTACGCCAAGAATTAGTAGGGAGTTTGTTTAGAAGGACTCTCCACATAAAAACACGAATTCTCTCTGCTCCTTGTCATTTCCAAATGTGTTTGAACAGATCACATTTCAAATGAGGGGGATTCTTTTCAAGAAGGAAATAGGCACTCTTGATGGAAAACTTCCCATCACTAGTAGCCCCTGCACCAAACAAATCATGGCCACCATTCAAGCTAGGTGGGACAAACGCAGATGCACGACCGAGCACTTCAAGTAGAACCACATCAGCCAGTTTTGGCCAATTCCAGTCACCTCCAATAACCCAATCAGCAACGAATGAACATTCTTCCTCCACAGTTAAATGACGAATGCACAAATCACTGATCTTCTGATCATTAATCAACTAATGATCCTTAAAGAAGCTTACCATATTACCATTCCTCACTTGCATTTTAGATCCTAGATCCACAATAGAAGCCTGATTTGTGATGAACCTCCATAGAGTTGAGTCACCAGCAGAATAAGATAAAAGGGATCCTTCGTCACGCAACATATATCGATGTTGAAGCACATCCACCCAAAGCCCTTTAGTACCAACCACCAAATCCTAAGCCAATTTAGCACCACACGCTTGATTAAAAGAAATTAGTTTCCTAAACCCAAGGCCACCATACTCCTTTGGTCTAATAACGCGTTCCCAACTAACAGGTGATAGTGATGCCGATTAGCTTCATGGCCCCAAATAAAATTCCTTTGAAACTTTTCCACTTCAAGACAAACACTTCTAATCCTAGTAACCAACATGGGATACAGAGGAATAGAACCGAGAACCGCTTTAGCAAGTGTTATACGACCCGCGGTGAGAGGCATTTTGCTTCCCATGTTGAAAGCTTGGTATGGACTCTATCAATGATGTAATTGAAAGTTTCCTCTTTTCCTATGCTTTGATAGAGGAAATCCAAGGTACCGTCCGATCTCATTAGTAATCGACATTCGAGAGATGTCTTTAATTGAATTCTTCATATGGGTCGAGACTCTGTGGGGAAAATAAATAGAGGATTTGCCCACATTAACCTTACTTCCGTGATGCGACGCAAAATGATCCAAACATCCAAACATACACCTCACTTGCTGTGCAGAAGCAACACCAAATAGTAATAAATCATCGGCAAACAAAAGATGGGAGATCTTAGGTCTTGACTGAAAAGTACGGATAAGCTTCCAATGACCATCTTCAACAGCATCACAAATAATATGAGAAAGCTTTTCCATACATAACACAAATAGGAGAGGTGAAATAGGATCACCCGACGAAGACCTCTTTAGGGAAGAAAGATTCCGTTTGAGAACCATTCCATAGCACGTTATACGAAACCTTCAAACGCACGACATAATGAGATTGATAAAGCCTGCTTCAAAACCCGCTCTAATAAAACTTGCTTCAAGAAGTCCCATCGCACCCTATCATATGCTTTTTCAAGATCAATCTTCATCGCCATTAGCCCTTGCTTACTTCTATTCTTACTCATAACATGCGTAAGCTCCCTGCCTATGACGATATTATCATGTATCCTACGACCCTTAATAAACCGACTTGAATCGGAGAAATTAGATCATTCATTACCCCTTCAGCCTCGTGGTGATTATCTTTGTAACACATTTGTAATAAACCGTGCAAAGAGATATCGCCTAAAGTGGAGACCAATTCAGGATGCTCTCTTTTGGGAATTAATGAGATAAGCGTCCTGTTGGCCACATCTAGGGAGACAGAACCGGCAAAGACACCTTTGACAAAAGCGCAAACATCATGTCCTACTTTAGTCCAGTTTCTCTTATAAAAGAGAGGCGGAAAGCCATCTACCCCCGGAGCTTTAAAGCTTCCCATAGAAAACATTGCACTACGGATCTCCTCATTAGCGGATGACAAGCCATATTTTTAATGCAATTAGGGTCTACAGCTGGGAAAGCATGACTTTGTGACCAAGGCAGCAGGCAACTCACTACTATCATCATATAAGTTTTGAAAATACCTGACCACAAGTTGTCTCAACTCATCCATATTCTCAATCCAAATACCCGAGCCATTTTTCGTAGCTAAGATATTATTGCGCCTTCTCCTCATTTTCGTCTTCAAATGGTAATACCTGTATTACGGTCCCCCTTAACAATCCATTCAATTCTGGATTTTTGGTACCATTTAATCTCTTCAAGCCTTATCAGCCCTCCAGCCTCCTCCCGCAACCTAGTTCTAGATTGCACAAGAAAGGGGAGTACGGATAGGAGCTAGATCTCTGGATACCATTTAATCGACCAAGTATAATACTTTTTATTTTTTCCACCAAGCCAAAAACTTCTTTATTCCACACATCTAGATCTTCTTGGAGTCGAAGAAGGGTTGAATTAAAATCCTCACCCATAGACCATTTGTCATTCAGAAAATCATCATAAGTTTCATGACAAGTCCACATTGCTTCAAATCTAAAAGGTCTAATAACAACAGTAGAAGAAGCAGCCATTCCCAAACACAAAGAAATGGGGTTGTGATCAGAAAACTTTGTTCTAGGGAGTACCTTGAGATAACATTGCGCCAACTCCACCAGAAATGAGGCATTAACTAGCGCCCTGTCCAGCCGTTCAAAGAGGCGACTACAATTCATCAACCTAGGCCCACGCCATGTGTATTTGGGACCCACAGAACCCAAATCAGAGAGATTACATTCCTGGATTCTATCCTAGAAGCAGGAGATTCTGGAGTAATCTACCGATGAACCACTCGTTCTCTCCGTTGACTGGAGGATATCATTCAGATCGCAATAAGCACCCATGGCGCGGAGATCAAAGAGGAGAGACGCCTAAGCTCCCGCCACAACGACGCTTTGAGAATCGGATTGGGGATAGCGTACACGGCCGTTAGGAGGAACTCACTCATACCAACCGGAGAACACCTAATATGGATGAATTGATGATCTGTTTGGAGCACCGCTACACCAACTCGGTTACTTTTCCATGACATAATCAAATCTCCAGATCTCCCGTTGCTCGGAACAAAGGCATAATCATCAAATCCCAATCGACTCAGACAGTGGAATTTAGATTCCTGCTCACACTTTGTTTCAGTGAGAATCAAGATGGAGGGGTTAACGCTCCTGTATCCAGCCTTAATCTGTTGGAGAAGATTTTTACCACATGCTCCACGTGTATTCCAAAGAAACAATAGAGTCCATTAAATAAAAATAAAAATGCCCACAAGAAAAGGGCTAAAAGCGAGGCCCAAATTTATAATAAATATTGGCTATTAGGTACTACACTTACCAAAGACCCCAGATGGGGAGTCCTCTTCAATATCATCCTCCATCTCCACATTTAGGCCCAATTCGTTCGGCCCATTCCAAAACTTTCCCTGCAAAACCCCAAGCCTATCACTATCACCAGGCTCGGGTGGCATCAGCAGAGGAAGACCAGGATCGCTGCTATGAATCAATTCTCCAGCATCACAAATAGCCACGTCCTGCAAGGGTTCCGAGACGTCAACTTCATTCTTATCCTCCATCAGGTCTGCACTCTGATTCTCTTCACCTTTTGATGTCCCATAGGTTGACTCTGCATTTTCAATGCTTTCCTTCTCCTTTTGAATTCCCTCGCGCAAGCGTTTCTCTTTCCTCTGATCCTGTCGATCATGCTCCTGTTCACTCTTCCGAGACCTGCACTCGCTTTTTGTTAAACTTCTTTTTGGCACCACTTTTCTTAACTTTTAGACTGTTCCCTGTCGTCATGCTCTGCAAATCTGTTTTAGCCTCTACACGAAATTGTACGACTTGCAGCACCGGGTTTGCTTTACCTCCAACGGCAGCATCACCGTCCTCCGCCAGGATGTCAAACCTAGATCCCCCACCCCTTTGCCGGAAATCACCGTGCTGCTTCTCTCTGCTCCCTTGATGCTGGCGACGTGGTTTTTGGACCACCTTCCACGTATCAAGGTTTTCCATAGGAGGATGTTCTTTTGAATCAGGAGCAATCTCGAGGTTGGCCCTTCATTACCTTGCATCGCCGCATTAGTATCACCATGTTCCCCCGACTTACCCCCACTATGACCAGCCTTTACATTCCTCATGTTTATGCCCATATAACCCACAGTTTATACATAAACCATGAAGCCCTTCATACTCTAAATGGACATCTTCTCCATCCATATTGAAGCCCGACATGAGTTGCTTCTCAAGATCAACTAGGACACAAATCCTCGCGTAATGACCACGTAACTGGCTAGACGTATTGAAGTCCACCTTCACAGTCTCACCTATTCTGTCTCCAATCTGTGATAGCGCCTCCTTGTTATAATATTCCAGAGTAACCCTAGGTAACCTCACCCAAACCGCAACTCTATCGATCGTGGCACGACTCGGATTAAACTGAGGCTCCCATGGTCTGACAGTCAAATAATGATCAAAGATCATCCAAGGGCTACCAGTTAAGGCATTCACAAAGTCTTCCCTGTTTGTAAGCTTGACCACAAAATAACCATGGCCAATATTGATTAAACTGATGACACCTTTTTTTGCCCACAAAGTTTGAAGGATGGATAGAAGCATTTTGTATCTTATACTCCTACCTAACAACTTCACAATAACTGCCTTGTTCCATGCTCTATAGAGTCTTTTCTTCATACTCTCAGAGAATATAAACGTAGGAAAGTTCCTATTCGGGTCATCCACAATCTGACAGATTGGTTCTCCATCATCTATCTCTGTATTAGTCTGATCTTTATCAGTTGCAATATCATCAAACATATCATTCCCTTGAGCCTCACAAGCATTACCTTCACCTTTATCGTTAATGCCTTTGAGTTTCTCAGCAAAAGACTGTCCATGTTGCCATGAGTTGTTCATTACACCACCTAGCTTCGGCCATTCCTCCTCTTCCATGACATTCAATCCATTCTTAGACTTCTTTGAGTTTCTACTGTGACCAGCATCATCATCATCATCGTCCCTCAGGAAGAGGGTCTTAGCAGAGGTTTTCATTTTGAGATCAATATTCTAAATTATTGAATCAAATAATCAATACAAATTGAGAGTTTTGTATTTATAGACCAACAATCATACCATACTGGCCCAATATACAAGGCCCAATAATACAGTCCATAAAAATATAAATACAAACCAAATACTACAAACTACACTAATCTCGTCCTCAGTATAGTACCTATGTTCCCTATGCAAGTTGCTCGTTTACTTGTTACTGTGTGTAATGAAGTCGAACGGATGCAACGCAATTTTATATGGGGCCATGATGATACTGCCCATCATTTCCATCCTGTTGCTTGGGACCAAATTACCAAGCCCAAAGAGTTTGGAGGCCTAGGCTTTCGTAAACTCCAATCAGAATCGTGCTTGGGGTGAAACTTGCATGGAAGCTAATAATTGGTGATAAGGGCTTGTGGGCTGATATTCTCCAAGGTAGGTATATGATGAGGGATGACTCTTTGCTCTTCTCGGCCAGATCGGGATTCTAAGATATGGCGGTTTATTTGTGCTCGTGAGTGACTATGTGGATTATGGTTCTAAAAGGCAGTGCGTGACGGTCGCTTAATTAACTTTTCACCGATGTTGGGTAGGGATGGCTACAAGTAAGGGTGAGCAACGGTAGGCAGGTGGCTGCCCTGTGGCTAACCCCGAGGCCTCGACTCCGCCCGTTAAAAATAAACTGATACGGGTGCCCCCGTACCCGCAGTTAAAACCTCGTTTAACCCGTATAAAATGGGTACGGTAAATAGGTTCGCCTAAACGGGTCCAGGGAACCTGTTTAGGTGATGAAGAACCAAGTCATTATCTGAGAATCAAACATTTATGGAAGAGATGAAAAGAAATAATCAAAAGCAAGTATCTCTAATTATCTGTGACTAATATCTCACACCATAATCAGCCCCAGGTCTGCAGCAAAAGCATGTTATAACTTGAAAACTCAAATAAATAAGTACAATCACTTTTGCTTAAGCTTTCTACCAGCCAGCCATCGCATCTATTGAAATTTCCAGTAGGATAACATAGGTTTTCACCAACGTGTTTTTAACCTATCTACCACAATTTCGGTATCTTACAACAAATTGAGTACGTGCTTTAGCGGTAGTTCTTGAAGAAAGATTGTTGACGTATGGACAACTTGAGTGAGGAAATATGAGATCGAACGAACAAAAGAGGAATCCAAGAGCAAGCGGCTGAGCGAGATGAGAGACGGAGATCGAGAGGAAGAGGAAGTGGTCACGGGCTCACGGCTGAGCGAGATAAGAGACGGAGATTGACGCTGGCCACTGGGTAACTTGGAACCGAGAGATGAGAGACGAGATCCGCGATGAGACGGGAGGGTTTGAAAATTTCAAACTGTTCTCTCTGCACGACTGCAATCCGACTCGAACACAATACTTTGCAAAGAAACTGGTTTTTAGAAAATTTCAAAGGGTTATTGCGAAAAAATATCCAAGAAAATTTCTACAGTTTCCTTGAAAAGTACCAAGTGAATCTTCCATTTTTTGATTGGTTCGAAGCGTATGCTTCACAACAAAAAATAGAATATCCATTTACTCAGACAATTAATATGACCAAAACGTAAGTTCCCTCCAAAAAGTCATATCGTATCTCCGGGTCTTTCTGACACTAAGCAATGTACTCTTTGTAGCTTCTCCTTTCAAAACCAAAATCTTAGAGGAGCTCGTTGGCCCAAGAGATATCAAAATCTCATGGAACAAAATAATTATACTAATCAAGATTCTTCAAATTATTGAGATCATGTCATCAAAACACCTTCTTCACAAAACTCTTCCAAACCAATTTCTACAACCCAGCCTCTCTGCTCAAACCATTTCACTTGATCCAAAAATCAATGCAAGTATACTAGGCAAAAATAAGACCAAACTGGTTGCAGTAAATTGAGCAACGCTACGACATCGTAAACAAGTTGAAAATTCCCAAACTCCCGATGTTCATTTAAAACAAAAATTGTTCCCGAAACACCTCCTTCACAATCTTCTTCCTCTAGGGGCAAGTCATGAATTTTGAAAATATTTCGACGCTGAATCTTCAAAATCCAATTTCAAAATTAACCAAGAAGATTGGAAAAATCTTCAAAGTTATATTATCCAAGGGCCAGTCCTTTGGATATTTTAACTGAAGAACGCCAAGATCAAACTTTTAAATCTTTCAACTCTAACAATGTTTATGAATGGAATATTGATGGTCAAAGTGAAACAAATATTCTTCAAATTCTTCAACAAATGACCATGGTAAGTACCGCTTATCAAACAACAAGTGATTATTCGTATACGTAAATAACTAATCTTCTAGTTTCGGTTTCAATTTGACAACTTAAAGGTTGGTGGGATTATTATCTCGTTCTCTCAAGAAAAATCAAACATTCTTTCTTTCGTTAAAAACCGAACCCGATGGAACTCCAATTACTCATAATGGTGAACCTATTCCGCATTCTCGTTAATACCTTACTTTTACAATTATCAAACATTTTGTGGGAGATCCAAATGTTTGGAAAGATCGCTCCTTTGAACTACTCTCTAATATCCGTTGTCGAACATTATCCGACTTCCGATTGTACAAAGATACTTTCCTAAGCCATAGTATACATAAGAGATGATGCCAATCAAGGTTTTTGGAAAGAAAAATTCCTAATCGGATTACCAAAGTCTTTTGGTGATAAAGTTAGGGATAAACTTAGACATCAATATGATGGCAACATTCTTATGGAGATTTGACATATGGAGAATTGATCTCTTATATTCGTAAAATCAAGCTTTGGAAAATTTGTCAAGATGATGGAATAAAACATCACTTTTGCCAAAGAAAAGTGGTGTCAATAGAAAAGAATTAGATCATTTGTGAACAATTTGGTCTTCCTCTTGTAAAAATCCAAACAAAGTCTTACAAAACTCCCGCTTTAATCCCGCTTTTCAAAAATAAACGATTTTATAATAAGCGCCTTATCAAAAAGATGATAATTACACTTCTCCTAAAAATACAACCCAAAGCTCACGCTTCGAGAAAGTGCAGGTTCTTAAACAAGAGCATATGCCACCATGCTGTCAGCCTTCAATAAAAGGGATACCGGTTCCTCTTAAGGCATTTCCAGAGCAGTAAATAGAATCAAGCAAGTTCTTCGTGTCACATAACAGACAAGCAGCGATTTAGCAAGACCTTGTCAATTTGGGCAAGACTTAACCAGCTCTTGAAGCTATCAAATGAAGTAGCTTCCATGGTATAAGACCGTATAAATTGTCCATTGTACCAGTGCGTAGCTATGATCACGTAGCACTAAAACATTACAGGCTGTAGGTCACAAAATTGTCATCAGATCGGCAGACACGAGCCAATCATCCAAATGCTTATCGGCTGAATGCCACTTCACCACCTCGAGAGAAGGTGCCACATAGCCAGCTCCTAAATCCTGCTTAATAAGAGGCAGCATCGAACCGTCTCATCTTCTCTCGCCTTCAGACTGCACTCTTTTCGGCTAGTCTTCCACTTTGCTCGATTGCTGCCAGAAGTTTTCCATTTCACAAACTCAGCAAGTTCATCGAGTTGTCCAGACATTTATTTGCATTTTTACTCTTATGCCATGATCCAGCTGATACTGGGTCTATTCAGCATCTCGGTCCTTATTTTTTTTCTCGCACATTTATTCCAAGGAGAAGGAAGGTAGAGAGAGGGAGTGGTTCGGAACCTGCCTCAACTGAATGGAGCTTCAGCTTTTTTATAGGCAGGAGTGAAGCACTGTTTGCACAGTTTACTATAGCGTACAATAGGACAATTTATACAGTCTTATACATGGAAGCTACTTCATTTGGTGCTTCCGTCAAAAACTGTAAGTTTAGTCTTCACCCAAATTGACAACGAAATCTTCATCATCACTTTGGTCTGGATCTTGATTTTTTGAAGAACTTGCTTGATTCTCATGAACAGTTGGTGGAAGAATTTCAGGAACTGGTCCATAGAAAGCCCACCAATGTTGAAACCATTGAGGAAAAGTGTACTTGGTTTTTGGTTTAAAGTAAATGAACCAAGTATGTTTGAAAATTTTATTCTGATCCCAAAAGACATAATACCAGGCGTTATTATAGTCCCAGTAATTGTATCCTTTAGGTTCGTATTTAATGTCAAAATATTTAGGTTTTGATAAATCTTGTCCCCACTGGGAAGGTGTGAGGACCTTTACAATTTGGAGAGTAGAATGAGTTATTAAAGTTTCATCCTCTTTTGAAATGTACCGAGTTAACTCGATAGATTGAGAATGAACCAATATTAGCTCATAGTATTCTCTCGTTTTTTGTGAGTTGGTAGGAATGAAATGAAATCCTGAAGGGAAAACTTTCAATGCTACCTCGTTGGGTGTTCCAAAGAAAAACTCAGGTTCAAGTTGTAGGACATGCTGTACTTGAGCAAGTTTTGCAATGTAAGGAGTGTCCAAAGGGTTATTGGCTGGAGTAACCAATAAAGGTGTTGGAACCTGAGGAGGCCTTTTCTGGGCTAATTCAAGAGCAAATTTAGCATTGGCTAAATCATACTCTTGTTTATTGATTGCTTGTGAAGAAGAGGCAATTAACGATAAAGCAAGTGCTCTATCATGTTCAAGGGCTTGTGTTTTGTTATCCTTTTTGGCCAATACTTCCTCCCAAGTTTGGTTTGGAGGTTTCTTAGCATAGGAATCCGTAGTTTTTCTGCCCGGTTTGGAGGAAGTGAGTCTTTGGGTTTGAGACTCAGTTTTTGGAGTGGATGACTCCGGTTTGGGGTGGATGACCCTGATTTAGTTTGAGATCTTGTTTGCAGCCGGATTCCCGTGTTTGGGAACCGTCTCGACCGGATCCTCGTATTTGGGAACCGTCTGATCGGATCCCTGTATTTGGGGAATTGTCTGACTGGTTGATCCCTTAGGTGAAGGAGTTTGCCTGTTGAGCAATGTTTGATAATCTCCTGCAATTCTTGACTGGAGATTGGGTTTTGAGCATCTTGAAAGTAGCTGTTGATCTTCTTCCTCCTCATGGAGGGGTTGCTTGTCTTTTGGCTCATCGCCAGGTTTTTTCTTTCTTGGCATTTTCTGGAGAGGGAAAGGGTTTGTGGGTCAGTTTTACTCTCAATCCTAAGAACTACCCCGTAAAACTCACGGGTAAGGAAATCAGAAGAGAATTAGAAGTGCCTTTGATAAATTCAATATCAAAATCAAAAACACTCAAAATGGCTTGCCAACGGGCAAAAATTTGTTTTGATGCAAGATTTTTAACATCCTTTTGTAAAACATCTTTTGCAGATTTACAATCAATGCGACTAAAAATCTTTGGTTTAAAAGATCAGCTTGAAATTTTGAAATACACAGAACAATGGCCAAAATTTCTTTTTTGATCGTAGAATAATTCTGCAAGCAGGATTCCAATGTTTAGACGTATAAGAAATGATTTGTTCTTTTCCGTCAGAACGTTGTTTAAGAATACCTCCATAGCCTAATTCAGATGCATCTGTTTCGACTATTTTGAAGGCGATGGAATGGGAAGGTTAAGACACGAAAGTTCTCTAACTTGTCGCTTGATTTGTTTGACAATTTCAGTATGAACATCGGTCCAGGGAGAAGGATTTTTGTTTAGACGTTGGTGAAGGGGTTTAACAAAGTTGCTAAGTTGAGGGATAAACTCAGCAACATAATTTAAACATCCAAAAAATCTTTGTAGTTGGTTTTTATCAAGAATTTGATCAGGAAATTTTTCCGCAAATTGGATTGCTCTTTCAATGGGAGTTATGGTTCCTTGATAAATCCAATGTCCAAGAAAACGAATCTTGGTTTGAAAAAGACTAATTTTTGGTTTGGAAACCACTAAACCATTTGTTTCTTCAGTTCAATAAATTTTGAAACAGGTTTGAAATGATCTTCTAGGGAATTTGAAAAGATTAAGACGTCATCAATATAAACAATAATATATTGACCTTGATCATTAAAGATATCGCTCATAATCCTTTGAAATTCGTAAGGGGCATTTTTAAGCCAAAAGGCATAACATTCCACTCATACCGACCAAATGGAACAAGAAAAGCGTTTTATACCTATCTTGTTCTGAAATTTGGATCTGCCAAAATCCAGATTTCATATCAAACTTTGAAAAGATTTTTGCAGAATGCAAATGCTTTAGTAAATCAGCCTTGTTTGGAATCGGATATCGGATCCACTGTAAAGCCTCATTTAGAGGTTTGTAGTTGATAACAAGCCTGGGTGTTCCACGTTCAATTTCTGCATTTTTATTGACGTAGAAAGCGGCGCAAGACCATGGGCTACGACTCGGACGGATGAGTTTTTTGTCAAGAAGATCTTGAATTTCCTTTTTACAGGTGTCAAGGAGTTCTTGAGTCATCTGGATGGGTCGGGCTTTTGTTGGGATGTGTTTTTCAGAGAAATTTGGTTCGTAAGGAAGATCTACAGAATGTTGCTTCCTATTCCGTAAGGCATTTGGGAGATCAAGACAAACCGTTTGATGAATCTTGTCAAGATAAGATTGGATTTTTTGTTGAACCGCAGTTGTTGGAGTTGTTGCTCAATCCGTTTAAAAGAGACTTCTTCTTTGAGAAAATTGATCTCGGTTTTGTTTGCGAAAAGAGAATTTAATTCCTTAAGTCTCGGGTTTTTCGTAAAAGGAAATAAAATGGTTTTGCCCAGATATTGTTTTGAAAGACCATCAGGTTCAACCATAAAAGGAATTAAGAGTTGTGCAAATGGTGCTCCAAGAATAATTTGTGCTCCCATATCCTTCATAAGAATAAATGGAGTTTTTATTCGAAAACCTTTATTTTCAACAACAACATTTGAAATTTTGTACTCGACAAATAACGATTCTCTGCAATGTAACTATATCTTTCGTAGTTTTCTCAAAATATTTGGTAGGAACTAAGCCTTCTAAAATACAGTTAGCTTGAGCCCCTAGATCAAATAATACAGATTGTTCTATAACAAGATCATTATTAATAATGATTTTTGCTTGTATATAAAACTTCGTAGAAAATTCTTGTAATTATATTTAAAAATGGTGTTTCTTGTTCTCGATTATCTTCCTCAATTTCATTTTCTAAAACTCGATCAATATTCTCATTAGAAGAGTTTTGGAGAGAGGAAAGGAAGTCTTGAATCAAGCAAGAAAGCGCAGGTATGAGAATCCCGACTGATTTGAGGACACGAACTTCAACCTTAAGATTATTTATCTCGATTGAAGATCCTGTATAGTAGCCGGTTTAACAGAGTGTTTAAATCTTTCCAAAGTTTTGGTTAGATCATATTTGTTATAGAAACCGAAAATTTAGAAGAAGAAGGAGGAAGAGGAGTAGGAGGAGGTGACGAAGGTTGGGTAATATCTCTGAATTTTGAAAGATATGTACCTTTGTCAGAGTCAGGAAGTTTACTAATGATATCCAAAAGCAAATCCTGTTCTTTGGTGATGACATTTATTTGAGGAGAGGAATCATCAGATGTTGAGTTGAAATCATCCTCTTGGATTTGGTTAAGATCTTCAGAAGAACTTTGATCTTCTTCAGAATCAGAAGATGTTTCAAGCAAGAGATTGTTTATCTGCTCAAGAAGAGGTTCCTCAATCTGAATATTTCTGATTTTTTGGGAAAAACGACAAAACTTGGCGTAATGACCAAGTTTACCACACCTGTAACAAGTTACTTTATCCCTTCTCGAGACGTCCTTTTGGAAATTATTTTTGGGTTTAGAAGAGAAATTCTTTTTGTATTTTTTAGGAGAAGTGTAATTATCATCCTTTTGATAAGGGCGCTTATTATAAAATCGTTTATTTTTTGAAAAAGGATTAAAACGGAGTTTTTGTAAGACTTGTGTTTGGATTTTTTACAAGAGGGAAGACCAAATTGTTCACAAAATGATCCTAATTCTTTTCTATTGACACCCTTTTCTTTGGCAAGCTGATGTTTTATTCCATCATCTTGACAAATTTTTAAAGCAGTTTTCTGAATATAAGAGATCAATTCTCCATATGTCAAATCTCCATAAGGAATGTTGCCATCATATTGATGTCTAAGTTTATCCCTAACTTTATCACCAAAAGACTTTGGTAATCCAGCTAGGAATTTTTCTTTCCAAAAACCTTGATTGGCATCATCTCTTATGTATACCCCCGGCTTAGAAAAGTATCTTTGTACAATCGGAAGTCGGATAATGTTCGACAACGGATATTAGAGAGTAGTTCAGAGGAGCGATCTTTCCAAACATTTGGATCTCCCACAAAATGTTTAATAATTGTAAAAGTAAGGGTATTAACAGAATCTGGAATAGGTTCACCATTATGAGTAATTGGAGTTCCATCAGTTCGCTTTTAACGTAAGAAAGAATGTTTGATTTTTCTTCAGAGGACAGATAATAATCCCACCAACCTTTAAGTTGTCCTATGAAACAGAAACTAGAAGATTAGTTATTTCTGTATCCGAATAATCACTTGTTGTTTGATAAGCGGTACTTACCATGGTCATTTGTTGAAGAATTTGAAGAATATTTGTTTCACTTTGACCATCAATATTCCATTCATAAACATTGTTAGAGTTGAAAGATTTAAAAGTTTGATCTTGGCGTTCTTCAGTTAAAATATCCAAAGGACTGGCCCTTGGATAATATAACTTTGAAGATTTTTTCCAATGTCAGCTGGTTAATTTTGAAATTGGATTTTGAAGATTCAAGATCGAAATCTTTTCAAAATTCATGACTTGCCTAGAGGAAGAAGATTGTGAAGGAGGTGTTTCAGGAACAATTTTTTGTTTTAAATGAACATCAGGAGTTTGGGAAAGCTGAAATGGTTTGAACAGAGGCTGGGTTGTAGAAATTGGTTTGGAAGAGTTTTGTGAAGAAGGTGTTTTGATGACATGATCTCCAATAATTTGAAGATACTGATTAGTATAATTATTTTGTTCCATGAGATTTTTGATATCTCTTGGGCCAACAGGCTCCTCTAAGATTTTGGTTTTGAAAGGAGAAGCTACAAGAGGCTGTTGCTTAGTGTCAGAAAGACCAGGAATCTGATATGACTTTTTTGGAGGAACTTCTGAAGAAATAGTTTGTCCTTCAGATGTTTTCCAATCTCTTTGGTCATATTAATTGTCCGAGTAAATGGATATTCTATTTTTTGTTGTGAAGCAAACGCTTCGAACCAATCAAAAAATGGAAGATTCACTTGGTACTTTTCAAGGAAACTGTAGAAATTTTCTTGGATATTTTTTCGCAATAACCCTTTGAAATTTTCTAAAAACCAGTTTCTTTGCAAAGTATTGTGTTCTGAGTAAAATTCTTCTTGCAAACTTTGTTTATCAATTTGAAAATGATGCTCGAGAGCACCCATGGTCTGAGGTTCACCTAACTCAGTATAAGGTATAGACTCAACTGAATTTTGGTCATCTTCTCTTTGATAGTTTGCATGAGGAATTGTTCCGAACTATTGATTCCTTGAATTGAGACATTGGAAGGTTGATTTTCCGTTGGTTGTGGAGGAGGAACAGGAGGTTGTGGTGGCGGAGGCGGAGGTAGATTGATAACCGAAGGAAAGGACCGTTCGAAAAACCGGAATGTCTTGGTAGCTCGAGTTTACAGATCTAAAATCCTCATATCTTGAGGATATAGATGAAGTAGAACTTCGAGGTCTGTCAAAAGCCATTCTAACAGATCCTGATTGAGTTTGGGAAATTCTACTGATATTTCCTACTGGTCTGGGAATAGGTTGGACAGCCTTGTCCATAACCCAGTCTTCAGGGAGGGTAACATCGTTCCACATAATGGTTCGAGGAATTGTGATGTTTGTGTTTAAATGGTCGTGAGGAAGACAACAGTTTGACCGTTATCGGAGGTCGTTGAACATTTGAAGCCGAGGAGTTTGAGACCTTATACTGCACCCTATATAATAGAGCAACATGTATAGATCCAGATTTCATATTGAAGCCATTGAGTTTTAGGTTGAGTTTGAGGACATCAAGGATGTTTGATCGCTTAGATCAACCGTTTGATTTGGGTAACGCTTGAAATAAACAGGCCATCATGAAGTCCAAATTCAGCAGAAGCTAAAAGAGAATCTGCAAAACCGTAATGTCTTGCATCTCTCAAGCGTACTAAACCGGAAGCATTTAAGCCTCGTCTGACAAGGGGTTTGAGAGCAACTTGTACACAACCAATGTGCAAATAGTTGTATTCCTCTCGGTGTTTATAGACAGTCTTGATTACATAATCAGACTTCTTTAACCAATTCTTTTTTATTATGAAGACATCTCTGTTGTCAATGACAGGAAGAGTCCAATCATCAACAGTTTGGTTGATATCTTTGAACTGAATTTCTTCATCAAAGATATGATTTTTTGAGGAGCAAGCTCCGTTTCGGTTTATTGAAGAGTTTGGAGCAGAAGAAGAAGAAGAAGAAAAAGAAGATGAAGAAGGAGAGCGACGAGAAAAAGAGCGGAAAATAGAAGACATAATGTAAAAGAGCTGAATTTTAAAGAACAATATTAAATTTGCAGGAATAAAAATGCAAAAGTAAAGAGCATTAAAAATCTATTGAAGACTCATGACCGTATTTGAGTACATCCGTGATCCGCATAACCGTTTTTCTCACAAACTTAGAAATTGACTATAATTTATCTATCATTACATGCCGCTATAGATCTATTCCTCTTTTATTAGTGAAACCTAAACCATTCAAAAGTACTACGTCTGATTGCCATCCAGAATCATATATGAAGCCAAACATATGATATCTTACAGGTGCAGGGGTAAATCGCCTGCCTCAACATACGGGTCTTATGGCCTTAACACATCCCCACAAGAAAAACTCGATATCATAAGTAAGGACCATATATAATTTTTTCAGATTCCGGTACTCTTTTTTTTTTTTTTTTTAGGATAGATCTAAGAACACATAATGAAGCGATAAATTACTAATCTAGTTCCAAATCAAACAGAATCATATTACGAAATCTGAATACACAGAGCTCAATTCAGGCATTATGATGTCTTCAGTTAAGACTTTCTAATTAATACATCTCTACTTCCCCTTCTGGCTATATATATATATATATATATATATAACCCCTTCAAGTTGGGGGCTAAACAAGTCTATAGCTCCTAACTTATTTAGCATCCTATCCTGTATCTCTTTACTTACAGCCTTAGTTAAGATACCTGCCTCTTGACTATAAGATCAAACATGTTGCAAGGCAATCACCCTTTTTTTAAAGGCTTTTATCGAAGAGAATGAAGAAATCTATTTTTGAAGTCCTTTACAGTAATAACAGGAAAAGTAACTGAAAACATCAAGACTTGACGGTTCGGAGGCAGGAAATGAATAAATTTCTCTATTGAAGGTTGGAACTCTGGTGATAAAAGCTTATCAGCCTCATCCATAACAAGCATATTACAATCTTTCAAAATGCAGATACCCTTCTTCGCAAGATCTAATATTCTTCCTGGGGTTCCAACAAGTAAATGAATAGGTTGATATAATCGCATGATGTCATCTTTCAGGCTAGTACCTCTCATCGTAACCATGACTTTAATTTTTAGATGCTTTCCCAGCTCTTTACACACTTGTGATGTTTGCAAAGCCAATTCACGTGTTGGGACCAGTATAACAACTTGAATAACATTGTTACCCTAATCGATATTTTTTTAGAGCAAGAATGCAAAAAGCTATTTTTTTCCGGTTCCATTTTTTTTTTTTTTGCTGCTCTAGCAAGAATATCACTACCAATAAGAGCAATTGGGATACTTTCTTCCTGAATATGAGAAGGCCTTTCAAAACCCTTCTCATATATTCCCATAAACAGTGCATGATCTGATCTTGTAAATCACCTGGGAGGTCATCAATTTGCCAAAGTTGTATCTTTGATTCCATGCATTGCTTGTGACTCATTTGAACAAAGAAAGAACTCGTGGCAAAAAGTCCACTGACCTTAAGTCCTCCATTTGAGAATTCACAAGAAACTTGGTATGACCTCAAATTACATGGCAACCATGTCAAGTGTCCAAACTATGGGGGCTGGTAAGAGGATGCAGATTCAACATCAAAGGTCATCAACCAGAATAAATCAAAACTTATACTTCTTTTTATGCTTTTTTTTTATGACAACGAGTTCACGATCCTCAACTTTCTTCCGCTTTTCGTTTTTCTTTTTGGCCTTTTTTCCCCTTGTTCTTGTTCTTCTTACATTCCTTCACTTGAGAAAGTTCATTCTTCTCATCCTCAACATCAGTGTCACCAAAGGAGTCTACATGTCGGACACTTCTTTCTAGATTTGAACTACTGCCAAGAATAGTTTGTTTGTCATTGTTAACAGCAAGTTCAAGAAGATCATGGTTAATACACGCCAGACCATCAGGCTCCTTCAGTTTTCTCTCAAGAAACTTTGCTAATGTCGCCGCTTTGTTCGTGGTCACCGGTCTACCAAGATGAGCCGATCTAGGCTGAGATTTGGAAGTACGAGGTAGAGAAGAAAGAGGCACGAATTTACTGCCTCTAAGTGCGTGTCTTTCATCTTCACTTAGAGTTTCAATCTCTTTCACCATTCTCTCCCTCCCCCCTCTCTCTCACGCGACCGGTCAACCACCCACTACAATCCGATCAAATCTGATCGTCGTGATTCTGAGCGTTCGTATTCTGGAGTTTCATTCGTTCGGGAATCAAACTGTGCTGAGGCGGGTGTCAATGACCCGTATCTTGTGACCCATCCAGTTGCCTTCTTGGATTACCGGTCCAATCGGGTCGGATTCTTGAGAATCCGTGCTTTTGGGCTTTGAATCTTGGAAGACTACCTTCTTCTTGGGTTGTCTTCTTTACTTTGGGCCTCTAAAGTTAATACTTGAGGTTGGTTCTTGCTTTGTGGGCCTCTAAAGTCGATGCTTGAGGTGATTCTTGCTTTTAAGGCCTCTAAAGTCCAAGCTTGAGGCATTTACTCATAACTTGGAGCTCTGATACCATGTTGAGCTTAACAAAATATTCTATATTATTAAATCAACCAATCAATACAACTAAAAGTTCTATATTTATAAACCAAAAACCATACCTATACAGGCCCAATATATAAGGCCCAACTATATAGTCCATAGAAATACAAATACAAATCAAATACTGCCAATGAGGATTAACAAAGTTGGCTAAGGCGTTGGCCTTCACCCCAAACGGGAGGAGGTTCGATTCCCGCTAGTCGATGTGAGAGCCTCATAGGTGGGCGATCTGTAAGTACCTCTGTAAGCGCTCTTTGAGCCTGAAGGCATGCCCTGACCCTGGTGGAATACCGGTATTTACCCCCACCTAAAATTTTTTGTATAAAAAAAAAACAAACCAAATACTACAAACTACACTAATCTCAACAATGTGTAATATGAATCTTCCATAATAAATGACAGAGTACAACAAAACAAAAATTCCCAAATCTACCTCCAGATTCTAATGTAATCAAGCAATTAGTGAGCGAATACCAATAATTATAATCATTTATGGAAAGTTGATGAGTTAGCTCCTAATTGACTATAGGAGCCTTATTAGAGTTAATAATAACTAAGATATAACTAACTCTAATAGGCCTTTTAACTACTTTGTCAAGATTAATAAATACAATTATTTTAGTTTAAACAATAAATTTATCAATAATTGGCATCATTTTGTCAAAATTATCCTTTGAAAACTTGGGCACTGTGGACGACGCTAGTACTGCTTCATCGGCAGCTTAGTCTAGCAGACCTCAGGAATGTACCAGTTTCTGTGTGATATATAAGAACTACCACAGCTGACTAAAACTTAATTAAGCGCTGCTGTTATCTCATAATAGAGATCAACGCAGCCTAATTTACTGTTACTGCGTTCATAAGTATCTCGAAATTACTACAGAAGAGAGCAAGAAGATAACTTCCGACAAACAGATGATACAAAGTGATCAGTAATTCGAATAAACAAAGTCTTGTATAAATTAAACCCCGACTCATTTATGAAACATAGACATATATCTGGGACATTGTCCTGAACACAGATAAAAAATACTCAAACGGTACAATTGAGAGAAATCAGAAAACCGAGATATTGTCAAGTGTAGAGTGGCGATCTTGTACTCTGTTCCAGGGAACACACATGAATCAAGAAAGGAACTACATGAAAATGATCAAAGCCCAGACAGAAACAATAATTCCAATGGTAAGAACGAAGCAGGTCATGAAAGGGAGGAAGGTCCTCATGATTTGGAGCTGACGAAGAGCCGTCACGATCAGCCAAGCTGAGAAGTAAAGCATGATTGCCAGAACCAGAGCGACCATCAAATAAGGATGAGTATTGAAGAAATGCTGGCCGGTATCTGTAGCCTTGAAGGCGATGATGGCAACCAAGAACTTGAGGAACTTGTCAAAAATGCCCTGCAGCTCCTTGAACAGGGTATCCTCGTCGTCCCTGAACATGAAAAGGAAAGAAAACATTAAGCCAAAGAAAGGAATCCTTGAGAAGTGATAAGAGGGTTTTAAGACATGGAGGAAGTAGCGAATCATAGACCTCGTCGGAATTGGATTAGTGGAAGAAGAAGAGGAAGCCATGAGATGGAAAATGTCAGGAGATGAAAGGAGGGAACGGTTATATATATATATTGACATGGCTACGTGCAGAAGAACTGAGGAAGAGTGAAAAGTGCGAAGGAACAAGGAACTGCAAAGTCATAGTCATGAAATTTGAAAATGCCCTTTAACTAGTTAGTGGGCAATGTACTGCGAAATCAAGACGTTTTCTTTCCTTTGGCCAAAGTGAAATCAATACGTTTAATACGTATAAAACGTATCATTAAAACGCCACGTATTAAATGTTTGGCCCACCTCGCTCGGCCTTCCGAGTTCAGAGTTGTTATTTCCATTTGCGCTTTAGGACCGGTGAGGGCAACATTTTAAGTTCCTATAAAATATTATGGCATTAGTATTTTTTTAATAAAAATATTATGGCATTAGTATTTTTTTAATAAAAATATTTAAATTAAATAAGATATTTTATTTATATAATAACACTATAATGAATAATGGAAGAATATTTTTTAAAAATTTAATCCATGTAACAACGGAATAAGAAGCAATAGAATGTAACATTTAATAATATAAATTGATTATTATATTGTTAAAAGTTATTATAGTATTTATCGTTTTAATATAGATAAATATATAGTTAGACCAATGTTTGGTAATTGCTGAGGTAGCGTCAGTTTATCATGATCCAAGTTATTTTTTGCCAGGCCAACAAAAATATTTTGCCACATTTCTTGATTTTTAAATGTTGCTCCCTCATGTTTTCGATGTATAAGCTTTAGTTTGGGGTTCAATTTTTTAATTGAGATTAAATAAAAAAAGTTAGAGAGTGCAGGAAATGAAAGAGAATAGCAAGACAGGAAGAATTGGGAGAGAAAGTATTGGAAAGTTTCTCATTCACTTAGAAGTAGTAAGGTTCTAAAACCCGGATCGATAACTGAATTGATAAATGTACTGGGTCAAAGGTTAGTGGTCAGATCAGAGTTAGACTGGTATTAATTTAAAAAACATAATTTAAATAAATAGGTAAAAATATTCATATTTAAAAAATATTCTATAGTCAAAACATGAGAGGATGTGATGTGATGATGGACAGCTATAAATATGGGTGAATGTGTAATATTATATTGATTTTTTTTTTTTTTAAAAAAAAAGAGATCACAGTTTACGGGCTTGAGGTCAAAACGTTAGAGATTTTTTCCCTTTATTTACAGCTTGAAGTGTTTGAATTTTATCTCTCTACTCAATGTCTTTAAATATTTGGGGTTGAATTTTGATGAGTAGCCTATGGTTCCCTCTTTCATTGGGGAATATGGGGCACCATCATCACCTTCGTCAGTGAATATGAGGCAACATCGTGAACGAAGATAAGGTCTCTCCCATAGAGGAGGTCCGATTGATAGTTACGAACACAAAGAAACTCACTACCATGGATGGATATACCGAGCAAGGTGGACGAAGTTGGAAGGGGAGGGTTTGGTGAAAATGAACTTGAAGTCGGAGGCAAAGGATTTGGTTCAAGTCTTTGGGTCTTTGTTTCCATCTCTCTCGTTTTCTTGCTTCATTGCTTCAAGTGACCTTTTAAAAAAAAAAAAAAATCAACGAATATGTGACTCGGCCAGGTTAGGACGTGTTGACCCGGGTCAACTCAAAACCCAGATTTTCCCTTAACTCAAACTGATTTTCGACGGTTCACAAGTTTTTAGTCCGAACCAGTCGGTTTGGGCCAAGTTTCTAAACAATGTCTGGAAGTACCAATGTTTTGTACATGATTCTATTTATAGGCATTTAATTAACCATTAAACTCTAATTCTAAATAAAGAAAGAGGAAGAGGAAGAAGAAAACAATATTGTACAATATGTAATCGTTGAAGGATATAAGAAATGAAAAATTCCTTTCAAGTGATTCATTAAGGACATTAGAAATCACTTGACACAAATCTTAGGGAAGGTGTGAGATTTACGACATTGAAAATAAAAATAAAAATAAAAACCGCCAGGAATTATAAATCATGGACATCGTATCTACTTAATATTAATGTTTATAACATTAAATGTGTCTTTGTGGATGAGAAATTACTTCCGTATAACGCAAGGATCAGCCGGCCAAAAATATTTTTTAAATTATATTTTAAAAATTTATACAATTACAATAAATTACTTAGTTCCATTTGAATTTCTGAATTAAAAGGAACTATATTAGCTCAATAATAATACTTTGATGTTTTTCTAAATTCAGGAATTAATTTCAATTCGAATGAATAATATATATAATTAACCTCAATAAAAAATTCGCATTATTAAGAGAAGACTCACAAGTAAAAGGCCCCGTAAACAAGTAGGATTCTCACACACGTGACAACGTCTCTCCAGCCTTATGGATTCAGTCATCACCCTTTCATTGGGGTAAAAGAATCGGAAGCGGCTACAGTTCTCTGCCCTTAGTGTCCATTGTGATCCACTTCGACTTATACGTCGACGTATAAGCAGAAGTGGGCGCAATGGTCCTTTTTTCTTTTAAAAAAAAATCAGGCGAAAAAAGAGCGGTCCACTTCGGCTTATACATCAATGTATAAGCTAAAGTGGACCGCAGTGGACATTAATGACAGAGGACTGTAACCACTTCCAAAAGGATCACTCCCAAGTTTTTACGCATTTTTAACTTCAATTTATCTTTTTAATATTCCCTCTTTTCTTTTATAAGACAATTTTTAAAAAGTATTTTTTATTCATATTGATAAAACGTACATCAAAGTACAGAGTAATTAATAACTTTTTCTAGAAAAATGTCCTTAAAAATGCTTTTAATTAAGGGAAAAAGAAGCATACAACACCGTGATGTTTATCAAAATAATATGCATGGTGCATCTAGATGTATTATAAATAAGATGAAGGTATTAGATATTACTTTACTCTTTAATTAATTAAAAGATTGTGTGTGAGAAGCAGAGAATAATACTTTTTGAAGGGTATTAGTAAAAAGATTACGTAATTTTAAGTGTATAACTAATTTTCTTGAGTTGCTTAAAGTTGATAATTTTATTTTGTATTTTTTTTGTGTGTTAAAAACTGGGCTTTATCACCCATTATTCCACAACTATCATCCAACATGTGAAGTATCTCCAATTTCATGGAAGGCTAAACATCATTAAGATGTACCCGTTGTCATTTTTTGTGTCTATGATCATTTTTTAGGGGAAAAAAGGAGTTCACGATCATTTTAATTTAGGATAACAGAGAGAACTGAACTTGAATATATTGAAAGGGATCAAATATATGACTCTCTTTCACTTTGATATTCTCTAGTACCGATCAACAAGATAAGTCAATCAAAGAAGAGAAGATGGAAAACATGAAAGCTCATTGCCTCAATCCGCTATATGCATTTTCCACATTATAGATTTCAAGAAAAGACTTGAAAAGAAAAGCCACTAAATAATGACTTTTAAACCTCTAATTGTGTGGCTTGGGCTTGACATATAGATGCAAATCTGATCTTAAAAAGCAAGACAGAAAATAGCAGAAACTTGGGGAGGAATTAGAAAAAGAAAACAAAAGAAATAATGTTATGTTGTAGCTGCCTCTGGTGCTAAAGAACTAACTCTCCTCTGCTTTTGGAGTAGTAGAGCCCCTGAAGAGCAAGATGGCCAAGCTTCCAATACAGAAATAGATGAAGCAGCCAGAACAATGAGTCACAAAAGAACCAAAATCTGTCCCTACAATGCATTGCCATCCAGGTTCATGTGTCCTATCAAATTCCTGCAATAACAACACAGTAACATAAGATTATCAAATCCTGTAACATATTGTGCTGCAATCAAATTGGGTCAGAAAACAACAAGAGTACATCAATCTTATATACCTTCTTTATGAAACGGGCTATCTCAGTGGCCTCAGTGACATCAAAGAAATCAAGTGCTTTAGAAGCTAAATCCAAGGCATCATGCTGCATAGTCTGAAGCATATCAGCTTCACCAATCACAGCCTTGCCTTCTAACATGGTCAGAGACACGAAACCAAGAAGGAGATGAAAGGACAACACAGAAAAAGATAGCAAAAAAGAGGTGCTTCTCAGGTTGTGGATTGAAGGTAAGATGATGGTGGTGGAGATTAAATAGAGTCACAAGTCAGAATATTGGGGAAAAGATGCTGGTGGGTCATCCGCATCTGAAATCCTTTTCTTTGTGGTTACCAAAAGATGCTTCCTGTTTTACCATCAGGATCCAATATTCATGAACCTTGTGAGGCTCTAGGCTACTTTGTGGTTGTGGAACATGACTGCATTAAAAAGGAGAAAGTGGTGAACCGAAACGAAACAGATATGGGATGAAACCTTTTAAAAAAGTTGACTTGGTCCTATCTGAATTTTAACCCGAGGGAAATTTCTGAAGCTAGTTAACATTGGACACGTGTTTAGGAATTGGTGGGTGAGTTGTCGTATCTGAGTGGATTTAGTATAGTAATCGGGCAATTGGATTTGTCATATTTTGGCCAGGTTGTGTGGCAGAGAATCCATTCCGAAATCCCTAGAGACTCTGGAGATTTCTTACGCCTTTTGTGCTTTTGAGGTATATGCCTGCTCATTGCATATTCGGAACATGTAAATTGGGAAGACAAACACCAACAAATAAAGAATAGGACCATATAATAATAATAATAAAAAGAATAGGACCATATAAAATTGCTTGTTGGATTTCTTATGACATATGGATGTTTTTGAAATTTCTCGTTCAACCACCACAAACTCACTCCTGGCCGGTGGTGGCCGACGTACTTAACAATGTATGTGTGAACCATATCACAAGGCAGGATTTTTGTGAGTTTTTATTTTTCCAATAATTAAATTGCGTTAAGGATGAAACTGGAAATTTTTTTTATCTTTTTCATTACCAAGACAAAAAAAATATCTTTCTTCGAAGTAGAGGCCGCAAATTTTGTTGCCGACACACCAGCAAATTCAGGGGCAGCAAAGATTTGATAATGATGATATTGAAAATTGATCACTCAGTTTAATCCTTCCGTAATTATCATATTCCTACTTCGCCGTTCTGCCATTGATTTTAAAATTAGGATGAGGGGAATTTAAGAAATTCTTGGCCCTCTGTTGTATTGAGATCAACATGCTAGCTATCAGCAACATTATATGAGGATCATCACTTATATTCACACAAAAGAGATCATATTGAATCATCCATTATCAGACAAGGTGGTTTCACAGGTAGATAGATGCTAGCCAAGAACATGAATTTATTCCCAAAACGGGCTGAATCTATTATGTACACATCATTGAAAACTATACCAATCACAGGACGAATCTTTGAATCAGGCAAGAGTTAATTCCCCAGAAGTTGACTTGAAGCATATCCATGGTCACTATTGGCTCATTTTATGTTGATTCTGCCGCGGCTTCAACTTGTCGAGCCAGGTACCTCTCACGTCTTACTTTCTAGAAACAGGACACGGAGTTTGTATCAGCAGAGGGAAATGCTATAATGAAAACATTGGATTGGACAAAACATTTAGAATATGTCATTTCATACCCATTCATCAATTACAAGTCCCTCACCACCAACTCGAGGACTTGTCTCAGCAGGAGGCTTCTTGCGAGATTCACGAGCTTCAACAGCAGCATCAGCTTCAGCCAACTGTCTTTTCATTTTTTCCAAATCCTATAAAAATCAGATTGTCATTATTGTGTATCAAACCTTTACCGAGATGCACAATTTTCAGAAAAGGTCTAGCTTACAGGACAGGGTCGTTCTGGATCTCTAAACACAGCCCGCAATATTCGTTCTACTGTCACTTGGTCCTTTTGTTCATCAAACTGCATCGCAGAGAACCCAAACCAAATGATTTTCATTAATCCCCAGCCAAACACCAAACCATTAAACAATAAAAACAATATGCTATGGCTTAGAAAAATGGAGCTACCATGAAAATATATTCTCCTTGATAGCATATATACCATGTGGGGAAATATCATCTATACACTTAAAAGATTAGTTTTCTTGGCATATTTGATATTTTAATATTCTACGTTAAAACGTAGGCCGCCATAAAAAGGAACCCTATAAAACACTAGATACCCGTTTTCAGAGAAGTGGATGTGTCAATTACAGAACCAGGAGTTGAAGACTACTAATGACTCCATATTTTTGTTGGCATACAGACACTATAATTGCACTAGTGTTTTTTTTTTTTGGGGGGGGGGACAGTTCAGTCAAGCAACATGAGTTTGAACTTTGACCTATTTTTTGGGGTTCGATCAAGTCTAGTATGTCACCAGAACTTACCAGCTCAGGTACATAGTCCACTCCATCTTTCACTTTGAGACTCATGATTTTGAACTTGACCTTGTTCGTCTGGTCCGTTATCTTTTCATTGATCTCTGGTTGCTCCACAAACTTAAACACTGACCATCAAATTGGGAAAGGAAAATTTATGCAATGTAAATAAATACTAACAAGATAAATCATCAAATAAATTTGAAAAAATAAAATACTTTACCTATTGCTATCAGGCTTTCTCCAGGTGCAAGTATACCACCAGGAGGTCGCATATAACAACTCTTTGGTGCTGTAGTTTGAAACTGCAACAATGTTATATAATTAGAAAACCATATATTGAAAGCATATCCGCATTATATGCCAAAAAGTAAAACACACAAACAAAGGCGTCACCTACAAGCATCGATGACAAGACTAGATTACCGAATACTTGAACAAAAAAGGAGATGATTCTGGTCCAACTGAGATAAAATACTTAAAACTAGTCCAACAATTCGAACCCTTCATTTTTATACATCGCCCTCGGGCAAAATCTATAAAATTATTACATCTGGCTCTCGTTATATACCTTGTAAATATGTTCTAACGCATATTTGACATTGTCCATATTTTTTTTCATTGACTGGCATTTTCCATATTTTAGGTATATTTTCATATGCTTGACACTTGTTATGTCCTTTCACATATCGTGTTCTATCTTTCCCTTTTTGTACTTCAGGAGCCTGACAAAATGGTGGAAGAAAATTTATCTGTTGAGCAACAAAGGAGACATGCGAGGACACAAAAATGATACCTTGAAAGCTACACGAGACTTGCTAGTGTTTTTTAACCGAACAGCTGTTCTGACCTGTTTACCGGGTACATCTTCAAAAGCAACAAAAGAAAAACCAAGTATAAGGAAATAATGAAGAAAAATAAAATAAACAGAATGGATTTTGGAGAATAGACGCGTGTGTGATGATCGAGTGCACGTGACTGCGCCATGTTTTATCATATGAATAGGAAACCATAACGTGAAGATTTTGCAGTGAAAACATATATAGTATAAAGTACTGTAAAGTGCTTAGAAATAAATATCGTTTGGCTGAGTGTAAGCAGAATAGGCAACTTAGAATTCAAAGTCAGAATAGGATTGACTCAAAATTCAATGTCAAAATTTCATTCTTAAAAATTTCTCAAATTTATGGGACAGAAATAGAAGTCACGGTGAGCAAACACGAACAGAGAAATTCAGCAAGCATCAGAACTTACAGGGGAAGCAGAGATATTTAGAAGGATCAAGACGAAGCCTGCGCGGAGGAGGAAGTAAAGATCTCGCAGCAGACGACACCGTTCTAAAAGACGAAGACTTCCGAGATTGTGTTTGCTGATGTCGATCGCTCGATTGCCAGAAGCGACAAAGTTGAAAAACGTTGGAGTCGGAGTGAGAGTTGCGGTGACCGGAGATGGCCATGGCAGCGGAGGAGCTCCCAAAACTCTGCCGGACAGTTTCTTTGCTTTCAAGTTAGCGAAACAGAGCTCCAGCGAGCAATTGGAATGGAAAACTAGAACGCTGAGAAGGGGCTCGTGTTTGTTTGTGTGTTTGAGGAGGAAGAATGTGATGAGATTGTGGGGTGGAATGAGCAGCGATGAAGGAGGGAGGATAGGTTCTCAAGTGACCGAATTTATGCGACGTGTTGATCAGGGAACATTTAATAGGCAAGCCTTTGATTGTTCTGCAGCATTTATGAAGGCACGAGCCCAAAGAGGCAATGGATGGACGGTCATTAAATCTCCACTCAGGGCAGTGAAATGCCTTGCGTACACTTGTTCAACCTTCCCGTTAGAATCTTGCACACTGAAGCAAATTACAAAAATACTACGTTTAATGTTAAAATTTTGTGAGTATACACTTCAAAAAGTATTTTTACAACTTGAAAGGAGATTCAGATATGATGTATTAATGATAAGCCAAACTGGGTACGGTGATGATCAAAAGAGGGGTGTCTCCACTGATCAGTCTCTCCATTTTCTCCATGCATGCCAACACATTCCCTCAATCATTGCATTGGCTTTGCTTCAAACATTGTACCGTTGGCAATTCATTTGGCCATCATCTCACGAGCTCATATACCAACTCAATTTGCGCAATGTCAACCTCCTTAATTCATCTTATACTCATAACTCACTCACTAGCTAGTACTCCCTCGTTAGTGGATCTCTAATGTTATTTATATATACATGCAAAGATGATGAATGCTTTGTAGAGTAATACTAGTATATGATACTTCTTCTCGTTCCTAAAAGTTAGATAATCGATTCATTTTGATGCTAAATATAAAATTTCAATTCACTTTCTTCATCCAAAATGTAGCACATAATAGAGGCTTTTCATCATCATGTATTCTCAAAGGACACAATTAAAGAGTGTATTTTAGAGAATTAAACACCCATTTATTACAAATAATTAACTAATTAATTTCTTTAACATTCTCAAATTAATAATTATCTAACTCTTATATTAAGGAAAGAAAGCGATAATAAAGTGTTGATGATAACCATATCACTCGTCTATATCCTAAGTTCCAACATTATATAATCTAATGCCTTCAATATTCCTACGTACAGTAGTTATCCATCTTGAAGTGACATTGAAGAATAAAGTCATATGAAGAGAAAGCATACACACACATATATATAAACGAGCATATATAAGGAGGGCATAACTTTAGACAGTCAACCGAAAGGGAGAAAGACATAGCCTAGTATGTACGTAGAAAATAGGACGAGAGTGGTATGTACGTAGAAAATCCAGGGATACGCAGTGCACACAGTAATTTAATTTCATTTGGTTCGTGGCAATTAATGTTTGATTAAGTGATAAAGAAGAAAGTTATAGACGGTAAGTACATGACTTTTTAAATGAGTAGAAGTTAAATGAGTTATTATGATGAATTGGTTAATGTGTGTGATGGAGGAAAAGGATAAGTGTGGAAGATCGAAGACCACCATACCTCCCCGGCTGGGAACGAACGAATTTCAACGACAATATCTTTCTAAGTAATAAATGCTCACCTCTAAGTTGGCTGAGACATCTTCACTCCCTCCTCTCTATGCTAAAACACGTAGTACACCTGAATTATTTAATTTAATTTTTTGAACAAATAAATTAATATATCCTTCAAGTTGTTGTTCATATTCATGAAAGGTGAGTGAAGATGTTAAACAGCCAACAAAATTGGAGTTAATGAGTTTAGTTGGAGAGTGGGGGAAGACATAAATGATGGGAAAGCAGCATAGGTGTATTGTATTATGAATTGATTTATGGGCACATCGGCTTTCTCTCTTGTTCTCATATACTCGACCACCCTATTATTATCTCAACCAACACAAAACCTAACCACCGTCACAAAAACAACTCTTCCATTCAATTCAATCTTATATATATATAAGCCTATCTATTTTCAGTCATTTTTATTAGCCATCTGTCTTGTAAATTTATCTGAGTACTAGTACTAAATATTCTTTTTCATATTTTCCATATATATGTAAGAGTGGTAGGACATTATAGAAGTCTCAATACTCTGTCGTGGGTTTAATGTAATTAACAAGAATAATAGTAAAAATTATATTTCAATTTTATAGCAACTCTAAGGCTTTAACCACACTTTTTTATAATGTGTGCATACATGAATTATTTGAAGGGAAGTTATATTAAGTAGTAGAAGGAATAACAATTTTTCATGTGTTTTATTACCTCTCTTTTTTTTTTGCCATGAATTTTTCAGAATGATTGCTTTATATATCCTCAGGATTCTTTGAGATTGGTCTTAGAAGACCAGTGTCTTCAGATTTAACTGTGCTTAAACTTTTTGGGATCTGGCTCCCATCCTCTTCTCTTCCCATCTTCTTCCTTATCTGAGCCGTCGGATGAAGATCTGGATGGTGTAAATTTTTTTAAAAAAAATTATCGCATGCGGTACACACACCGAATGCGGTACAAATTTAGTATAAAAAAGGGCAGTGGACCGTAGCCACCCCCAACTTTTTGTAATGTTATCTCACTCTTTTGGGAAGGCGCTTTGAAGCCCCAAACGTACCATGACGTGACACAAGCACAGTGGAGAATTTTTACCATGTTTTAGAAAGTGTTTTGTTGACATGAATACCTAGGTAGGTGAGACAAAATTTATTTCACATATTTATTTCGTATATCTTAAATTACATAAAATAAGTAGTTTCTACCGCTAACCTAAATATACACTTTACTTATAAAGTAGTTTTTTTCTTCAAAAGCCCCTCACCCCTTTTTTTTAACTGTGAGCTAAGCATAGTGGGGGTGAAATCTGTCAGTAGGAGTATTAATTATTAAAGTGATTAAAGAAGTTAAATAAATTATTTTAAAGTATTTATATTTATATTTTTTTGTACTAAACAAATTTTTCTTACTCATGAAATAATATATAATTAAATAATATACAACTTATGCTATAATTAACTAATTAGTTTAGCTTCTTTAATCTCTCCAAAAAAAAAAAGTTAATTGAGTCTTATATTAAAGAACAAAGATAGTAATGTATCACTACTAAAAAGCATCGTATTGCCCACGGAAAAAATTCCGTGGGAAATTACCCACGGAATTCCGTGGGTAAAAATTACCCACGGATTCCGTGGGTAATGAAATTTACCCACGGAATTTTTTTCGTCCCAAAAAAAGACGTGGTAAAATTTCCGTTGAATAAGCCATACCTTTTTTTGGGACGGAAATTTTCCGTGGGTAATTTTTATTACCCACGAGAATCCGTGGGTAACTGAAATTACCCACGGAATCCGTGGGTAACTGAAATTACCCACAGAATCCGTGTGTAATTTTTACCCACAGAATTTTTTCCGCGAGTAATTCCGTGGGTAATACGATGTTTTTTAGTAGTGTATATTTTTATGTTAAAATTTATAATATATACATTATTAAATATAAATATATATCAAGGTATTTTTAAATTTTTTTCCCAGTATGTTAATTATTTTCATATTTATTATAATTAAGTATTTTAGTAGTTTCAAGCTTTTTCCAATAATAATTGACTATTTTAATTTTTATAATTTTAATTTTAATTTTTTTCTTAAAATTATTACAATATATACATATAATATATATGTATTATTTAATAAGATTCATATCTTTTTCAGTAATTTTTCATCTAAACTTACTTTTCTTATAATCATCCAAATAAGTTTTAGTTTTAAAAAAGCATGGCTCTCAAACCCGGACCGAGAACCGGAGGGTAAACCGGTCCGGTCCGGGGGTCAAACCGGTTTGATTTTTATTATTATTATTTTATATAAAAAATATTTTTTATTATTCCCTTTAGAATTTCATATTAATAACTCTAAAATCTTCTTTTTTTCATCAGTTTGACCCCAGTTTAGCTCCGGTTTGACCCACTGACCCTTGACCCAGTACCTAGACCAGTCTGGATTTCAGAACCTTGGAAAAAATTTAATTCTACTGCTGTTAATTTAAATATAAATTTCACTTACAATATATTTTTTTATCCTATTTCAAGTTTGCAAAATTCATATTGAAAAAAAGTCACTTCTATAACTGTTAATATAAACAGCCCTCAAGCTTTATGCTTGCCAGTCTTACTCCAAGAAAATAAAAATAAAAAAATGTGTATTCAAATTTTTTTATATCAAATAATCCTTAAATCAAAAAGTTAGAAGAGAAAATTACATAAAGTTATCGAATAAGAAAATTAATTATCTTCATATCTCCTTAATTATATTTCAATGCATAAATTCAACATGTAAATATAAAAATTTAATTTATAAATGAAACTGAAAACGTAATTATTTTTATATAGCTCCCATTTATAATTCTTCCTATGAATTATTGACCTCAAAACTTAGAAGTGGACCTTTTATACTGTTTTTTAAAATAAAAGGGCCTTTGAAAAAGTCCAATGATGACCAGCTACTCTAAGCAGGTTTATGTTTGAAGTCTTCTGAAAGAATGATTCTGAGGAATATTCAAGATGACTATGGTTAGCTAGAGAATCAGCACGATTAACCTCCCTTGGTATGAGATAAAACTAGCAGTCCAACTGCGCATTAGAGGGTAGCAAATTATTATGATGTACCTAATTGATAACATGATCTTGAATTATGTGGCTCTTTGATTGGTTTAATGTTTACGTAGAGTCTTTAAAAACGGTGATTTTGCAATAACAGTAATACACAACTTAGGATTAGGATGTGTTTGGATTTGTTGTGACAATGATTTTTTTTCCTATTTAAATTTTGCATAGGTAAGATATGGTAAGAGTTAAATTATGTAATGTAATTTATAAATGAATTGAGATTTGAAAATGTCAATTCGATAAACTAAAAATTGTTTAAATGATTAATATTTGGATGTAAGGTGATAAAAATGATATGAATTTTAAAAAAAATAAAAAAATTGTTAATGTATTATTGGGAAAATTTTCAAAATAATAAATTTTCAAAATTTTAGGGAAATTGATGAAAAGTCCCCTTTTAAAAATGTAATTGATGAAAATGACTTCTGTAATACCCTAAAAATCACATTTAGGGTAAATATCAAAATTTGGAAATATACTTATTGAAAATAGGTGAATATGAGGTTTCAAACACCTTGTATTGAGTTTACCTTGTTGTTAGGGTAATCTCCCTTGAAATTAGATAAATTGCAATTAGGTCCCTAAAATGTTGAAAATTGCATATAGGTCCCTAAAATACATTATGGGTTATAAATACCCTGTGAAAGCTATAAAAGAAGCAAGTAAAAATCTATTTGAAATAGGGAAGGATATTGTCTCTAATTTAGGTAATTTATTAAGTTACAAACTTGGAGAAATTGTAGAAGAATACTCAAAAAGTAAGGAAATGACCGAAATACCCCCGTAAATGCTAAGATAATGCCGGAGACATGAAAGAAAAAATGTCAATACAAAAGTTATGAGGTAATGAGGCATCCTAAGTAAGAAAATTATCAACTATTGATAAGAAAGTAATTAGGAAATTATTGGCTAATTACTTAAGCATAAGCAAAGGAAATTCAGAGATAATTATGTAAAACCCTAAAATTAGTGGTTTTTGGCTTAAAATTAGTAAAAATATATTTGCTAATTAATTGGAAAGTTTTGAGAGAAATGGATAAGTTTAGGTATTTTTAAGCCTAAATGCAAGAATAGACCAATAGGAGAATTTTGTAAAAAATTATGTAAAAAAAATTATTTAATTAAATAAATAATTAATCAAATATTAAAAAAAAGAAATAAAAAAAATGGGCAGAAAAAAAAAGGAATAAAAATAGAAACTTAGTTTATAAATTATAGTATTTTATAATATAATTAATTAAAGTTATATTATTATATAATATAATTTAATGTGGTGAATAGTAATTCAATAATTAGGAAACGGATCCTATCTGGAGATCTAGGAATGAGATTTCCAAAGTCAAGGTAAAATATTGATTAGTGAGTTTTTACCTTTAAGTGACCTCTTCCGGAAGTTAATTCCGAGGCCATTTGTGCATTTTCCTAATAAAAAAAAATAGGGAAAAATGTAGATAGACACATTTTTGGATATGAAGAAAATAAATTCTAACTCAACATCTAGGAATGAGTTTGAATTTATCTGGACATATTTGGAATCAGTGAATTTTTCTGAAGAAGTTGATGATTTTAAATGCGTTCAAACCGGACGCGTTCGGACACGTTTTTGAGAAAACCGAATCGGATCTGTTGGAACCTCTGTAAGGGACTGAAATCTAAGTTAAATTAGATATTATTGATGAGGAAGAGAAGATCTTCAAAGTTATGAATCCAGAAGTTTGAGTTTTCTCCGAAATCACGCGAATCGGGGACCGATCGGGGAAAATCTGTAGGACCTGCATAAAGCAAGCCAAGTCACCATTTTTGGACCAATGGGGGGCTGCCACATCACCCATTTGTGTCGACTTGGGCAGCCAAGGCCAAGAACAAGCCACCAATGCTAATTTGAAATTCATGGTTACAAACAACTTGGGAAATTCCATGTATGTCCTAGATTTCTTCTATAAATAAGAGATCAAGCCTCTTGAAAATTCACATTCCAATTCTCCTTGCCTTGGCCGAAACATAGAGGGAGAAATAGGAGAGGGAAGCTCTAGGAAAATTCTGCGGAAGTCTTCAACGGGTAAGTCCTTCGGTCTTTAGCTTTTAGTTCGGTAGTTAGTAGAATTGTTAGATAGTTTTAGTAAGTAGGAGTGAGATTCCTACTATTTTTTTAGGCCTCATTGCATTGAAAAATGCCTGATGAGGTAAAAACTTGGTAGGGATCGAGTTCCTGAAAAGTTGGAGTTTTAAGTAACGAAGTGCTGGCAAAATTCCGCCAATTGTAGAAGGGCAAAATGGTAATTTTTACCTAAAATGCCAGATATAGTATCAAATCACTAATAAAAGTGATATTACTCTTATAGGACGCCGTAAATCCTGATTTGCTGCCATTCTGTTGTCCAACGCCGTTGGACGTTTCGTTGTTTTTCGTAAAACGTGCTAGAATAACATCAACGAAGGTACGTTCGCGTACTGTAACACTAACTCTGATGTTTATGGTATGCATATATGTGGTATGTGTGTAGGAGTGTTATAATTTTTGAGTACATATAGTGGTTAGAGGATATGTCTGTATGCTGGGTGCAATATGTCTGTATGCTGGGTGCAATCTGTCTGTATGCTGGGTGCAATATGTCTGCATGCTGGGGGAAATACATATGCATGGGTTGTGATAGAGTGATGTTAGTATTGTTAATGTCTGCTGTCTGTATACATAAACATGAGGTTAACCGTTACCTGAGATCCGGTGCGGGTCTCAGCCCTTAACATAGCTTCAGGATCGGGAGGGCCGAGAGCTGCAGAGAAAGACAAGCAGCCTGCGTAGAAACTCTACGGAGACTTGCTTGAAGATCCCATGAAGATTTCTTTCGTTGTTATACACTTTTGAACCACACGGTTTCGCATCATTGTTGTATCCAAACAGGACTTATGGCACTTTATATATACATATCAGTTACTCAATTGCTCCGTTGCTCAACTCTGATCATTTTGAAATGATGTTTGATAAAAAAAAATTTATACTGCTTTTAAAAGTTGGGATGTTACAACTTCAATCAAAATACTTTCATTCTACCAACATAGATTTGGTCTAGTGGTGTAAGGTTCCGGTAAATTCCTCTGGGTCTTCTCAAATTTGAGTTTTAGAAGAGATACTTGTGTTGCGAAGGGTAGCCACAAACTCCAAATCTCTATATATATATATATATATACACACACACACACACACTTATCAGATTACTCACGCTAATTAAATTTCTAATGGCGGAGTTTTTCCTAATTTCCTTTAAATTTTATTATTTATCTTCTTCTTTGGAATCTTTTGTAGATAAGGATAACATTAGAAAATAATCATTATTAACCTTTAAGTAGACTTATATAATTGGGACTAAAATTTTCACCTACAAATAAACTTATAATAAAGATGAAAATGTTATTTTAATAAAAGAAGGTGAAACTCATTATTTTTTTATCATGAGGTACTTAATTTTTTCTTTCTCCTTGATAGCAACTTTTTCTTAAAAAAAAAAACTAATTGAAAAACGTCGATCCGCTCCCCCTCTCCTCTCCTTTCTCCAACCTCTCTCCTCTTTGCACTTCCCGTCCCGCAGCTTATGCTCCGTCGGCGGCGGTTTGTGCCTTACGTACAAGCCGCCGGCGAGCACCGTTTTTGTGCTACAGACAAGTCTGAGTGGTAATTTGGTGTCCAGATCTTGGATCTGCGGTCCTGGTGTTTTGGAGTTTAGATCTTTGAGCTATGGTCCTCTCCCTCAGAATTTTGTCAGATGTGACCTTCCCTCGTCCTTGTGGCGAGTCCTCTCCTCTCCTTCTCCAGATTTGTAGAGGTGAGATTAATTATCTGTTTTGTGTTTCTTTTTTTGTGTTACTGGGTTTTGTGGAGGTGTTTTTGGCTCAGGAAATAAACAGATCTGTCAGATCTGCGTTCAAATTCTCTTGGTTGGTTGACTGTTTGAACGTTATGAGATCCAACTATCATTTGGTAGCTCTGATCTGCGTTCTTGGGGGAAGATCTAAAGAGGTGTTGTTTGGTGTGTGATCGAGGTCACTGGATATGTTTGATCAGAGGAGTAGAAGTGTTTTTCAGGACATTAAGGGTCTTCTTTCTTTTGAGGTTGGGTTTTCTGTGCTCTTTACCTTAGGATGGGGTACGTATTTAGCTGACTTAATTGCAGCTATTGCTTGTAAGATTGTGTGTCCTTTGGGGTGGGTTTTCCAACCAACACTTTCTTGTTCGTCACTTCTAACCATGGATATCGATGAGGCCGATTTTGTCCATGATTCTACTTCTATTCTTATATATTTAATGTACGGTGTTCGGTTAATATTATATCCAATTTATTTTATTGTATTTTTTTTAGTTGTGTTTGTATTTATGTACCGGATTGCAATATTAATATATATATCCTTTGACCAAAAAAAAAAAAACGTTCGATCCAAACATTGCAAAGAAGCCAGCAAAAATTACTTTTAACGCCTGAGGTGCACATTTGGGCGTCAACAGGAAATCCTAAACCCACCCTTACGTGGAGTCCTTGATAGATCCACATCAGAAGTGAGCTTCGAATGAAATGAAAGAAAAACAAAGGGAAAATCCATATATGGGCCCTTTTAACCCAAAAAAACTCAAAAAAGGCCCCAACACTCTGACATTCCCAGAAAAGGCCCGAGGGCCCTTTTTGACATTTGAATATTAAATAAAATGACAAAAACACCCTCCGTTTTAGTTTCACTTTCCTCTTTCCTCAGTTTTTGACATCTGAATATCAATATTCTCTCTCTTCTCTTGCTCTGTTTTCCGGTAATGGAGGAGGAATCATTTTCCGTGAAGGAGGAAGAAGTAGAAGAGTGAAAGGAAGAAATATCTCTGCTTATTCTTCCATCCAACGTCCAGAAATTGTTTCATTGTTAATGACCATGTTACTTCGTTTTTAATCATTATAGTGTTGGGTTAGTAAAATCTTGCTCAGTTTTTAGGTATGGAAACAGAGGAAAAGGTTTGTATTTGAGTGGGAATGGTTGAAAGTTATCAAGGAATGAAGGCTGAAAAAACGCTGAAATTTGATAGTTGTTAAAGGGTCATTTTAGTTGTTAATACCTCCGATTTTAGTTGTTAATATGGTCGTTTAACTTGTTAATACGAGATGAAAGTGAAAACGTTGTAGAGTAAGTTGCTCTGTTTTTGGGCATGGAAACAGAGGAGGTTTGTTTGTTAGTGGGAATGATTGAATGTGAAACGCTGATATGAGATAGTTGTTAATGAGGCTGATATAGTTGTTAATGGGGCTGATGTAGTTGTTAATGGGGGCTGATGTAGTTGTTAACGGGAGCTGATGTACTTTTGACGACTGTTTTTTCAAAAAAAAGTCGTCAAAAAACAGTACTTTTGACGACTATTTTTTGAAAAACATTCTTTAAAAGTTTTTTATGACTATTTTTGAAAAAACAGTCGTTAAAAGTACTGTTTTTGACGACTTTTTTTGGAAAAATAGTCGTCAAAAGTACTCAAAAGTCGTTAAAAGTTTTTGACAACTATTTTCTAAAAGTTTTTTTACGACTGTTGAGTACTTTTGACGACTTTTTAGTACTTTGGACGACTTTTTTTTTTTTAAAAACAGTCGTCAAAAGTACATCAGCTCCCTTTAACAACTACATTAGCCCCTATTAACAACTACATCAGCCCCATTAACAACTATATCAGCCCCCTTTAACAACTATCTCATATCAGCGTTTCACATTCAATCATTCCAACTAACAAACAAACCTCCCTCTGTTTCCATGCCCAAAAAACAGAGCAACTTACTCTACAACGTTTTCACTTTCATCTCGTATTAACAAGTTAAACAGCCATATTAACAACTAAAACTGGAGGTATTAACAACTAAAACAGCCTCTTTAACAACTATCAAATTTCAGCATTTTTTCAGCCTTCATTCCTTGATCACTTTCAACCATTCCCACTCAAATACAGACCTTTTCCTCTGTTTCCATGCCTAAAAACAGAGCAAGATTTTACTAACCCAACCCTATAATGATTAAAAACGAAGTAACATGGTCATTAACAATGAAACAGCCCCCTTGGACGTTGGATGGAAGAATAAGCAGAGATATTTCTTCCTTTCACTCTTCTACTTCTTCCTCCTTCGCCGGAAAACAAATTCCTCCTCCATTACCGAAAAACAGAGCAAGAGAAGAGAGAGAATATTGATATTCAGATGTCAAAAACTGAGGAGAGAGGAAAGAGGAAAGTGAAACTAAAACGGAGGGTGTTTTTGTCATTTTATTTAATATTCAAATGTCAAAAAGGGCCCTCGGGCCTTTTCTGGGAATGTCATAGTGTTGGGGCCTTTTTTAGGTTTTTTTGGGTTAAAAGGGCCCATATATGGATTTTCCCAAAAACAAATGGTTAGGATGAAAACGAAGCGTTTACGGCATAACCAAAGGAACCACGTGCTGCCCAGGTAAAGGGAAAACGGGGACAAGTCACCATCTTTACCACCTGAATAGCAAAACCACCGTAACAAAATCTGGGAGCTCCACTCCTTGTTTCATAAACTCTCTCTTTCGCTGATATTTCCAGAATCACTCCTCCCCCCTCCGTATTTATAATCCCCTTTCATCATTGAACCCCACAATTTGATCAATCAATTCCCACGTCTTTTTTTCTTTCCTCTTCCATCACCGTCTTCGCCCGTAAAATCTGTAGTCTGAGGAAGATGAATGGTGACAAGAGAAAGTGCAAGTTCGAGATGGCCTTCAATTCGCTTCTGGAGAAACAAAAAGGTTCAACTCCAGAATCTGCTGACAGGGGAGGCAGTTTGTGGCACATTAAATCTGGGCGATCCCAGAGAATGGAGAGCAATCATAATATTGATGACAAGAGGGAGATGGAGAAGACTCAGAATTTGATTCACTTGATTTGTTGGGGACCCAGCTGGTCTTAGGTTTTGTTCAGAGTAGCAGCGCACAATTGTTTTTGCTCTCGCTTTTGTATTGTGCATGTTGAAGTCAATTATATCTATGCAGATAGGAAGAAGTTTACCCCTATTCATTTGATGTTCTTAGTCGTAAAAACACGGTGATAACTAACAAATATCATTCCCTTTAGGATAAGTTGAAGGAGACAATTTGTTAAAAAAATTATTTTAAATTGACTCAGCTATACATTGAAGCAATGAAAAATGCACTAGAATTTAAAATCCAAGGGGCTGTGATAAGCGCAAAGTGCAAAGTATGAGCAAAGAATGCAAAATTTACATGAACTCCTATCACTTTTGCTCTTCACCAGCATTCAGTAAGCAACTATATTCCTGTGCACCCTAACTAAGATGAGCTATATGAATTTCTTTGGGATATTTGAAAGTGTCAGCTGCACCAAACTTGCGACGCCCTTCTAATGATTCTTCATCATCACTATCTTCTTCTTCTTCTTCCTGGCTACTAACAGGCGAGTAGGGTTCATCTATGCTTTTAGAACGGCAGCCTGGGTTGGCAAGCATGCTCACTTGGCCATGGTGAGATATCTCGACGACAACCGTGTCATCGTCCAATGGGAGAGGTTGCTTCCATGGCTCCCCATCAATCCTCATGAATGTACTCTCAGCTGCACCCTTATGAAACTCAAAACGGATTCTGCTGGTCTGCATGAAAGCAGGTTCTCTCATTATTTCAGTTGTAGGAGACCCAGATGACTAAGAAGAACAATCATTTGATTCTATATTGTTTTGGAATAAAGCATACAGAACAATCACTTGATTTGGTGTTTACTGCATTTAAAATTAAATTTGAAAAGTTGAAAAATTGGTGAGTTATACCTGTGCCAAACGAGTTCCATGCCCATTTGGAGAGAGCAAAACTAGCCCATGCCAGGCATCTCTAAAACCCACTACCTCTATAAGTCCATCATCCACATACGGTGGTGTCAGGTCCCTCTGTAAAATATAATTGTATAAAGGATTAAAATCTACACGCATAAATCTTCATAAATTTTTAACAAGTATGTCTTCACATACACGCATATCATAGTGTGTTTGTGTCGTTACATATAACATCAGGAATTTCGACAGCTGAAAAGTAGCACTTACATAAATTGATTTTTTTGTATTTGGTTTTCCCCAAGGATTCAGTCCGCCAGAAAAACTGGGCAAGTTGAGACATACAATTGATCGTATGCTGAATGTTATGAAAAGAAATAACTACTAGTTAATAAGCCTAACAAACCATATACAAATTATCAAATTTATGGATCAATTATTATACTTTGAAAATAAATGAAGTCAATGTAAAGCACAAACAACAAATATTGCTAAAAAAAGCACAAACAACTATTGCAAAGTCATAAAGATTCAAGGGTCCTAGCAGGGCCCCTTTGTTTCACTATTGCTTTCAGATTACAGCAGATTTAATGAAGAAACTATCAAAGTGGAAGACAATTCACCAATATATATATATATATATATATATATATATATATATTAAAGTAAATCGTGTGAAAAAAGTGTCACCTGGGATGTATGTGGAGTTCCTGCCACCGACCTTGCCTTTTCATTATTTTAACCTTTGTCAGCTGAGCAATGTTCCTGTGGCAAAATCATACAATTAGTACCGTAAGTGTTTCAGAAAGATGACGCAAATAGTCGGAAGAAAATTATCTTAACAAGAACTTTATTCGTTTACAACTTCATTAATCTACTGAGACATTATAAGAACAGCATCAAGATGAAACCGAACTAAACCATCAACAAAATCAAAACGTGTCTGTCTATAAGATCAAAGAACCAGGGCCACTGGATAATATTTAAAAGAGGAAAACAATGAATGTGCGGTATGCTTTTATTAGTGCCATTCTCATTTCATAACACAGTGACAAGCAGCATACGGTATACTTATTTAAAGCAAAAAAATCTTCTTGCTGGATCAACTCTGCCATTTTTAAAATAATTCAATTCAACAGTATTTCTCAAAATAATGTCATAAAACATTATTTCTTTAAACATGTTACAAAACTCCAACCTGGTAATGTAAAATTACATGGTATTTCTATAAACAAAGTGCTCTTATCAAAACTAAGTGAAATGTAAAGTGATCAGTGGCTCAATGGCGACTAACCGTGATGAAGGATGGAATAAAGAAGCACAGAACCATCCTTGTTTGCATCCATGCTTCAGATATGCACTCTGTTCATCAAAAACAAAAGCATTAGAAGAGAGGATAGTTATTGGCAAGGAGTGCTAAAGAAAAGGATAAATAGTCAGACCAAACATATACCAAATATGCCTTGCATGGCAGAGAAGAATTCATCAAATGAAAGCAAATGAATTAAAAACTACTGTATGAGATTGAGAATTGAATAAACTATTGGTTGTTTGATAATTACAATTTTGCATTAATAAATTCAAGGGCATTTTATAGTAGAACTAGACTGTAGTAAATGAAAACATCTAATAATTCAAATTAAACTCATGCAGAAGATTCCAATTATTGCTGTGAGATAACAAATGATCAACAGAAATTTTATAACACAGTCAGTAAAGATATATTTAAAATATGCATGGATAGAAAATTAAGTAGCATCAACTGTTACTATCAGAAAAAAGATGCCCTTGCTTTTACTTATATCTTCCAAATATCTTAAAGAAATAAAAAATTATCAGTAAGAAAATAAGAAACACAAATTCATAGTTCAACTCATCCTGTGTTAAATTTGTAGAATGCGGTACCTGATTATGTAATTGGTTTCTAAATCTCTCTGGATGCAACTTTCTCTCTGAGTGAAATGCATATGATACCTGAGCATCCATTCCTGCATCAAAGACGCGTTTTAGATGCACTTGTAGATTTCATTGATCTAATAGTTTCCAATTTCTATTTAGCTGTTCCATAGGCATCTTGCCAAAGGGAATAAAATGGTTATCCAATTTCTCGGAAAACCGTTTACAACTTGCCCAAACATAACTTGAACTTTTAATTTGTGCTTGAGTTCCTTACCCATGCTAAAGTAGTTCCAAAATCCCCCACGAAAAGTGTGGTAACCCTCCTGATGAAAACAAAACAATTCACAAATAAGCACGCATATAATGCCACATTCATATAAAGTAACTAAAAAATATTGAGTACTTGCAGCTGACACATCAAAGAATCCAAGAACTTATTGCAGCCATTTTAACCCTCTTTTTCTGCCCCTTATCCTACACTATGTACCAAAAAGGGAGACATGGCCCAAAGAAAGATTTGTATAAACTCACAGCATAAAAGAAAAATCAAGTTGTAGGACCTTAACAATTGCCAATGTGACCATTAATCTGAAGTTGATACTTCCAACAGTCATACGTTACTTATTTAAAATTGATAGCACTCTGGAAACTCCTATGCTAGCACCTATGAAAAGGGAGTTCCCAAGAGTAGCACTTTTAAGGGGTGCCTTGAGCTTAATGGTCATGTTATACTAATCAAAAACACCAGAGAGGCATGAGAATACATTCAAAACTGGCCAGTTGGCACAACATCTTGGCAATGGAAGCACAGGAATTGAATGTACGCAATAACACCAAGCTGGGACATAAAGCAAAGGCAGATCCTACGCTATATGAAATATAACTACAATCAGTATAAGAGCTTTTTTTCTTCAAAGAATGTTTCTAGTAATGAGTTACTCTGGAGATGGGTGCATCTATGCATAACAAAAAACATGACAAAAGCTCCTAAATACAGAAATTCATTAGCTTTCATGTCTACTCAAAGTGTACCCCAACTAAAAATAAAATATACTAAAACTCACCATATTTAGCTTATCTGTTTGAGAAACACGATGGAATGCATGCAAAGAATGAGGCAGCTCAAGAGGTGCAATGGGGTCACAAGAACCTTTCTTTGGAGCCTTCATCCTCATCATAATATGCCAGCTGAAAAAGAATTAAAATACTTGAAGCCTATATCCAACGAAGGATTTTCTTATTAGATATTTTGAGCTTTTGACTATCGAGCATATATTGGTATCTCACATATCTCAGTCACAATTCATACAATTTGACACAAACATAGGTGCCACTTTGGAAGTGACTTGCCGTTGGGTTTTTATAGCAATGACATACTACACTTATTTACATTTGTGAAATTCATGAGTTTAAAAAATTTCAAATAAAAAGGAGGCAATACCTGTCTATTTTCATTTCCTTTGCAGCTCTTACTTGATTCAGAAAAAGTACCACAGATTGGCGGTCAGTGCCAGGATTTTTCTTCCCCTGTAAATGAAAAAATTTATACTCCAAAGTCTAAACATGCTTGCAGATTCCAGCAAAGAGCAAATCTTTGCACATTTATATTCAACGACAACTAAATTTGCAGATTGCTCATTTGTGTGTACTGTCTAGAAAAAACATGCACATATAACAAACAGAGAAGTTGTTTCTAAAATCTGAAGTAAAGTGTAAAACAATATAACAATTAGGCATCATTTATAACTAAAATCAATGATAACCATATATGTGGATGTGATACGGCATAAAAGAGCAGAATACTAATGATAAGGTACAGCATTGTCAATATAACTTCAAGAATTCATGTCAAAATGCTCGCTGTGAAAATAAAAATTGATCTAAGTAATCATTCATAGTTATAAAATTTTGTCATTCTATGAGTTCAGCAAATTAAGTAAGTAGCTTGAAAATATACCCAGCCAAATGAGAAGGGAAGATTGTTTCCTGTCCCTAAGGGCACGGTAGCAATTGGCGGTGGTTGAGGCAGTTTAAGATCTGAGACCACTCCAAGAAGCCAGCCAGCAGTGCCATCTCCACCAGCAACCTAATTTTCTAAGAATATATTAGAGATGTCAAATAATAAACTATCATCAAAGAGAGTATATATAAACTAAGTCTTGTTAAGCACATCTGCCCGTTGGTATGTGATAGACCCACAGCTTTTGGGCCGAGGAGGTTCAAGGCCTATAGGAAGAAAATGAAGACAAAATATAGTGAACTGGGGCAGACCAAGGATGCAATGTTTGTAATGAGGTGGCGTGAGGGATGGAAGAGGAAGTAGGTGCTTCACATGGGTTGTGATTGAAAGTTAGATAGCATGAGATGCCTAAGTCTTATATTGAGTGGTATGGGATGTTCAATGGGGTATTTAAGTGGGTTGGTATCAGCTGGTAATCCACAAATCCAGAAAGGGGCAAAGGGCTACCTACTTAGGGTTCAGACCAGTAGAGGATTTTGACAGACAAAAAGTTGAGTGAAGTATCATTGAGTGAGGTGTGACTAAGTCTTTGGTTGGGTATATATATATTGGAGAGTAAGGGTTCAATGGAGGTTAAGGAACTACTTGGTTTCTTGTAAGTAGAATGTCCAACTCCCAAACACCAAGCTGAGGGAGGAGCTTCATCTCTTGTTCATTATCTTTATTTTCTCTGTTTTTCTTTAGTGTTTTCATTGATGTAATGCACAGTTTCTTTGTGCGAGTTCAAAGAATCTATTGTCACAGTCTCATTCCCTTCATTGGAAGATCTATATACAAGTTATTTTTAATACACGGAGGATTCCATTCATTCAAAGAAGTCAAAGAACTATCAAGTTTGCAAATTATTCTGAAAAACTTACAATTATTCTTAATCTTCTCTCAATCTCTGCAGCCAAATTATCTCCTTTGTACTTGAGCGTCTCCAGAGTAACATAAAGCTGATGCAGCACCTTATCTGGAGCCTTATCTCCCAGATCAATAACCTGAAAACTAGATTGCCTCAGTACCAAACTAATGGAGGTAAAAACATTTTGCGCATAAAGAATGTTAAAACACAGATATCGAGATTGAATAACATGTGACAATTTACCTGGTTTTTATTAAGAAGTGAGCGGTAGGTAACAAGAAGTTCCCCTCCAAGCTGACCGCCACTTTTGGAATTAATGAAGACTATCACGGGACATGCAGGTATATGGGAATCACTTCTGACCTCAGATCCTGATAATAGTATGTAATCTGGAATGCAGAAGTCCTTTAACGTTTTCTTGGAACTCACATCACCCATAGCTACCTCCAACCTGCCGAATTTTATTACAAACCCGTCAAAATTTGATTTAGCTTCCGTCTCACCACAGACAGCTTCTTTTATAGCACATACAATAAGAAAGGTATTAAATATAGTACATGCGTTGAAAATTATGTAATCAGTTAAGGAGGTTAAGTTGGGAGCAACGAATTATTTCAAGAAATATATTGTATAAGCTTAAAATTTCAAGATTGGCAGTCTACAGCCAAGTTTCCTTTATTTTTGCCTCAGGCAAGGCAAAGATAGGTAGGTTTCAACCTCATGTTTTCATCGGTAATATAATTTCAACAAGAAAATAGCCCGCAATTATCAACAGTGATTAGCCGTTGCCCGTTGGTAACCCTTTGCGTTTTATATTGTTCAAAAAACTGAGAGTCAGTAGATCAGTAAGCATCCGCGTCAATGACGAAAACGGTTAGTATCAGTATGAACATCATATACAGATTTACAAATACAATGCATGTATCTGTTCCCCCAATCTAAGAAGAAAAATCTACAAGAATTTGAAAACCTGGTATCGCCGGTCACCATTTTTCCAGGACGACAAGAAAATCTATTCAAAAAGTTCATTCTCGCCGTTTGTAGTGAATTTGGTGAGAAGGAGGCTAAGCAAAATCAGCATGCAAGGGCCTATACTAGAATATACGTTGCTTTACAAACTCATAAGAAACGAGCAACTATTTGATCTGGTAAAGGTTTGATCCCATTAAGAGAATATATTCCCTAAATTTTGCTTGACTTTATCACTCACAAAATTTTTCCTGATCCACCAAACAGGGTTTTGGCAGAATAGTTGGGAGAGGTATCGCAGACAGGCGTGGGAGAATCCGAAAAGAAAATACTTTACCTGAACGAGATTATTTGCAGAAATATTCAATTTCAGAGCAACAATGAGAGTAATCTCAGAATTCCGAGAGAGAGGTTGCACCATAAAAACTCCAAGGTAGAAAAAAGGCGCCAGAAATGAAGTTGCTGGAAATTTTTCTTTATCGATCGATGGACTCACTGACTTACTTCTGAGTTGGAATGATAGCAGATACTCCAGGCAATCAATGGAAAAGATATTCCGAGAGAATATCGTCTGTCACTCTGATTGCGGGTTTGAATTTGGGAGCGAACCATTTCCAGTAACATATATACTTTGTCACCGGGAGGTGAAGGTGGGAAGATACGAAAAAAAAATGGGGGATACGAAGGCTGTGCCACGTCAGATAAAAACAACGCGTGGCGGTTAGTGGGGCCCCTCCCCAACGGAAAGGTCATGACGTGGAAATTTCGTAGAAAGATGTTAATTTTGTTTTTGCCTTTTCTTTGGGGCGCCCGGGGGGTGTGTAGTGTGAACAATGAATTCATCCTCAACCGTGGATTTCTGGATTTATGGTCCAAAAACGGAAATACGCGGTTTTCCTATTTTAAAATGTATTGGAAGAAAAGGTTAGAAAGACGAGTTAGGAAGAGGACTTTTTGTCCTTTTCTGTGTTTGCTTAAACAGAAAGAAAAAGAAAACTTGGCCCGTTGGCCGGAAGGTTCGAAGAAAGAGAACCGGTGGATGGCTTAAGTTTTTAACTTGCCATGTTTTACTACAAAAACAGCATGAGTTGTCTCTGTAATGTCACTGAATTGAGTAAGACTTTTCTTTTTGAGCAGTTAAATAATTTTAGACTCAACTTGATGGTACAATATAACTTCTCAAGTATGGTCAAAACTTGAATTCAAGAATGTCAAGGGATAGGTAGGCTAAATAGCACACAAGATTCATTTTTTCCTTTGACCAAGCAGGGATGATTAATTATATAAATCAAATGATAATATTATTAATCACATATTGGAGTAAGTAGGGAATAAAGAGATTTGATAGGGTTTGGTATTGCTGAACTCATCAAGATTGGCTGCTAAGGAATGGAAGCTATTCCTAGTAGATTGTTTCTTCAGAAGGAGGCGCCCAGCTGCTGCTCTCCTCAATTCTTTATTGTTTTTTTTTTTTTGCTCTGACAATTCTTTATTGTTTTGATTAGTTCTAAAAAATTGTGTATAGTCAAGTCATCATAACCCTTCAAACATGTCAAGCGCCTGCCTCAACTTATTTGTTCAAATAATTATTTCATTATAAGATTCTAAGCCGAGAAAGTAGTGCATATATGAAATATACCCAGACATCTATCCAAACAAATCAAGCGTGCACAGTATTTTTTTTTTTTTGATACATAAAAGTTTTGGAGGGGTTCGGCATACAAGGCAGGGCACGGCACATGAGACTTACTTGGGGACTTACGAGATTTTACAAGAGGGGATAATGAGATGATGCGTCAAGCCTTGCACATTTCACAATAATCTGCATTTCAGTCAACTTGAGACATGATTTGAAGGGCTGAACTTCTCTCCAAACATACTCTTGTTATTTTTTTTTTCAAAAGCATGTTTTGATTGCTTAATTAAAACCCACTATCAGTAGTAGATGAAATGATCAGCAAAATAGAGTTTTTTTTTTTTTTTTTGCTATAAAAATTTTAGGAAAGGGGTCGGGCTCACCCACAATCTAAGGCGGGCGCTTGGAGCCCAATCCGCACGGCATACTGGACAGAGAGTACACATGCCTCCACCTCTACCAGCGTTTCCACTGCTTCCCAGACCCCTAGGATGCCTCCCCCAGCGCCTTGATCAACGCAGGGATTGAACCCCCTTCCTTGAGGTAAGGAAGTCCAACCCCCTTGCCAGTTGAACTCAAGGACGAGGGGTCAGCAAAATAGAGTTAATTGACCATCATTCACTTAAATATTGACTAACTGGGCTGCAGGCATTAGGCGGCCCTAGGTGTTGGATTGGGGGGGGGGGTGCCCCTTGAATTTGAGGTTTTTTTTTTTTAAATTATTATTATTATTATTATTATTTATTATTATTATTATTAATACATGTTTGAATAATTGTCCACCCTTAAATTAAGTGTCCACCCTTAATACATTAAGATTGCACTTCGTAATGGGATGATGGATGAATGGTTGAATGATTATTTAGTGCCTTATATTGAAAAAAGATGTATTTGATAGCATTGATAATAAGACAATTATGATGGAATTCCAAAAAATAAGGCTTAAAAGAATGATATTGTAATTATTTTTATTGTAATATACTTTTGTTATCAAAATATAGATACTTGAACTTATTGAGTGCCCACCCTTCATTGTAATTTATGTAGCTGCATTTATTTCTAACAATACTTAGCATTGCTTTTCTAAATGACAAGTTTGTAAAATAATTGTCTTCCTTATTACATCAACAGTATTCACGTGATTTCATAAATATTTTTTTGATATTTTTTTTCTTATTTATATTCTTTTATTTTTTAATGCATTTAAAACTTTCCTTAAAAAAAAAAAATTCGGGAGCAAGCCCCGAATATCCCCGCCAATTGTGTCCCCCTTCTGTAATTTTCTGGGTCCGCCTTTGGCTACAGGTTAACAAAACTCAGACCTCTTGCCTTTTCCCCAAACAAATATTGATCCAATTGGTAAAGAATTGGCTCATAATCATAGGGTTGTAAGTTTAAATCCCAATGTAATGACCTTTTTTGTAAGCGATCTTTAAGCACTATTTGAACCCAATGGCATGCTCTGGCCCAGATGAGCCCTCATGATCCGACTCACCTAAACCTTTAATATACCAAAAAGAAAAAAATCTTGTCTTCTCTATGGCTTCTGTTGAATCAGATCAAAGGGGCTTGCCTTTCATAAACTAAACCTATAACTTGCTCTTATGGGCCGCCTCTACTTGTTCTGGGCCTCTTTTTATATATCGGCTCAAAAATCAAGCTGTAATCTTGCACGTCAAGTTTTATATTTTACTAACAATGTTACTTATTTGGTATTTATTGTGGTAAGAAAATTATTTGGTATTTATGATTTATAAATAATTTGAATTTTATTTTCATAATCATTTCACACTTTTTTTCATAAGAAAATAGAGTGAATTGAACCTCATGATTGAGCAGTATAATTCAAGACAATAATGAGTTATATATCCTCATCAGTTAGATCTTCCTTTCTTTTAGTAACAAGTTTTGTCAAATGTCAATAGCAATAGACAGTGGCGGACCCACACTTGTGTATGTGGGTGTAAGTACAGACACAAAGTTTAAGAATATATATATATTCTTAAGGAATCTTGTAACAAATTGTCTAGATGGTGTAGTGGTTATAATGATAGTTTCACACACAAGAGGTCCCTTGATCGAACTAGCCTGGGACAATTTTCTTAAATGTTGATGAAACACTGGCTCAGACAACTTTCACACTACATGGGCCTGATTTGATAAGGAAAAAGGCTAATTAAAAATGGTAAAAGATAAATAAATATGTTGAATCTTAATAATTTCAAAGTGATTGATTTTAAATTTTGAAATGTTGCAAAATTTGAAAAATTATCTAGCCACCCTTAGTTTTTTTAAATAAAAATTTAAAAGGCTGCAATTTACAACTTTAGTATGGCTATTAGCAACTTAAGTATCTGTAATAACAATTTTTGCTTGAGAAATTCAAAAAAAATAAAAAACAATAGGCCGTTGAAGCTCTGATTTTTTTTTTTTTTTTTGCAGTATTTTGTCAGTCTCTTTAGAGTTATTTAAATTCAAAATTTTGCATTTAAAACTTTCCTTTAAAATTTTTTCCTTGTCTATATTTATTTGATTTTTAATGTATTTAAAACTTTCCTAAAAAAAAAATCAATAAATTGTGCACTCACAAATATAAATTTCTGGGTCCACCACTAGCAATAGATCCATGGGTCATTAAAATTAAGATGAAAATATAAATATCTATGTAAAAGGATGAAGGAAGAATTTGTTAGTTCTCCATGTGTTTTGATGATAATTGACAATTGTAAACTTATATGAAGTTTTCCTTGGTTAAGTTAAAAATGCTTTAAACTTGTTTAAACTTAACTAGAATTTGTCTATCAAAGACAAACTCAAGTTTAGAGAGGCAAACTTGAGTTTGCACTAGACAGAAAGTAAGGCAAGTTGATTTGAACTTTTCCAAACTCAAGTTTAATTTGGACATGAAAACTCAAGTTTGAGACTAGCCGAAAGTTTCTCAAAGAATTTAATTCTTAAACAAACTTGAGTTTGACTTGTCAAACTCCAGTTTGTCTTTGGCCAAGAGTTTCCAAAGGTTTTCATTTTTAAGCAAACTCGAGCCTGGTTTAGTAAACTCCGGTTGTGTGATCGAGAGTTTCCAAACATTTTCTCTTCTAAGCAAACTTGAGTTTAACTTTTTAAACTCCAGTTTGTGCTAGGCCGAGAGTCTTTCACTATATTTTAAACTTAAGAAAACTTGAGTTTAATCTTACAAACTCCAATTTAAGCTTTTATGGACTTAAACTCATTTACAGTATGAATAGTGTCAAACTTGAGTTTGTCACTTAATGACTCGAGTTTGCATCTTGTTCAGAATGTCTTTAAAAGCTCAACCGTGATGTTCATTTTCAAAAAGAACTAAACTCGAGTTTGAGGAATTAAACTCAAGTTTGCACTTGAGTGAAATATTACAAACTCCAATTTAAAGCGCTCTGTTTTAAAATCAGTTTTCTTAAATTTGCGAAATCTTCACATATAATCTATATACTTCTTATCATCACTCATTACTATTCTTAACTATGTTTAATCAGTTTGTTAATGAGTTTCAAATGATCAAGTGAGTATTAAAATGAGAATTAAGGTTAAAGTAAAAGGTGATGTTAGCACATTTATTGCTGGTCCAAAAAACTTAGCACCCTTTTGGAAAATCATTCGCTGGACGTTACAAAGGTTTAAATGTTTTCTTTCCTCTTATGAAAGCCACATCATTCCAACAGATTTATTTTAAGGAAAGTCAACAAGAATGTCTGAGCATCTGGATTAACTCAAAGCAAGAGAGAGAATGGACCTAGTTGCAACCTAACAACTTCATTAATGTCTCCAACGGTTACATTAATGAATCCAACGGTCATTTAATGCTTCATTCATATATAAGCTGAAGTATTCAATTCTCAACACCTACCAGAATACAAAAAACGAAAATCTATAAAGTGTTATTTGCATTTTTTGTTTTCTACTCATCTGTAAAGTATCTTTTGATACATTGAACTTCAGTGTTTATTATATCTGCTCTTTTGGAGAGTTTATCATTGATTATCAATCATTGTAAGAATCTCAAAGTTGTGGGACTTTGAGGTTAGGTTTATCAGTTTACAACTTCTAAGGAGAATAACTTTCGAGTACAGAGTGTGTAATTGATCTTAGTGATAGTGAAAATCTCAAAGTGTCTGGAAACTGGACTTAGGTCAAGAGTTAAGACAAAATCAGTATAAATTTTCTTTTGTCAAGTTCTTCTTCTCTATCTTTGTTTTACCCTGTTTTTGATGTCTGTTGTTTGGGTGTTTAAAAAGAATTTTTAAAATCCTCAATTCACTCCCTCTCTTGATGATTTCCTCCATTTACAGAGTCAATGAGGGTCATAAGAAAGAAATGTAATTTTTAAAAGGGTTAAGGTGCAAAAATAGACATGTGCTTTTTTCGGAGGAGCGCCCAGGTAGCAAATGCTTTTTCAGTGCAAAAATAACTATGTGGTTACAAATTAGATGCAAAAATAGCGTTTTGACAGTTAAGTTTGACTTTTTTTGCTGACTAGACGATGACGTGGCATTTCAAAGGTGCAAAAATAATTTTAGGATCTTGAAAAAATATTTCAGGTATTGATCGGTACTAAAAGGATACTTAAAAAAATATTTCAGGGTACTGACTGGTACTAAAAAGTATTTTCAGGATACTGATTGGTACAAAAAAAAAAATATTTCATAGTTTTGAAAAATTATTTTAGGATCTTGAAAAAATATTTCAGGTATTAACCGGTACTAAAAGGATACTGAAAAAATATTTGAAATGCCACGTCATCGTCCAGTCAACAAAAAAAGTCAAACTTAACTATCAAAAGTCAAACTTAACGGTCAAACGCTATTTTTGCACCTAATTTGTAACCACATAGTTACTTTTGCACCTGAAAAAGCATTTGCTTCTTTGGCGCTCCGCGAGAAAAACACATGTCTATTTTTGCACCTTAACCCTTTTTAAAAAGTTCCAATAAATAAGTAAACAATTTGGATCTATTATCATTTCTTACTCTAAAAATTCTCGATGCTTGCTGCTTGTTTACTGTGACACTTTTAAAGTATGGACGTAAATCTTTTGTATTAGCAAAATGGATGGTTAAGAATATGTTAAGCTGAAACGTTTTATTAAAAACAAAGTTATAAGAATAAAAATAGGGGAGATGCATATAGACAGACTATATGGCTGTTAAGACTCTAGATCCATCGTGGAGAAACAAATCTTTATCTATTGATCATTCTGCAGGTTAAAAGAGAAACAGTGCCTGGCAATGATGAAGTTGACTCCAAATTAAAAATGAATGTTCTTCTAAAAAAATGAGACATCCTTCTACTCATTGATCGTATCATTATAACCACACAATATTATTCAACAATATATATCATTGTATATATACTTGACACACGGGACAGGGTGTTCATGATTCATCAGTACTCAGTGTTGACATATATTAAATAGACATAGTTATTATAACGCCTACAATCAGATATAAAACAAATAATAATTATATATACGCTTGCAATAATAATGCACGTACGCATATTTAATCTGGGAACGTAACGATGCATTACCTGAAGTTTAATGGCCACAACAAACGTGTAAGTGGCTTATATACCTAAACAGTTTTAGAGTACTGATCGATGAGCATGCGCGAGTAGCGTTTCATCAATTTATAATTTGGTTATCTAAATTAAGCGTCGTAGATTCATTTAATGACCTAACAAAAGGATTACGTACGTTACGTGTCATCTTATCTTACTTAAAGCTTCTCTGCTTCACTATATGTTAATTAGTACTGGTATTTAATATTCAACGTAACGTCTAGGCCATGCTTCATGCAGAGGCTTGCTTACAAGAGACAAAAAGAACAAGAGTAGGTATCTAGTTAGGTGGCATCTGAAATTTCCAGAAAACTCTAGTCATTAATTATTTTAATATGCATTATTGTTTGTTTGGAATAACGCTTAAAACTTTCAAAAGTAGATTTTCAATTGTGATTTATGGTGTAAAAATAAGTATGCGATAAGAATTTTGTCTCAATTTACGTATATAAACACTTTTAAAACCCTTACAAGTGATCTCAAACAAGGTTACCTATATATAGCCAGGGAAAGTAACATCCCAAGCATATTGGCATAGTATATGTGTAGCCCTGTGAAATAGCGATCACTACTTGTATATATGTATGTAAATAAATAATACACCTGTCAATTATGCATACGCAGATCTATACTTATACCCACCAAATCTTAATGAAGTTGAAGGATGTGAGTATATATGGACCAAAATGTATAATACGCGATTCAGGTCAAAGAAAAGGTGTAGAATACATTAACACATTTTTATGTTCATCACTTTGATGAGCAAAAATGTGTTTATCACTCATTTTCACCTTTAAATCGATTTTGAATATCCAGATTTAATTTTTATATTTTAAATAATTTCTATATCATTATATGCAGAATTAAAAATAAAGATAATTATCCTATAATTATCATTTCTCATAAAAATAAATTTATCATTGAAAAAATCAAAAATCAAAATTTTTAAATTTGGACCTATGAGATCAAAATTTAAACGGCTGAAATCTCATCAAAATAATAAGAAATTAAGTGTTCATCATTGTGATGAGCTCATAATGCAAACCCGTAGGATATGTGCATGTATGTACCAACTAAAATCTATAAACAGAAATTGGCAACTAGATAATTGCAAAGCAACTAGTACTTTTTTAAGTAAATGATTATGTTGTGGTTTTTAAATTGCATTTCGATACATTTTTATAGACTTTAATTATTAAGACAGTTGATGGACTAATTAAATATATAATTAATGGGGAAATCATTTCTGCATTTGATGCAGAAATGAAATCTGCAGCAACATCCAAACAAGACCCAAACGCTGTCGTTTTATTTTATTTTTCATTCCCCCCTTTATTTATGATTTTGCGTGGCAGAGGAACTATTATCCTCTTTATATCTGTTTCGCCTTGCATAACTGTAACATCCCAATTTCAGAGCCAATTTTTTTTTTTTTAAAACCATCATTAATCAGAGTAGAGCATCGGCGGAATCAAAACATTGAGTAACTGATTATAACAATAACAGTGGCGTATCTGCCTGTTCATAAAGATTAATACATTATCTGTTTAGGTACTAGACGTCCTTGATCAGGTCTCCACTCGGTCTTCAACTTCATGTGTGATGTCCGCTCTGCTTACTCTTATCCTCTGTCCTTGGTCTCTCTCTCCAGACCTTGATGTGATACTATAGTAAGAGGCGAGATCCAACGTTTATCGGATCTCGAGTAGCAGTTAACCTCATGCTTATATAACACTTTATGTTCAACGAGATATTTCTATGGTTACGGCAATGATATATATGATCATTAAATAACAAGCGCCTACAAGCAAAGTTATGTCTGCACTTTAATTGTGTGCCACGATGTCTTGTCGTGTCCAGTAGCGCTAGGAAAACTATGACGGTATTATATTTACTATAACAGTAAAGCTGTAAGTGATTATCTAAGTGTAACATCCTTAGTCATTGTGCATGGCCCGAACGAGTTCCACCCATGGCTTATGAAATTATCCGTACCATATATAGCGGACTATAAGCATCGAGTTAGTATTACGATGCGCGCGAACGTACCTTCGTTTGATGGTACTTGATACTTTTGACGAAACGGCACGTTTTACGGAAACGGCGAAACGTCCAACGGCGGCTCGTCGGACGGCGTAACGGCGGCAAATCGAGTTTCGACGTCCTACGAGTAGTATCACTTTCATTAGTGATTTGACACTATAACGAGGCATTTTAGGTAAAAATTACCATTTTGCCCTATGCCCCTAATTGGCGGAATTTCGCGGCACTTCGTTACTCTAGCAAATTTTCTTCCAGAAATTTTGCCGAACTTGACGCAATTATGATTTTCGAAAATAATGACTAAAATAGCCCTCCCATATGATACCCAAATCATACTTGAAATTTAAAGGCTATCTAACATTATAACACCTACTTGTGAAAGAGCTATAAAAACTACAACTTTTCGACTCGATCCCTACTATGTTTACACCTCTCGCATATTTTTCAACGCAAACAAGGCTCTAAAACATTTGTAGGAATCTTGTCACCTACTTTCTAAATCTAACTAACAATTCTACTAACTACTAAACTAAAAACTAAAGACTAAAGCCCGAAAGACTTACCGTTGAAGACTTGGCAGAGCTTCCGCCCAGAACTTCTCTCTCTTCTTTCTCTCCCTAGAAATTTCGGCCAAGGAGCTCAAAGAAGATGGTGTGCAGAATTTTGAAGGAGGGGGGGGTATTTATAGGGTTTAGATAAGGCATTGTTTGGCATTTTGGGTTATAAAAAAACCATTTTCCCCGATCGGTACCCGATTCGCGTGATTTCGGAGAAATTTCAAAATTCTGGATTTACAACCTTGAAGACATGTTCTCACTTACTAGAAATGTCCAAGTTAACCTAAATTTCGATTCCATATGGGGCTCCAACTGTCGATCTGAAGTTCCTCGAAAAACGTGTGCGTACGGGTCCGGTTACGAAACGCTTTTCTGGAAACATCATCTTCTTCAGAAAAATTCACTGATTCCAAATATGTCAAGATAAATTCAAACTCATGCCTAGATCTTGAGTTAGAATTTATTTTCTCCTTATCCAAAAATATACCTATATGCATTTTTCCCTTTATTAGGAAAATGCACAAGCGACCTCGGAATTAACTTAGGAAGAGGTCACTTAAAGGTAAAAACTCAGCGATCAATATTTTACCTTGACTTTGGAATTCCTATTTCTAGATCTCCAGATAGGATCCGTTTCCTAATTTCTAATTTACTATTCACCCTTTTTACTTTAATTAATTTTATTATTATTATAATAAAACTTATCAACTAAGTTTTCTTTTATTTTTCACTTTTATATTTTTTTTTTCTTTCTTTCTTGGGGGTAATTCGGCTGCCCCCCTTTTATTTATTTATTTAATATTTATTTTTTTTATTTAATTATTTAATTATTTAATTATTTTATTTTATTTTTTTCAAAAATTTCACAAAATTACCTAATTGGTCTATTCTTGTATTTAGGCTTAAAAATACCTAAACTCAACTATTTTTCTCCAAAATTTCCAATTAATTAGTAAATATATTTTTACTAATTTTAAGCCAATTACCACTAATTTTTGAGTTTTACATAATTATTTCATAATTTCTTTTGCTCGAGACTTAAGTAATTAGTTAGAAATTACTTAATCACTTTATTATCATTAGTTGATAATTTTCTTAATTAGAATGTCCCATTACCTCATAACTATAACACTTGACATTTCTGTTTCCCTGTGTTCTGCAGTATTTTAGAATTTGTGAGGGCATTATAGTTATTACAATACTTTTTGAATATCTTTATTCAATTTCTCCAAGTTTGTAATTTATTAAATTACCCTAATTAGAGATAACATACTCTCATTATTCGAATAATTATTTCACTGACTTTTAGGATTTTCACAATTTTCCTAAATATTTATGTCCCTTAGGGGCATTTTGGTCATTGGCACTTTGGCCCTTAATTTCTCTAATTTCCAAGAGATTTTTCCCTAGAAAATAAGATAATTATATCTTATTATTTGATATCCCATATTCACCTACTTTTTATAGGTATAATCTTACCAAATTATGATACGTATTTTTGGGGTATTACATTTCTTCCCCCCTTAAACAAAATTTCGTCCTCGAAATTTGTACTTTATCCTCTAAACTCGTACTATCTTAAACCTTGGACTGTTAACCTCGGATCTCTACTCTATCACAAATCCATTGCAACGATTTTGTCACATCGTATGGAAATCTAAACGAGGTTTGGGGATAATGTTATCTAATAGTGACTTGTTTGTTGCCAACAAATACTTGAATGATCTCATGTGATGCGAACTACTTGTTCGTTTTTGAGGTGTTCTTTTGATACCGGCATCTAGGGATGTACGATCATCTCATTCACCAAAAGATTCTCACGATCTTTTGTGACTTGTACAAACTATCAAAAGACGTGATCAATCATATCCCAACTACGAAAATCTACTGCTCCAATAATTTTTATCGAGCAATATAAGTGATTTACACTTACGCCCATTCAAGGCGTCAATGCTGTGCCATCTTGATTGTAAGAAAACTTGGAAGTTCGGCTTCATCGGGCGTATTTTACGGTTTCACGGGAATTTCCTTTATCAAGATCAAGTTTTCATATCCATGCGGCTTTTGTTTCCTCGAATCGTCATGTGAAATACCGGTACATTCTTACGTAGAGAGTATCTTCTTGGTAGTTTTCTCTATCCGATTGCTACCTATTTTCTACATTCTTTGCTAGTTTTGGTTCACCACGATGGTATTTCGGACGTAAGTCAACTTTGACAAGATGTAGGAATTTTAGACAAGTAGAGTAGATCGTCGATCTTTGGAAGTGAACATTTGTTTTTTTTTGAATCTATACCCCTTTTAACTTATGGTAGTTGATACTAATGTCGAAAACTTGAGTCTTTCCTCACGGTGATCGAAAATTTGCTTTGGTTTGATTTATAATGTTTTTATCATGTTTTAAATTGATATATACAGCGTTTAGTGGCGTCAAAACACCGCGTACTTTATATATATTGCTTAGTGGCGCCCATAACACCGCGTACTTTAGTGTTTTAGCGTTTAGTGGCACCCATAATACCGCGTACTACACATTCATCATGTCGTATTTTGATATCTTTGTATCCCCGTGGTTCCCATACACCGCAGTAATACCATATATCTCATACTTATGGATATCATGTCGTATTTTGATATATTATGTTTCCATGGTTCCCATACACCGTGGCAACATAAGATACCCTATACGTAGTGATACAATCGTGATATGTTTTATAGTTACTTAAGAAATATGATAATACGATTACTACGTTATGTGTGAATTGGTTTGACTTTAAGAGACTTGAGAGTGGTAAGTTATCACCTTTGTCATGCTGCAGCTAGACATATCCCAATTCAGGTACCATTAAAAATATTTGGATTTGGGATAACCAATTTCTTGGTGCGGTAATCAACTTCTCACTCAATTTATGAAAACCTGTCTCACAGTCTTTGTTCAACATAAATGATTTTAGTTTCTTACTCCTGAGCCTTTTTTTTTTTTTTTTTTTGCACGTTACGCGAATTTACTTGAATAAAGATTCGGTTTCCGCATCAGTTCTATCTCTGCTTGTGAGAATCATATATTCGTTTTTGTCACCGTTCTTCATCACTGTTTGTTTAACACTATTTTGAACGTCGTTGACACTAGTAGTAGTACGATTTATATTATACCGTGACTTGGTTCAAAACACGTTTTACAAGCTAAAGGCTTACACCCAATGGTGTAGCTACTATTACAACGTAAGGAAATATACGTATGCATCCCAAAGGATCCGTACAAGCATCAAAAAAAATTGATCGGTTTAGAACTTGGATCGGTTCATAATATCTACTGAAATAGTTTTAACTAAACGATAGTATCCGGAACCATCTCGAGGATTCTCCGACTTACGCTCCGAGCAATGCTATCTGTGTCGATCTGGGTGACTTCGACTTAGGTTTTGTAATCCTATCCTTGCGGCTCTTAGAGGACAATTCCTCTTGAAGTGTCCGGGATGTTGACACTTGAAACATATTTTCCTCCCATCGCGATCTGTACCTCGATGGTACCTTTTGCATTTGGAACATGATTGGGGTCCGTTCCTCCGAGTTGTATTGTTGCTCATTGTTATTAGCACCTTGGTGGTGACTTACGTGCTCCAAACAGTCTTTAATAATGTGCCCGACTCCGGACATTGGTAGCAAATTCGTTTCTCTGTAGCTTCCTCGGTACAGTTTGCTATAATGTGTCTGGCTTTCGGCACTGAAACAAACCCGTCTCCCAATACGGCTATCACCGGGATGGTACCTCCGCATTTTGGACCTTTGTTGGAGTCTGGCATTTGTGAATGGTTACGTTGTTTAGTCGAGCTACCTTCTTGCTTTTCCCTTGATTTCGAGCCAAGGCGCCTTCCTTTTACGTGTAGGCCTAAGTCCATAACGACTTGATGCGCTCTGCTGGCATTCCTTGATCTACGCAGCTCCTCTAAGTTACATTTCATCGGATGGCGGGTTTCCGGTTGTCTCTCAATCTGCCTTTCTTGTCTTTCGGCTAGGAGGGTATCAATAAGTGTCTGCTGCTCTTCCAGCTTTTCTTTCATAGATGTTTGCTCCTTCAACTTTTCATTGAGTCTCTTGCTCTATCGGTTTGTCCATTCGAGTTATTTGCTCAACCGGTCGTTCCTTCGGCTCTTGCAACTCACTTTGGTGTTCAAGATGTTGTCTTGGGATTGGCATCACTAGTGGTTGTCTACTGCATCTTCATCTTGATCTTGGCCCCAAGCACTTCGATTCCTTGCCAATTTTTCATCCTGTCTTTCTATTTAAGATTAATAATTCTTTAGGGAACAAGCTTTGTATTACCTCTATAACACACATTGTTCATAGAAAAGATACTATATCATTTAACTAGTTTTAACATCCGTAGTTACAACTTATAACTAAATTTATAACTACTTGCTTACATATTGTCTAAAACTAGCCTTTGAAGATGATTTAGGAAAGAGTAGAAATTGGTTGTACGTTCTCCATCTAAGATTTTATTAGTCTGCTCAGTCATCCAGCTGGTAAGGGCACCTATTTCTCCGTGCGTAAATCGTTTTGACCTGTTCCAGAAACCGGAAATACGTCCCTCTGCTAGTCTCACTTCGTTGCTCTGCCATCAAATACTCGGTTCGTAGGACACTGATCAATTCTTTGTTTGTATTCAGGACATGTTGTAGAAGATTTGGTTCATAGAAAGAATCATTCTCGGAGTCATCTTGATAGCTTAGCTGCAGCAAATATTCACGGTTGTCATCGTCGGAAGAATGATCGATCCTATAGGTTCTCTGATTGAGAAGGCATTCTAGCCATAGATACAAGGTAGGGCACGAGAATCAAAGTTTTGTACGGGTTCGAGTTGATGTGTGAGACCTCCGTTCTGCGGGTAGTTGAAGTTCTTGCCTACTAATGAAAGATGTGGATTTTCGGGCTTTTTAGAGTAAATAAAGTTATTGGAATGATAAGAGATTTCAGAATTTATCAAGGTTATTTGAAATATCAATAACGAATATATACTCAAGATATGCTTAAGATGTTATAATCATGCGTACGTACAAACCCTACTTGGTTATATCTGCTTTTATATTACGTCTCGGGGATCTAACATCACAACTATGTTTTCCCATTCCTTATCTATCTTACGTAGGTCATTCACGATTCCTTTTTCCTAGATCTTGTGGGTTTCCCGCCACTTGAGACGATGAATGGTATATGAAAACTTTAGATAGTCCTTCTCCTAGGAGCTCGTTTGTGCTTTCCACTCAGGAGCGGTTTCGAAGAGTTATCAGAGTAGGTTATCAGAATTTGTGTCGGAACTGATTTTCAAAATCTATGATCTCCTGGGTAATCAAAGTTGTCGTCGGTAGGTGACATTACCAGGGTTATCAGGACTATCAGATGTTGATATAAGGATTATCAGACGTGTCAGTACGCTTTCCTCGCCCTAAATATTTTATGCAAAGGACCTCGTTTCTGTCCATCTCCAGAACATAACGCTAGAGTTATATCAGTACTCATTTTCAAAATATGCTCAAAGGCTTTGAACCTAACTCCGTTAACCGAACAGAATGGCCAGGTAAGTGTCTACCATGGGGCCTCACCGGGTTAGCAGCGACTTATGGCACACCCACGTAGACTAGCCTTGCCTTCGGCACCAAACTATCCGTAATAACATAGTCAGATCCATGCTAGGAAAACTGCTCTGATACCATAAAGTGTAACATCCCAATTTCAGAGCCAATTTTTTTTTTTTAAAAACATCATTAATCAGAGTAGAGCATCGGCGGAATCAAAACATTGAGTAGCGATTATAACAATAACAGATGGCGTATCTGCTGTTCATAAAGATTAATACATTATCTGTTTAGGTACTAGACGTCCTTGATCAGGTCTCCACTCGGTCTTCAACTTCATGTGTGATGTCCGCTCTGCTTACTCTTATCCTCTGTCCTTGGTCTCTCTCTCCAGGACCTTGATGTGATACTATAGTAAGAGCGAGATCCAACGTTTATCGGATCTCGAGTAACGGTTAACCTCATGCTTATATAACACTTTATGTTCAACGAGATATTTCTATGGTTACGGCAATGATATATATGATCATTAAATAACAAGCGCCCTACAAGCAAAGTTATGCATGCACTTTAATTGTGTGCCACGATGTCTTGTCGTGTCCGTAGCGCTAGGAAAACTATGACGGTATTATATTTACTATAACAGTAAAGTGTAAGTGATTATCTAAGTGTAACATCCTTAGTCATTGTGCATGGCCCGAACGAGTTCCACCCATGGCTTATGAAATTATCCGTACCATATATAAGCGGACTATAAGCATCGAGTTAGTATTACGATGCGCGCGAACGTACCTTCGTTTGATGGTACTTCGATACTTTTGCGGAAGCGGCACGTTTTACGGAAAACGGCGAAACGTCAACGGCGGCTCGTCGGACGGCGTAACGGCGGCAAATCGAGTTTCGACGTCCTACGAGTAGTATCACTTTCATTAGTGATTTGACACTATAACGGGCATTTTAGGTAAAAATTACCATTTTGCCCCTATGCCCCTAATTGGCGGAATTTCGCAAGACTTCGTTACTCTAGCAAATTTTCTTCCGAAATTTTGCGAACTTGACATAATTATGATTTTCGAAAATAATGACTAAAATAGCCCTCCCATATGATACCCAAATCATACTTGAAATTTAAAGGCTATCTAACATTATAACACTACTTGTGAAAGAGCTATAAAAACTACAACTTTTCGGCGACTCGATCCCTACTATGTTTACACCTCTGCATATTTTTCAACGCAAACAAGGCTCTAAAACATTTGTAGGAATCTTGTCACCTACTTTCTAAATCTAACTAACAATTCTACTAACTACTAAACTAAAAACTAAAGACTAAAGCAGAAAGACTTACAGTTGAAGACTTCGGCGAGCTTCCGCCCAGAACTTCTCTCTCTTCTTTCTCTCCCTAGAAATTTCGGCCAAGGAGCTCAAAGAAGATGGTGTGCAGAATTTTGAAGGAGGGGGGGTATTTATAGGGTTTAGATAAGGCATTGTTTGGCATTTTGGGTTATAAAAAACCATTTTCCCGATCGGTACCAGATTCGCGTGATTTCGGAGAAATTTCAAAATTCTGGATTTACAACCTTGAAGACATGTTCTCACTTACTAGAAATGTCCAAGTTAACCTAAATTTCGATTCCATATGGGGCTCCAAGCTGTCGGTCGAAGTTCCTCGAAAACGTGTGCGTACGGGTCCGGTTCTGAAACGCTTTTACGGAAACATCATCTTCTTGAGAAAAATTCACGATTCCAAATATGTCAAGATAAATTCAAACTCATGCCTAGATCTTGAGTTAGAATTTATTTTCTCCTTATCCAAAAATATACCTATATGCATTTTTCCCTATTTCGTTTTATTAGGAAAATGCACAAACGACCTCGGAATTAACTTCCGGAAGAGGTCACTTAAAGGTAAAAACTCAGCGATCAATATTTTACCTTGACTTTGGAATTCCTATTTCTAGATCTCCAGATAGGATCCGTTTCCTAATTTCTAATTTACTATTCACCCTTTTTACTTTAATTAATTTTATTATTATTATAATAAAACTTATCAACTAAGTTTTCTTTTATTTTTCACTTTTATATTTTTTTTTTCTTTCTTGGGGGGTAATTCGGCTGCCCCCCTTTTATTTATTTATTTAATATTTATTTTTTTATTTAATTATTTAATTATTTAATTATTTTATTTTATTTTTTTCAAAAATTTCACAAAATTACCTAATTGGTCTATTCTTGTATTTAGGCTTAAAAATACCTAAACTCAACTATTTTTCTCCAAAATTTCCAATTAATTAGTAAATATATTTTTACTAATTTTAAGCCAATTACCACTAATTTTTGAGTTTTACATAATTATTTCATAATTTCTTTTGCTCAGACTTAAGTAATTAGTTAGAAATTACTTAATCACTTTATTATCATTAGTTGATAATTTTCTTAATTAGAATGTCCCATTACCTCATAACTATAACAACGACATTTCTGTTTCCTGTGTTCTGCGGTATTTTAGAATTTGTGAGGGCATTATAGTTATTACAATACTTTTGAATATCTTTATTCAATTTCTCCAAGTTTGTAATTTATTAAATTACCCTAATTAGAGATAACATACTCTCATTATTCGAATAATTATTTCACTGACTTTTAGGATTTTTCACAATTTTCCTAAATATTTATGTCCCTTAGGGGCATTTTGGTCATTGGCACTTTGGCCCTTAATTTCTCTAATTTCCAAGAGATTTTTCCCTAGAAAATAAGATAATTATATCTTATTATTTGATATCCCATATTCACCTACTTTTTATAGGTATAATCTTACCAAATTATGATACGTATTTTTGGGGTATTACATTTCTTCCCCCCTTAAACAAAATTTCGTCCTCGAAATTTGTACTCTATCCTCTAAACTCTGTACTATCTTAAACCTTGGACTGTTAACCTCGGATCTCTACTCTATCACAAATCCATTGCAACGATTTTGTCACATCGTATGGAAATCTAAACAGGTTTGGGGATAATGTTATCTAATAGTGACTTGTTTGTTGCCAACAAATACTTCGAATGATCTCATGTGATGCGAACTACTTGTTCGTTTTTGAGGTGTTCTTTTGATACCGGCATCTAGGGATGTACTTTGCAAGATATTACAGGTGTTCTTTTGATAGAGGTTATGTTCCTCCATAAAATTTGCTACAGGTGTTACTTTGCAAGATATGTATGTCTCACTTGCTAAAACAGTATGGAACGTGTTACTTGGTTGCAGATAAGGCAGTAGATATCAACAAAAGCCACACAACCCAGAAAAGCAAAAACACAGAGCATATAACAGATTCTCTTGAATTTGAAACCAAATGCACAGAAATTTAACTAGTTAAAAAAAGGAATTATTCTTGGCTAATTCATATAGAGGCGAACAGTATCGAATTATTCATAATATTGACTATCTTGGCTAATTCATAATATCGAATTATTCTTGGCTAATCTCGAGGCACAGGAATTTGTATTATTTAGCTAGTTCGATAAAATCTCAATCATTATTCTTGGCTAGATATCCGAATGCCTTGAGATTTTATTGAATTAGCGGTGCGGCGTGTTATGCAAGGCGAAACAGATATAAAGAGGATAATAGTTCCTCTGCCACGCAAAATCATAAATAAAGGGGGGAATGAAAAATAAAATAAAACGACAGCGTTTGGGTCTTGTTTGGATGTTGCTGCAGATTTCATTTCTGCATCAAATGCAGAAATGATTTCCCCTAATTAATAATGCAAATGCATCCAGTAGTATACGGCAAAGCGTACCACCAATGCGACGACATGCATTCATTCATAAACAAATCGCTGGGATTACATGAAAGATAACAATAATGTTTATTAAGAACACACTAAAGATAGAAATGTCATACTTTCAATAGTGTAAAAGTAAAGTTTTTTTAAACAAAAATAAATGTAGAAAGTTTACTCCCTATTCTTAAATATAGGATATAGTTTGTAGTGTAATAGGAGAAGAGGTAGTATTTATCAATAATAATTATCAAAGTTGATGAAAAAAATTGTAATTTTTACTAATAAAAGGAAGTAACTATAGCTAACTCATATTAACTTGCATGAGTGGTGGAGATTCTCATCACTTAAATAAATAGTTGGGGATTTGAATTCTTGGCCCTTGTACATATATTTCCTCAAAATTGTCTTAAAAAAGGGACAGGCGGAGGAAGTAACAAGTTGGGAGGGAACTGCTCTTCACCTTCAGGGTCTCTTTTTTTTTTTTTGTCAACAGGAACTCCTATTAATACTAATATAAGGTACATCAAACGATTACACTGCGAAAACAAACTGGAACAAGAAGACTAACAACAACAACAACAAACCAAATGTAAGGAAAGCTAATCACCACAAAACAAATGAGAATAAGAGTAACTTCAATGACTTCATCGGCTTCCTGGACATCCAAGGTTAGAAAGGATTTTTTTTTTTTTGATAACAGGTTAGAAAGGACTTGAAGGAAGAAATGTGTTGGTTGCAAAACCAACCCAATCAGGCATACCTCCTTATAAGAATAAGCTGCAATTCGATCAGCTACTGGAGGAGAGGATCTAGGGTTTCGGCGAGAGAGAGAGCGTTTCAGCGGGTTCGAGAAGAACGAAACAAATTACCTTCAGGGTCTCTTTGGCAGGAGGGAAATGGGGGGAGGAGAAATTGGTGGGATTATAAAAATTAATTAAAATAAGATATAAAATAAAATAATAATAAAATTTAATTAAAAACTTCTAATCCCACTTCTTTTATTTTTTTAAATCCAATTCCTTAATTTTTTTTATTTCTTTCTCTTCCCCTTCAAATCCCTGATATATCAAACAGTCCATCATAGTATCTCAGAAGATTAGACTTAGGAGACTTGACTTTAAGTGTATATGTACATAAGCCGCCTAAAATTTTATAAATTTTTTGAAATAAAATCATAGTAATTACTTTTGAACGGCCATTACTGTGAGTCTTCAATTCCCCATAGAATATATATACATTTCCAAAATTAATCACTGTTTTGATATTCTAATTTTAATAACGCATAGAAATTATTTGTAACCTGGATTTCAAATCTTCAAGCTAAGGTCCTTTCATTATCACCATCATCTATGCGTTGGCTAATAGTAGTAGTTTTGAGCCAGAATACTTTAATCACACACACACGTACACACAATCTATATATATTTCAGAAATTAAATTCACGATTTGCTTATTTGAGAAAATAGCTAGCTACAAACGCGTATATATATATATGAACGAGCTAGTCAGATTCATCAAAATGAAGAAGATTAAAATATTGCATCGCCACCTGGCGTCCAGTGTTAATTAATTCATTTCCAATTCCAATAATACTAATACACTGAGCTGACTAGTTGACTAACCTAATACGGCTGTTTGCAGGAATATACAGCAAATCATTTGAATTGAAATTGAATTATCTTTTAACTACTCCAAGGTATAAAGCTAAGCCTTACTAATTGATAATTTGCTTCTCTCTGATGACTTTTGTTACAGAAATACCAGACAAAATTCAAAGAATAAAATACACCTCTTTTCTTTTTTATTCCTGTTCAGTACAGTAATATAATATTCGACACTCAATCGCATTAGCTAGATAGTAATAATATATAATAAAACTCAAAAGATCCCAAATTTTTTCAACCTTTCCCGAGCTAGTTTGTAGTAGGACAAGGTTTTTTTGGCCATTGACAAACCATCAAATATATATGCACAATAATCAACTCATTCATATCTGATACGGGTTTTGAATTGGGCAGACAATTCTCAAAGCATTTTCCCCCATCATCCACAACACTTTAATTTCAAAAAATGTTAGATGTCTGGTGCCTTTTGAAAAAGTGAAATCTGGTACGTGCATGACCTAATAATGAAGGCAATAACCGAGGAAACCTGTAAAGAGTCAAACTGTCAATCAAACCATTTTCCAGTTTTTCAACCATTACAGGGCAAGTGTGATCCATTTATTCAACGAAATGGACACTGAAAATTTAATGTCCTGGCAAAACCATCACATGGGATTTTGCAAGTCAAACCTAAAGATGTCGCACGTTACAATAATTAATCAATTTTCACCATAACGTATCTTCGCATATGTATTAAATTTACTTTTGGGCGATGATTTTCTTATGGAGCCGTGCGACTTCTTTTAACTTTTCCTTCCTCAGTTCAAAAAAGCAGTGGCCAGTTTCCACAAGACATATATTTGTAAATTGGTAATAGATTCTGCCATTTTAGTTTTTACTCAGCAGAAAGCGATTAGTCCCTAAATCCGTCAAAAACCAGCGGAGGCAATTTTTGTCTTCTCATCCTTCCACTAATCATTCAGTCTTTCGTACGTTACATGTCAAACTAAATTTTCAAAGTTTCACATCAATTTTATAAAAGACAAGAAAATGCCTGCCTCGTATATCTATAAAGCTTTTTATTTAAGCATGACAGTAAGATTCTAGCTTGAAAGTATAGCCACAATGGAAGTCGGCTTTCATCTTTTAGGTTTTTGCTTGAACTGGACTGTAATAGGCACGTTTTGGACTGTGGCCTTGGGAAGTCAAATACTCAAATGTCGATAAACAGTAAAATCCTAAAACTGGATGTTTTACTTTACCATATAATAACAGCTGGACCCCGTAGGTTCGTAGCTCGATCGGTGATGCGCCATTTATTTTCATATTTGTATTATGCCATCATCCAATCCAACCGTATGGATTGCGATTTGCGAGTGGTGTTTACTGTAGCGAGGTCCACGGTAGCGTCAGTTGTCAGATTACGTGTCGACTTTTTACTGGTAAAAGATCATCGTCACGGCGTTCATCATCATATTCATAGGATCTCTTTTTTTTTTTGGTCAACATCATCATATGATCTCTGACTATCTATATGCATGCACATTCTGATGTGGCTAACTGTGAAGCATATGCACTACATTAATTAGCCAATTCTGTACTCCCAATAATTGATATTTTGCTGAATTATGCATGCATTGATATAAGAGAAAATCTCTTTAAAGTCTCAAGAAACTAAGAAAATACGAAAAAAAAATCACAAAATTTTTGATATCAAAATATCTCAACAAGTTGTTAAAACCCACGTGTAGGAGTTGTTAATGCTTTACTGAAGAAGTTGTCAATGAGTCTTTTTTAATATTAGAATTTTCTTTGAAACTGTTAATATTTTTTTAGTCTTTTGGGACCTTAAAAGGATTTTTCCTTGATATAAACATGTGTGTGTGTGTTTAATTAACAATTATAATTAATTGCTTTAGATATAAGTGAACCCAAGAAGTTTGTTCCCTTACAACAAGTGACCAAGATATGAGGAGGAGATGCGGAAAGATAGATATAGACAAATAGACAAATGCATACATTTATAAATATATTGCAGCTCATATATAAATTAAAATATATACAAGTGGTTCAAGTTTGTCCATCTTGTTAGGCAAAGACCGAGTCGAAATTACTAGTCTACCCTCTCCTCTTATGAACCCATCATGCATTTGATTCAATGTTCCCGCCGACTTTTTGAATTTGTGAATGTTTTTAAAAAAAATATTCGTTTGTTTTCAGACGTGGAAGTCTTTACATGACAACAGTTTTTCCTCCCCAACTGTCTTGGCATGAGCTATATGTTTGCCTGACCTTTCTACTGTTGACATTTTAGCCAAATAATATTACAGAATTACCATTGGTTATTGGTGAATCATTCTGACGCTGATAATAAAGTTGCTAACTATACAAATTAGCTGGCATACAGTTAATGAAGAGTCCTTAAACCAGAAAGAGAAGTATTAATAATGAGTTTGCATGAAGTGAGATTAAGATCGATAGGGGATAAGATAGTAAGAAAAGAAGAGGTTAATTATTATTATATATAGTTTTTGCATGTATAGCGTCTTCACAATTATGAGACACGTCTCCTGAGTAATGAACAAAGGGCGGTACCAAATCCCCTTGACTTGGATCCAATTTCGTCAATCACCCTTAATCTCAGTCTCATCACCTCTCTCTCTCTCTCGCCTTATATATATATATACACGCACCTTTTTCGTTCACCTTCCTACAGCTAGCAACTCTTGCTTTCCAATTATAGAGCTCTCAAGAGAGAATTAATTATTTCTGCAAACTTACTCATGATGACGAAGCCTTCTTCCAGTAGTGATCATCAAAAGAACGGATTGAAGAAAGGTCCGTGGACTCCTGAAGAGGATCAGAAGCTCATCGATTATATTCATAAACATGGACACGGCAAATGGCGAACTCTTCCCAAGAATGCTGGTATTAAACTATATACTTCTCTGCAGGCCCATTAATTTGTTAACGAGATTTAGTACTCTTTATCATTTCCAGACAAAGTAGACCCAGTTTATGGTCATATTCTGATTATGTTACTTTTCTTATGCAGGACTTAAGAGATGTGGAAAGAGTTGCCGGCTACGCTGGACAAATTACTTAAGGCCAGATATAAAGAGAGGCAGATTCTCTTTCGAGGAAGAAGAAACCATCATCCAATTACATAGTGTTTTGGGAAACAAGTGAGTGCGATCTTTTTCTTTAATTTGCTTATCATCACTTGTTTTATGTTTGCGTAGCTATGCCATAGAATTGAGTGAAGAAAAACAACATAATTAGGGGATTTCTGATTCTGCAGATTTAATTTGATATGATTGGCCAACCCCATGCAAAGTCAATGATCCACATAACATCAATATATTAATTATTTCGTATGTCGCGTCGCATATAAAATTAGAGAGATATGATCTAAATGGAATTAATATATACACTTTTCTTATAGGTGGTCCACGATTGCTGCTAGCTTGCCGGGAAGAACAGATAATGAGATCAAGAATTATTGGAATACTCATATCAAGAAGAGGCTGTTGAAGATGGGGATTGATCCAGTGACTCACACTCCATGCTTGGATATTCAACAACTCTCCTCCATTCTCAACTCTTCTCTCTACAACTCTCCTCTTGTTAACCATCCTCCTCATCACTTTGGAATGGGAAATAATAATATATTAAATCCAAGCCTCTTAAGCTTGCTCACAGCTTTCTTATCATCTTCATCTCAAAACCCAGATGCTCCAAATCAAAATTACCACCACTTGAATAACTCTATCCAAACCTTCCCTCTTCAAGAAAACCAATCCTGTGCTGCTTCATTACAGCCTTTACCTCTGGAATCACAACAGATGATCTCTCCAGATACCCCTAATTTTAGCTTCCAAAGTAGCCTGCCAAATGTGGGGCCCTACGAAGGAGGCCATAATTACTCTACCAGTCTTTTGGAGAATCATCAGATTGCACAAAACAACAGAAGAGACCCGAATTTCACTACTTTAGGGTCATTGATATCGTACTCGACGCCTTCATCTTCTACGAGTCCGAACACTTTGAATTCGTCCGCATCTTCCACAGCGTTCGTCAAGGGAGCAACTGAAGAGGAAAGGGACACGTACTGCAGCAACATGTTGATGTATAACATCTCAAACGCCTTGAATAATATGGATGGCTCTAATTGTCTTTTGTGATCGACTTTGTGGTGAGAGAGTGAACTGGAGAGCAATTTGTGGTCCGCTATACGCAGATTTGTCAATATCCCTGAAGATTTATTTGATTGGCTTTCAGACTCTGCTCCAATACTTCCATATATATGAATCAGTTTACTGATTACTTTATTGTTGTACGTTCATCCATCATTTTGTAACCTTATTTCTAATCTATCTAGTCAAAATTTTATGATCTCTCTCTCTGATTTAAATTAATTAATTGTTGGAGGTCTTCGATCAGTGGTAGAAGAACTACGTATGTCAAAAACATATATAGAAGTGAAATTTAGTTAATAAATAGTACTTAAACACTGTTTTTCTAAGAATAAATCCTTAACTGGCATTCAATTTGTGAGAGTACGGCGTAGCTAGATATTAGCAGCATTCAAAGATAGCATGTAAACGTTAGAATGATGGAAATTATATACGAAATGGAGAACAAGATTGACGTAAGACACAAGTTCATGCATATACGGAAGCACAAGAAGGATGAGAAGGACTAATTCCAGTAAAGGTGTTGTGCTTCAAACAGTTAGGCTACGGATCATAGATGGTCGCGAAAATTTTGAGATGACATACATGATACATGCACAGTTGGAATATACTCCCTCCGGTCCTAATTATAGGAGCAAATTTTATAGTTGATTTTGGTCCTAATTATAAGAGCAAGTTTTAATTTTTGTCATTTTTTTCCTATAATACCCCTATTTATACTTTCTCAATTGAAAATGACTCGGCAAAAAATAATTAACTATTTCATCTGTGTGGTGAGGGGAATCTGGGGCAATAATTAATTAGCACGTGAATGTATAAAAGAATTGAAAATGGTAAATTTATTTGATGACAAAAAAAAAAAACAATGATGTCTGAGAGTAAGAAGAAGGCATAATAAATGAAAAATAAATCAATTCTCTGGTCCTAATCATCAAAGAAAACTGATAATACAAACAATAATCAATTAATTTCATTCACGGTAGTCTAACAACCGTATATCAATCAATTCGGTAACAACAACGAAGGCTTTACATACATCGTCTTCTTCATCACCGGTAAAAAGCAAATGTCTTCAAAGGGGTATTTTTGGAAAATACACATAATTAATTAATTTAACTTCTTTCCTTAATTTCCCAAATTCTGGTAATTTAATCCTATAATTAGGACCGGAGGGAGTATTTATATATTTAATACTAAAAAGAAAGATGACTTGATGTTGTTGTTTTCATGTGATGTTTAATTTCGATATAAGGGAAGGAATTGAGTTGAAGGGAACAGTGACAGAGAACCTAACCAGTTTGGGTTAATTAAGAAAAGAGTACATGCATGGAGGTTCCGTCTACGTCTCTACTTGTATGTCTTTGGGTCAAACCTTTGACTTGCCTCTGCTTTTCCAGCAATAGCCTGCCAGAAATTAACCTTACTTTCCAGGTTAGGGCTCTGACTCCTACGTGCCTTCCCTTCTTTTTCTTTCTTTCTTTCTCAGGAAGACTCACATTTCACTACTTCATCCTTCATGTTTCATTATCATGGGCCATTTTGATTATTGATGTACTATTATTATCTCTATGAATATAATGAGTATGTTAGTTATAAAAAAAAGAAAAGAAAGAAAAACATACCAATGAGATGATATAATTGTTGTGTCGTTGATGGTAATAGTACGTTGGCATGTGTATATGCGGTTTTTTAACCCTCCACGCAGTTCCAATACATTGTACAAGTCTACTTTATTTTGCTTTGTTTGGTGGTCCTTTTATTGTGCTGTGTATTTACACCCCACGCCTAATTGTAAAATTGTTCAACTTCACACAAAGATGGAATAGTTAAAGAAAAAGAGAATAATAACAAATAAAATATGGGCCACCATGTGATTTGTGTGCAATTTGAGGAAAGCCGCATTCATGAATAGTATAGTTATTTTAAAATTCTGATGAACTATATTGTTAAAATTTGGTGCTAAACTATGCTAGTTTATATATATATATATATATATATATATATATATATATATATATATATATATATATATATATATAGCGTAATTAAATGGAATTCTTAGACTTAATTAACTATTTTTAATATGGGTTTTATACTTCTTATGTGACGGTGAAGAAAAGTCTCTGCGACATGAAAAAATGACATCGTTTTACTCAACCCTCTTTTATTCTTTTTTTTTTTTTGCTTTCTTTGTATTTAGATGGCGGCGTGAGTATTGACTTGTCTCAAATGTTGTTAGCATTGAATTCCTTAAAGCTCTCGGCGCAATCCTGTCCTTGAAGCAGAAAAGCCTTGCCCATGGTGGCTTGAGCTAATTTATCCTCGAGCACTCTGCCTCTCCGAGGAACACAATAGGAGGGAAAGATTCGATGGTTTAGAGGACCGGATCGACCTCTTTTTGATCAGGGTACTCAGGAAGTTGCAATGCCTTCTTGTTCTTCCAACTATTGAGCGTCCATTGGGTCGAAATTGGCGACAAAGCGGCTATGGAAGGGGTCGTCAAATCCGAAAAATTGGCCACAACAATGAATTAGTGGGTGGTGGCCGTGCCTGAGAGGAGAATAAAAAGGGGGGGGGGGTAAGAAATTTTGATAACAGAGTATATGTATACATGTATACACACAGTCACAACCAAATGTCAGGAGACTCAAAAGAGACCAAGCAAGAAATGCTTTATGATGTGAAGTTGATTTCTTGTCATTGACTGTAAATAAATAATTGGAAGAAACATGATTTTTTTTTTCGACTGGTATAATTCAATCTCAAGCTATAAGAGAAGGAGAAAATTGACAAGGGCAAAGGTTTTGCTTCCTATTGAACACCAAGGTATGAAATATATGTGATAAGTACATATTTTATAATTAAATGAGTATCAATTCTGAGATATATTGGATTAAATTTATTACTATTGTATATATCTTGCAGGAGTTATTAGTCGATTGAGAAAGGAGCGAGAAAAATGAAATCAATTTGAATCAATTGTTTGATATGAGAGAGAGTGGATTACAAAATATTTGGAGGTGATTGGAGATCTCAAAAGAATATTTCATATCTTTTATTTAAGACAGATCGATCACGGCCCAAGTCGGCCTAAGGGAATTTCTATATAAAGAACAAGGGAGATACACAAGAAGCACCGAGAGAAACAAGACGCGAAGCAACAAAAGCACGGAAGAAAGAAAATAAGATCCTGATGCTCTCTAAATTTCGGTATTTACCAAAGGTTTAGAGAGAAAGGACGAAGGAAGAAAAGCACGAGACGATGAAGGAAGAAAGAGAACGCAAGAACAATTCGATTTTCATCTCTCTTCTTCTATTTTGTTAACCTAGCCATGCTTGGCTAGTCTTCTTTAGTAGTTAGGGCGAGGATGAACCCTATGCGAATTTGAGTATTTGTTTGAATTCTCGATTGAACGTTATTTACCATGATTGAATGAATTATCTTTGCTTAAAGCTTTCTTAAAGATTGATCACCTTTTAGATTGTTCATAGGTTGGTGTATGACAATAGAGATGTTGGTGCATTTAACTAGAACCGGTAATTCGTCATAGAGTTGCATGACCTAGACATAGGCTTACGAGTTTATGCGATCTCATAATTCTGGTTTAAATACATTGATCTTTACAAAACAATACTAAGACATTAGGTTGTTTTCAAAGATAACGGACTAAGGTAGCGTCAAGACATTGGGACTTAGTCTAATTTTAGAGAATTGATCGTCAATCATGGGAAATAATAGTCAATTAGGGATTTAATTCAAATACTTGGAGGAACATAGGGGATTTCTATGCCCTAGCTGCGTTTTCTCTATTGATTATCTTTTCTAAACAATCGCTCTTGAGACTCTTAATCTTGAATGCTTGTTCTTGATTAAATTCTTTAAAATTCTGTTTGGTTACAACTCACCCCTATTACTCATTGATCCAACTAAAGCTGAAATAACGAATTAGTGGTTGGAGTACTATTCCTCGTGGGAAGATCTTTTTCTCACTACTTTATTACTTGATACGGCCCGTATACTTGCGGAGTTTATAGGCTTTAAAGTTTTTCCCTATCAATATGTATTTTCTCCTTTTCTCCATGATGGACCACTCTCAAATTATAACTATTGAAGAAATTGACATGAGTAAAAGTTTAGTACGTGTAGAAGATATTGTTGATTTGGAAAAAAATACGGCTGAATTTAGAGAAGACGATCTTAGTGAAATCATGGCAAACAAAGATGTTGAATGTGGGGAAGATAATGCACATGAAATCGTGGGAGGTGTTGATACTGAATTAAGCGAGACCCCTATTTTAACTAGAGTTTTTGAGACATCAGAAGAAGCTTATGCTTTTTATAATGCTTACGCAAAAGGTAAGGGGTTCGGAATATGTAAGCAATGCCATAACAAGAGTACAACTACAAAACAACCATATAGGTGGAATTATGTGTGCTCGAAGCAAGGTGTTAAGAGACTAGATGATAAAAGAATTGATGTTGACAATGTCAAAAGGCAAAGGGATACAAGGACTAATTGTTTGGCGATGTTACAAGTAAAGTTGGTGGATGACCTATGGAAAGTGGAGAAGTTCAATGATACACACAATCATCCATTGATTAACACTCCAACAAAGGTGAAGAAGTTTCTTTCTCAGAATGAACTGAGACGCTCGAATTTGACAAAATCTGTTGTTTCTAAGCTTTATCAAGAGGGTTTAACATCTTCGAAAATCTCAAAGGTTGTGAGGGCTATGAACAAAGAGTTTGATCTTACTCCAATTCAAATCAACAATATTATATCTAGCCAGCGAAAGAATAATGTGGGACGAGAATGTCAGGGCATCATCAAACACTTTCAAAGGAAGTCCATGGTTGATGGAGCATTTTATTTTGATATGGATTTAGCAGAAGATGGAACATTAAGAAGCGTATTTTGGGCAGATAGTAGGTCAAGAGCTGCATATGCTCATTTTGGTGAAGTCCTTGTCTTTGATGTGACTTATAAAACAAACAAGTTCAAGTTTCCTTTTGCTCCTTTTGTGGGGGTTAATCACCATGGACAGACAATTTTATTTGCTGCTACTTTGTTAGAAGATGAAACGGAGGCAACATTTACATGGTTGTTTGAACAATTTCGAACATGTATGTTTGACAAGTCTCCTGTTGATATTATCACCGATCAAGATAAAGCTATGGGAAAAGCAATTGCCAAGATATTTCTAGGAGCACGACATCATTTTTGTGCTTGGCATATAAAGAAACATGTTATGGAGCATAGTCAAGCAACATGCGCACAGTTTAAAGATAGTTTTGATGTTGACTTCCTTGCGTGGTACAAAAGTCGAAACATTGATGAGTTTGAAGGCAAATGGTAAGTATTGAGGACTAAAAATGATATTAAAACAAATAATTGGCTGGCTAGCTAACATGTATGGTTTATGCCATCATTAGGCAAAGGCATACTTGAAAGATACATTTTTTGCAGGAATGACCACAAGTGGCCGAAGTGAGAGCATCAATGCATTTTTTGATGGATATGTCAACTCTAACACAATGTTAAATGATTTTGTCATCCAGTATGACAAAGCAATCAAATCTAGGAGGGATGCGAAGGAAGACGAGGATTTCAAAACTAGAAATACAAAACCAGTTTTGGAGACTAATCATCCTATTAAAGCAATAGCTGGAGAACGGTACACAAGAAAATTATTTCACATTTTCAAAAAGGAGTGGAAGGCTGCCATACTTGATTATTTTCATGAAAAAATTGCAACAAAGGAAAACCTTATTACGTACCGGGTGGGGCCTCCTAAAGTTGATAAAGAATGGTGGGCAATTATATTGTCAAGTACCATTTGACAGAAAGCTTCACAGTTCAATGTTCTTGTGCAAAGTTTGAGACTATGGGGATTTTGTATAAACATATTCTACACATTATGAAGAAGAAACAAATAATGACCCTTCCCAAAAAATATATCTTGTCTAAATGGACCATGAATGTAAGCTATAAGGTTGAAAATCTTGTATCCATTCATTGTGAAACAAATCCTAATGAAATTAGTGCATTGTCTTTGTGGTCGATTCATTCGAAGTGCACTATGGCTATTTCTGAAGCAAGAGATTCTATTTGAGATTAAAAGGTTTGATGCTATGGTTGCTGAATTTTTGCAACAACAGTTGGAAATAAAAAGAAAGAGAGTTGAAGATGAACTAGTTACCCAAAGGATTCCACAAGCTTCACTCATTAATGATGTGCGTTATCCCACTCAACTATTCAAAACTAAAGGATGTCCAAAGGTTGCTTCACGAATAAAATCAAGCATAGAGTTGTCGACAAAAGAACAAAAAACTTGCAGTTATGGTCAAGGGAAGGGTCATAATAAAATAGGTTGTCAGATGCTAAAGGTACTCGTTTCTAAATTTTCTATTTATGTTCGTGATTTCCTATTTAAATTTGACGAAAATTTTGTGAAGTTTCATTTGTAGATGGAAGTTGCAAGAGAGAAGCAAAAAGAATAGTAGCGATTGCACATATTTTCATGGTTTTATTTTGGTAAGAACTTATTTTTGATGAGCCATTTTCATGATTATATTTTTAATTATAACATTTCAATGTATGTTTGTACTTAAATACTTAATACTTTTTTACTTATTTTTTGGGAAATATTTTGGGCCACTTATGGTTTCATTTGTATATGGACAAGTTAATACCTGAATTTCGCAATCTTTTTGTAGGGCAATGTTGGTTGGTGACAGAGATTTGTCGTGTCTCTTAAAATAACCAAATTAGAAAAATATTTGCAGTATAATGTAACCTGGGTCGTTTCTCAGAAGAATCCACAGTCGGGTCTAAATTAACAGTAACCGCAAAACAGAAACAGTAAAAATGGTTTTTTTTTTCAAACAGAATTAAAAACGAAACAAATAGAAACAGAATGAAATGAAAGTAATCAGATTAAAATTGATCAACCCAACAACCGAATTCCAAAGACTTCCATCATTGAACAAAATATGAACGAACTCACGATTGGTTCTGGACGAACTGAAATCTCTGCATTCGTCCAGAAAATCCCTGGACTAGACAATCGCCTAACATCTATTCGAACAGTGGCATCTCACTATGAGATCGCACAGTAAAACTAGAACCTAGTTTGAACTCAGTCCTTGGGATGAACCAAATCGAATATCAAATCTAACATTCGAACTATTTCCAGAAATCGAATTCGAAAGATGAAAACAAAAATGAGTAAAGTTATCGATTAAGCACAAGCTCTTTGGACGAATCATGAAATCCTCAATGTTGGGTTAATCACAGAAGTTTAGCCAAGCATGGCTGGAAAGAATGAAGAACAGACGAAGAACGCGAAGAACATTGCAGAGAAAATGAAACTTCTGTGTTGAATCCGAAAATATGTAAAACCGTAATGACATAAGTGTTTTTGACTACTGCCTAACTTAACCTAAAATGGAAAAATGAAATGGGGCTCCAATCCACAATTCAGGCCCAAACATAAATAAAATAAAAAATGGGCTTTAATTACAAAATTCGAGCCCAAATAAAAATCCAAAAATATACATCTGACTTTGGATCCAAAATCAACCGCCCTCTTGTCCAAATTTTCCCTTCATGTCTTCATAATAATTGTATCTCTTTGAATCATTTGAATTATGAAATAAAAATGAGGCAAATATGATGTCTAGTTCAAGAGATATGGTAAAAATAGTGAAGCAATGTAAAACTGAAATTTTATCATTAAAATGACTAAAATCTAATGAAAGGCTTAAAGCCCAAATAAGCATAAAAGTCATTGTTTATTAACTAAAGAGTCCTAAATTATTAATCAAGAGTACTAAAGAAGTGTATAGAATATTCAATTATCAAATTCTCCCACACTTATCTTTTTGCACTCCTGAGCAGACTTCAAAGAAAAAGACTAAAAGGAAAAAAAAAGTATTCTTTTCTAACAATTGATAACAATGTAAAAATTGAACAAGGGACACAAAACTTCAAAAGACCAATCAATCAAGACCAAAATCCTTTCATCTTAAATTACAAATCATGGCAATCTCAATCAATGATGCTAATCACAAAAGATGGTCTTTCAAAGGATGTCCTTAATGAATCTCTCAAGTGTATAGGGTGAATTAGTGTATCGCTCAAATTATACTCAAGAAAATTGTTCTATCATAAGCTTGCTCAATTTCTACGTCTCCACTACTCATAACACATGCATGCACAAATCAAGAGAGCTTATTGTTAAAGGTTGTAATGGGGCTAGGGTGAAGGTAGGTAATAGTATGGAATGAAAGGCTCAGCACCAAAGAAATTAAAAAGAGCATTGATTAACACAATCATTCTCTATGTATGAATTTTTTTTTTTTCATATATCTCATTTCTTTCTATGCATTTTCTTTTTTTCTTTCTTTTCTTTTCTTTTTATGCTTTTCTTTCTTTCTATGTATTTTCTTTTTCTTTTTTTATAATCACAATGACAAAATCAAATATCTCATCCCCACATTTAAACTGTTGCACTCCTGAGCAACCCCCACACTTAAATACAAAACCAAGGTGAAACCAATGCTCAATAAATTTCCAAGTTGCGAAATGAAATGGTTTTACACTTAGGCTTGTAATGTGGCCTAGAAAAGAATGAGTCAAAAAGTCACAAAGGGGCTAGCAAAGGAAACATAATGCAAGGGAAAGCTATTTGGCCAAAGTGGGGAAAATAAAAGAAAGAAAACAAGCTTCCATCATATTCATGCACGTAAGTGAAAAATGTAGTTTCAAAAAGAAAAGAAGCAAGTTCTAGAGAACACAAATCATCATGATGAAAGAAAGAATGGTAAAAGATGAATTCCATTCATGCAGGCCTAACACCTCACAAGGTCAATACTAACTTAAGTAATCAATATCACCAAATCAACTACCAAGACATGTAATCGAAGAGTCAAGAATTGCAGACCAAACAGAATGATCCATTAAAACCAAAATGTCCAAGTTCATAATATGTAGCAATCATAGAAAGAGAGACTGTATTTATTTTCAAAAAACAAAGTGGAAAAATGAAAATAAATAAAAGAAAGAGGGAGAAGAAAGAAGATACATACTCCCCAAGGGGTTTATGGAGGATAAGTGGCATCAATGAGGAGAATCTCTGCTTCCTCAGGCTGCTACTGGGATCCCTCATGGAATTTCTTGATGAGATGCCCATTTACCTTGAAGGTTTGTCCTGTGGGTGGATCACATAGCTCAACAGCACCAAATAGAAATATGTTAGTGATCACAAAAGGGTCATCCCATCTAAATCCCTGCGTTCGTCCAGAAAATCCTTCGACTAGACAATCGCCTAGCATCTGTCCGAATAGTTGCGTCTCACTGTGCGATCACACAGTAAAACTAGAACCTAGTTCGAAGTCAGTCCTTGGGATGAACCAAACCGAATATTAAATCTAACATTCAAATTATTTCCAGAAATCGAATCCAAAAGATGAAAACAAAAATGAGTAAAGTTACCGATTGAGCACAAGCTCTCTGGATGAATCATGGAATCCTCAATGTTGGGTTAATCACAAAAGTTTAGCCAAGCATGGCTAGAAAGAATGAAGAACAGACGAAGAACGTGAAGAAAATTGCAGAGAAAATGAAACTTCTGTGTTTAATCCAAAAATATGTAAGAACGTAATGACATAAATGTTTTTTGGCTGCTGCCTAACTTAACCTAAAATGGAAAAATGAAATAGGGCTCCAATCCACAATTCAGGACCAAACAGAAATAAAATTAAAAAAAATTCAAGCCCAAAAAAATATCCAGAAATATACATCTGACTTTGGCTCCAAAATCGACCGCCTTCTTGTCCGAATTTTCCCTTCATGTCTTCAAAACAATTGTAGCTCTTTGAATCATATGAAATATGAAACAAAAATGAGGCAAATCCGATGTCTGGTTCAAGAGTTATGGTAAAAATAGTGAAGCAATATAAAACTGGAATTTTATCATTAAAATGACTAAAATCTAATGAAAGGCCCAAAACCCAAATAAGCATAAAAATCATTGTTTATTAACTAAAGAGTCCTAAATTATTAATCAAGAGTACTAAAGAAGTGTATAGAATATTCAATTATCAGTTGGCTGGCGAAGTAAATACCATAAGTACTGTGGGTTTCAAATGTATATGGAGAAGTTTTTGGGTATATACAATCATTATGATGAGTTTTTTGGTGACTTTCATTAGATTTGATAATCAAATGTAAAGTGAACTTGCTGATTTTTGATTTGTTCAAAATAACTTCAATGCATACAGCAAGTGTAATGTATTAAAGTTAGAAATGAATGAAGTTGCTCAAATTGGAATTGCTCAAACTGAAATTATTATCAACTATACCCAAAATAAGTAATAGCTAATACAATTACAAAAGTTATTATACATATCAAGTAACAATTAGCTTCATCTATTTGTTTAGCCCAAAAAAGGCATTAAATAATTACAAGTTTCCAATTCATCTATGCAAACTTTGGTTGATGATCCAGAATTGGCAATCACCATCCACTGCTCTAGAATCAAGTAAAACCAAGTTGCGTTCTCGATCATGATCAAGCCATACATTATTCATAGAGAGAGTCTCTAGAGAGCAAAGTCATCAGTATGTGTCTTCTGTGAATTGCACCACAACAATTAGAAAGGCCCTGTATATTCTCAAACTTGGACTTTATCACTTCCATGGTTGTTTCATGTTGAAGGCCAACAAGAGTATACTATATATCTAAATCATCATCTGGGTCCTCATCAGAATCTAGCATCTCATCATTTGAATTATGAAAATATATACTCCCACCCATGGTAGAATCCTCCTTTTTACCACTTGAAATGGGTGTTGTCTCATTGCTTCTCTCTTCAAGTGATCTTTTGCCATCATAAATTTGTATTCATCTACCATTTCCTAGAAGAATAAAGAGTATAAGATGATATACATCATGGAACATCTTAGAGAAAAGGAGCAAATACATATATTTCATACCTTGGTGTTCGATGGGAAGCAAAACCTTTTCCTTGTTAATTTTCTCCTTCTCTGATAGCTTGAGATTGAATTATACCTGTCGAAAAAAAAAATCATGTTTCTTCCAATTATTTATTTACATTCAATGACAAGAAATCAACTTCACATCATAAAGCATTTCTTTCTCGGTCTCTTTTGAGTCTCTTGACATTTGGTTGTGACTATGTGTATACATGTATACATATACTATGTTATCAAAAGTTCTTAACCCTTTTTATTCTCCTCTCAGGCACGACCACCACCCACTAATTCATTGTTGTGGCCAATTTTTCGGATTCGACGACTCCTTCCATAGTCGCTCCGTCACCAATTTCGACCCAATGGACGCTCGATAGTTGGTAGAACAAGAAGGCATTGCAACTTCCTGAGTACCCTGATAAAAAAGAAGTCGATCTGGTCCTCCAAACCATCGAATCTTTCCCTCCTATTGTGTTCCTCGGAGAGGCCAGAGCGCTCGAGGATAAATTAGCTTAGGCCACCATGGGCAAGGCTTTTCTGCTTCAGGGACGGGATTGCACTGAGAGCTTTAAGGAATTCAATGCTAATAACATTTGAGACAAGACAATACTCTCGCCGCCATCCAAATACAAAGAAAGCAAAAAAAAAAAAGAATAAAAGAGGGTTGAGTAAAATGATGTCATTTTTTCATGTCGCTGGAGACTTTTTTTCACCTGTCACATAAGAAGTATAAAACCCTTTTAATATATATACGCTTTATGACTAATAATGATGACAAATGGGATTGTCGTTCTCCATGCCTGTGGGAGCACATAGTGCAAAAATATGTAGTATGAGCTCAATTGCAGGAATCATCTTTGTTTCTGCTGATTTGACAAATAAACATATTATGTTGTGTGTTGGCCAAAAAAAAAAAGATCAGATATGTTGTGAACTTTACAGTTGACAACAACGCAGTTAGAGTTTTCACAAGTATATTTATTTAGACAAAATATATAGCTATAGCTGCTTGGGTGATAATAAAGCCACAAAACCAATAGTTCTTTTCATATTCTGCAACGAACTTTCCATAATCTCATCATGAACAAATGAGTTCATTATTTTTTGTCTGGACTTCAAATGGTGTCATCACTCATCAACAACAACAATTGGTCCTGTTGTTTTGACAAAAGAGACGTTTAGAATAATGGATTTTATTGTGCAATTTTTCTTATTATAGGAGAAAGAAATCAAAGATAGGAATCACAAAACACAGTACAGAGGGATATGAGAATGACCGAGTGAGTATTAGCATTGGCCTTGATACAATATATATAATGGAAAGAATACCTAAAGGATTGTACAGAGTTTGTTACATAGATAAAAGAGCCAGACACGTGGCATTCTTATCAGCTAGCATATCGTCCACTACTATGTATACACTAACTGAACATTAATTACAATTATGCAATACCTAATTATACATTAGTTTTAACAATAGGAAATGATTTAAACTTGTATTTTGCATCTTTTTGAACAACTTTGGATGGTACAAATTTTAACCAGAGCCTCCAATCCTAAATTTAATATCCCCACATTAATAAAATAATTTAGCTCAAATGGATAAAGTGATAAAAAATTGTATTCAAGTGGTGACTATATAATTAAATACTATTAATCTTAAATTTAATATATGTGTAAATTAAAAAAAATATCTAAAAATCTAATGATGTCGTCAATATCAAAATCTTAATTATTAAAAAAAATCTAGTTTAATAATCTAAATATCAAAACCTTAATTTTATTTGTAGTGATTTGCGATTTATTTTAGTTTAATAAGTCGTATAGTCATCATTTGAGTTTATTGAGTCAATATTTTCTATTAGCGTGTTAAAAACGTAGGCTCAAAAGCATGATTTATAAAATTAAGGGATCAAAAAGTATAAGAACTAAAAATATATTTGGGAAAATTAGGCGAAGGTCCCAAGGAAGAGAATTTATCACAATAAAGTCCCTTGAAATAATGAAATTACATAAAAGTCCCAAGGACTGGTTGTAATTAAATCTAAATGTACAATTACGTCACATTCCTCTCATGTCTTCAATTCCACTTTTCTCTCTGTTATCCTTCTCCTCTCGCTCTCCTCTCCCCCTTTTTCTTCTCTCTTTCAAAAATGATTCAACCCACAAAAAGACTTAACCCGACCTACTCAAGTCAAGTGGCGAGAAGATAAAATAAGACATTGCCAGAGTTTGTTACATATATAATCATTTTTGAAAGAGAGAAGAAAAGGGGGAGAGGAGAGCGAGAGGAGAAGGATAACAGAGAGAGAAAGTGGAATTGGAAGACATGAGAGGGAATGTCAGATTGGTAATTGTACATTTAGATTTAATTACAACCAGGTCCTTGAACTTTTATGCCATTTCATGATTTTAATGGACTTTATTGTAATAAATTCTTTTCCTTAGGACCACGCGTAATTTTCCCAAGAGTATATTTTAACCTTCATAAAAAAAAAAGTACACTTGATATGGTAATATTTGTGAATGTTTTGTCCATATTTAAATTTTAATAGTAACACTTTTTTCAATGAAATTAAAATTGAGGAATCAAAATAAAATCTTATTTATTGGTAAAAAAAAAATCTTATTTAATTAAGGAGAATTTTTTTTGCATTTTGCCACACACAATATTGATATTTTGATGAGAATATATCAATGAATAGTTAACTTACTGGGCAAAAAAATAAATAGTTAACTGAAAAACCCACCCTAAACCGCCGATCCACAGTAGCAACTGGAGAATCGTCTTCCTCCACCCTCCAATACTTTGAAATTTCCGTTATCTTCTTTCCAATTGCCGAGTCTATCTCTCCCTCTTTCAGCCTCCTCGTCGCAAGATGAACAAGCTATTTCTTAAATCTCATTATCTTCCTCTGTTATCAATCTGCCCAAAATTTCTCTTGACCGAGAAGTCTTTCATTTCCTCATTCCCTATCCTTCATCTGTCCTCCGTAGTTACTACTAGCTCCAGCTGCTCCTGCTTATCCCATTTTCCAGATTCTACTATGGTCTCCTATGGGCCTTCACTTCACAAAGGAACAAAACCTTCTCAATCGCCCGTCACCAAAACTCCACAACTAGACGATGACGATGAATTTCTTGATGAAGAAAGCTTCACTAGGGTCTTCGATATCGCTGCGCTTCGAGTTCCTTCTAAAGATTGTTTTACTCTCGAAAGCAGACTCCGAGGTCACCTTTTGAATTGGCCTCGTATCCGCAACATCGCTCGAGTCACCGGCGATGATATTGATCCCGAGGTTATAGAGCTATTGGAATGCCAAAATAACGGCGATAGTGACGCTGAAGAAGGAAACCTTGTCTCCTTAGATCGTCGAATTTACGGGAAAGCAGAGGGCGACGGCGACGTTCTGAGCCCGGTGCTTTACAGGGATAAGCTAGCAAAAACGTTCAATTCTCGCGGTTTTGTAAAATTTCGGAATCTTGCAAAGATCTCTAGGCCGAAGAGGAAAAAGAAGAAGAAAGAGGAGGAGAATAATGAAGGTCGTAGGCACATTCGGAAGAATGGTTTTGCAGTCGTGGAGGTTCTTGAGGACGAAGATGAAGGAAGTGTAGAGTTGAAGAATTTGCTGGGGGAAGAGTTTAAAAGAAATAAATGGAAGGGGTCGACGAGGTTATTGCTTTTGGATGAGCGCTACGCGGGTAAAGGCGTGGAGGAGTTGCCTGAGGCAATAAAGGTGGCTGTTCCATTCCAACACTGATATTCTGTGAGTTAATTAGAAGTCTATATGCCCTCTTCATTGGTATTAGATGTTCTATACGTCATTTCAATAATATGATCTATCGCTGCATAATTTGTGGGCTTTCGGTTTCTCCCTTGTCTGAATGTTGTAACATCAATTCATTGGTAAAAGATCATTATTGCGTTTGGCCATGGTTTTCAAAAGCACAAAAAAGGGTTTAAAGGTGCTCCATGTTCGTGTGTGCGCGGGTGTGCTCTTATTCGTTGCCATTAAACCTCGATTTGTTTTTGGGCATGTAGTGGTGTATGTATTCTCTTGTAACATATAATATTTTCTCTTATCTTCAGGCTGTCTTGGCAGAATACGGAAAAAAGAGTACAACTTATACCATTGAGCTTGTTAAATGCCACTTGACTCTGTTTTATGATTACTGGCAGATGAATGAGGTATATCAAAACAATGGATATATTATTACGCTCATTGTGTGTGTGTGTGTGTAGTGTTGGGTATTCTAAGTCCATTTGATTGTTGCAGATATTGGAGGCCTTGCTTCCTGAGGTTATGATCGTTCCCTCAGCTTTTGAGACTGTTGGCCATATCGCACACCTGAATCTGAGAGATGAACATTTACCGTACAAGAAGCTTATAGCAAAGGTTTTATTGTGCTTGTATTGGAACACTTATCCCCAAGCTTTCACTGTGCTTGTATTTCCACAACAAAATATAATCTGTCTATTCTACTACTGTCAACCCCCCCCCCCCCCCCCAAAAAAAAAAAAAAACACATTGCAAATCACATTCCAATGGTTGAGAACATGATTATTTTATCCAACCATTTCTCACAATTTAATCATCCCCTGTCCAACAAGTGGGGGGCAATTCTAGTTGTAAAGTAAACTGCATCGGAAATTTTCAATTTTTCTACTTTCATATCCAGGTAGTGTTGGATAAAAACAAGCCAAAGATACAAACAGTTGTGAACAAGACCGACTCCATTCATAATGAGTACAGGACCATGCAGCTTGAGGTTTTAGCTGGAAACCATTCACTTGTTACCACAGTAGTTGAGAATGGGATTCGCTTTCAGGTTGATTTAGCAACAGTGTATGCTCTATTTCCATCACAAGTTAACGCAGAAACAATTGTTTGGAATGCTTTTGTTTTGAATTGCTCAAAATCTATTACTTGTGCATTATATCTTTTGAATTTTGTTTCTTTTTGTGAAAAATTCATCTAGATAAATGGCATGCCACCATTTTCTTTTGTAATTTCCCAAAGACATGTTGTTTGCCCCATGAAGTTGTGGATAATAACATTACTAATTGGTTCCCTTGGTAAATTCTCTTGAAGTTGAATGGAACATCTCTGGCCTCTTGGATCCAATTATGCTTGCATACTAATTGTTTGTTGGTTGCATCTTCTCTGCACATACTGATATGTTCTTTTATGCCACCTTATAATATAACATGGCTCAATCAGTCTGTGGATAGTTAATGAATGATGATCTCCGTTTTCAGAAATGAATTATATGTTATATGCTTCTCTTTCTTCTATGCAGATATTGGAATTCAAGGCTTGCAACTGAAAGACAAAGGCTTCTGAGCAGTTTTACACGCAATGACGTTGTTTGTATGTATCACCATTAATATATTGATTGGTTATGATTCATCATCAGGCTATGAATTGCATTGCTTTGAAGCATTAGTAAAGTTTTATTGATATCTTGCATTTTGATTGAAAGGAGAATGTGCATATGTTACAATGGCAGTGTGCATGTGAGCAGAATTCTTGCTCAAGTACAACAGAAAAGTACAAGAATGGATAAAGTGAACCAACAATGATTCTTTACAGCACAAAATACATCCCAAATGGTGCCGATGCTGTATTTTGGTCTTTGGTCAAGTTTTGGTTTTTTATGAGGAACTACTAAGTTTTTGGATTATTCTACAGAAATGTCCTGTAACATCTTCAGATATTGAATACAAGGTTGAACAGGGAAAGAAGAGGGAGAAAATCCAATAAAATAGGCAGTGCAGAAGTGTCCTAAATAGTCCAACAACAACAAAGCCTTATCCTAAATAGTTCCTTGAAAAAATTCTTTTGGCATGCATTACTGTCTTTATTTTTCAGTTTATGAATTAATCAAGCATCATCTTCATTTTGTATTTCATGAAAAAGATCATGATTTACTTACTATGGTTGCATCATATACCTAATGAACAGGTGATGTTTTCTCTGGAGTTGGTCCAATAGCTATATCTGCAGCAAAGATAGTAAAGCGTGTTTTTGCCAATGACTTGAATCCATATGCAGTTGAATATCTGGAAAGAAATAGTGTACATAACAAACTTGAGAGGAAGATTGAGGTACGATTGCTTGTTGATAAAACCCTTGGAAATCTAGTTCACCTCGGTCCTCAAGTGTGAGGCGACATATGAGTTATTGCTCATTGTCTCATGTTAAAGAAATTTAATCTTCTGATACATATGAAAAGGTTATAGAAAATAGTATACTCTCTAGTTATTGTTCATTCCCTGATATACTGAGGTTGTCTTGGGTCCCCATTTTTGGATCTTCAGGCATTTTATCTTGATTAATTTTAGGAGTATTCCGAATTTATTTGTTCATCATGTGTATGGGATGACGTATATTTGTTGAACTCTCTAAAGCTGCAATGAATCAGTAAAGTTTAAAATATACTTGTCGTAATATTAATTTACTGACAAGGAACCCAGCAGAAATTACGATTGAATAAGTATGTTGCAGAACTAGTTTCTGCTTATTTGATTTTTCTTTTGACTAGGCTTATCATTTGTTCTTGTAGGTCTTTAACATGGACGGAAGAAGGTTCATTCAAGCTTTGTTTAACAGTGATAAAGCTCGGTCCATCACTCAAGTGGTTATGAATTTGCCGAATGATGCTGCAGAATATCTAGGTTGCCTTCCCTAACAAGATCATCCTTTATTTACGTGTACCTTTTTCTTGGGTGCTCCATGTCCCTTGTCTATATCGGTCTCATGTCTTGGTCTTTTGAACATAACATCAAAATACCTGTATATATCATACAGAATCGCTGGAATGAGAATGGGCAATATGTTTCCATACAAAGATATGATTTAGAGTTATGCAAAGTAGTGCTTGAACTTTCCAATTCAAATGCACTGCAGAACCAATGAAATCATGGCTTGAAGACCTAACTAATACAGGAGAAAGTAAAATCATGAAATTTATGTGGCTTCATTTCCAGATTGTCTTCATTTATTCCTAGAAAGTTAATATTTTAATGTGGGCGCATGCAGTGACTAGGATTCTCGAGAGGTTATAGTTTGGTTCCTAGTGTCATATAATGGCTCCTTTTCGGAAATCGTTTGCTTCTCCCCTAATATTTGTTGATATGTTTATTCATCGATTTTTGTGGATGTTTTACATCCATTGCAGATGCATTCCGGGGAATATACAGAAATAGACCCAAAGATGGAGAGCACAAGTTCCCTAAGATCCATGTTTATGGATTCTCCAAAGCTCAGGATCCAGAATTTGAGTTTCATGAGGTAGGTTGCTGATTTCACATGGTTTATTTACGCAGTGTTGAAGTTGAGACTCTTTACAAATTGATGTAGCCTGTAGCTACCAGGCCAATTTGGATATATGACGATATATAATAAACCTTGAGTTCAAAGTAAACATTTTCGCTTAATGCTTGTGATGCAGAGAATAACAATTGCTCTGCGGGAGGTGGCAGTCAATGTAGACATGAGACGGGTGCGACTAGTTGCACCAGGAAAATGGATGCTGTGCGCATCGTTTATCCTCCCCGAGAGTGTAGCATTTGCAACTACCGCATTAGTTTCCTGATCAGTGAAAATTTATAATTTAATTATTCTGAACCTTGTTTATACCGTTAACCTGATGTATGTTTAGAGTTATAATATTATCAAGTGGTAGATATTAAAATCAATTTTTCTACTCATGGGGCTTGTTTTAAGTTTAAATTTGTCTCTGCTATGGTATTTAAGCAATTCATTTGACTCAAATTTCTTCTCATTATCATGTATCAGTAATTTATGTGGAAACTTGTTTTGGTTCCATCCTCGGTCTCTTGCAACAAGCAAATGCAAAACCCACGTAAAAAAGGGCCAGTATAACAATTTGATATATTCCTTTCGATGATTTTTATAAGAACTTATTAACCTTTTTTTTTGAAAAAAAAGATTAAGAAAGTTAGTTACAGTTAACTGAATGTTAAAAATATTTACAAATTTTCAATATATTAGCCTTTGATTGAGTTATATAACTCATTAGGCAGAAGGGATGAAAGGATCATTGTAAAGGGACAAAGGGCATCTTTAAAGATTAATTTAAGAGTGAATGTAGTAGCAAGTAGTACTTTTGTTTTTTTTAGTTGGTATAAAATTCTTCTTATACATTTATCTCATAAATCGTAAGAGCACTTCTAAAAAATTAAAATAAATAGGCACTTGGTGGAAGAATTTTAATTTTAGGACGAAACTATTCATAGTTATAATAAATTTTAGACAGAAATACCATTATAACCTTTTGCCTATTTTTATGAATGTTGCTCTCGTTGCATTTTAAATTCAGTGTTATGTACCAAAGTGCCTAAAAGTGAAGTCTAATTTATCAGACTTTGACATCCGTTTTGGGAGTAAGATTTTTCATAAAAGACGTGAACGGCAGGATTCGAACCTGCGCGGGCAGAGCCCACATGATTTCTAGTCATGCCCGATAACCACTCCGGCACGTCCACGAGATGTCAAAACCATTGCAATTAAAGGAGTAAGTACACAGGACTCTATTGGCTCCACAGCCAATCACCCCGATTCCATCTCCCCCCCAAGGATTAGGTAACGCACCATCAGCTTCATCATTCCTGTTCCAAATCTACGTGTTGGCACTTCCTCTTCCATTTGTTGCTACTCCACTATAGTTTCCTACGCAATTTCCCACTCTTTTTTCTGAATATCCTTGTAATCTTTTAATTGTCACCATGTACACTTGCCTAATCACTCAATACAATACAATTCAAATTTAGTTTTGATAAATATACTATTCAAAAACTCATTATGGGGTTTGGCATATTTCAATAAGTGACTATTCCGCATTATATCGTTGACCAAAATTATAATGGGACATCGTTTATAAACTACAAGTAATATATAACACTCCTTCCTCTAGTGTCTAACTTAAAAAACATAGTTTTATAGTTTACAAATGTTCCTTAGAGCGAGCTATCTCCAATCAAACTGGATAATACTTACATTTGAAAAAAGTGTTCATGTAACCGTTATCAAACTTATTTACTAATATTACAGTGTTTATTTAGTTAACAATGGTTTTATTTTTTTTGGTAAAATTAACAATTTTTTTTTTTATATAAATTAACAATGGTTTTAAGTTTGTGCATCATCATAATCCGCAGTTTGGGCCACTTTGCGGCTAAATTTTAAATCATATCTGTTTAAGTGGGTCATAGGGTAGGCCAAGTCCAACCCAACCAAGTGCCCCAAGTCCAACTAGAGATTCTTAATATATTTATCGAATAATCCGCCTACATTAACGTACCAAATCACGCCTCCGTTCACGCGCAGTCCTGTGTTCATAGTAAGAAGTGAAGTGAAGAAGAAGCTTTTTTTTTTTTTTTGCTCAAAGAAGAAGGAAGAAGCACTCTAGTCTCTAGAATACTCTAGCTCGCACACTTTCGGAATCTTAAGGCCAAAGCCAAAAATGCAGCAGCCTCCTGCCTCGCTCGATTCTGATCCTCAGCTCCCTGAAATCAAAATCCATCATCCTTCATCGCCTCGCCATCACACCGCTGCCACCCCAACACCCACCGCCGGCGCCCGCCGCAAAATTGGTGTCGCCGTTGACCTCTCTGATGAGAGTGCATATGCCGTTAACTGGGCTGTTCAGCAGTACATCCGCCCCGGTGATGCGGTGATCCTCTTACATGTCAGCCCCACTTCTGTCCTCTTCGGTGCCGATTGGGGCTCCATCGACCTTTCCATCAATACTGATCCGAACTCAGAGGAAGATGCTGTCAACAACGTTAACAGCAATGAGCCGTCCAAGAAGAAGCTCGAAAATGATTTTGATGCTTTCACGGCGGCCAAGGCAGCCGATCTCGCTAAGCCCCTCAGAGACGCTCAGATTCCCTTTAAGATCCATATTGTGAAAGATCACGACATGAAGGAGCGTTTGTGCTTGGAGGTGGAGAGGCTGGGGCTGAATGCGGTGATCATGGGAAGCCGAGGATTCGGAGCTGCACGTCGAGGTAGCGACGGCAAGCTCGGGAGTGTCAGCGATTATTGTGTGCATCATTGTGTTTGTCCGGTGGTCGTGGTTCGGTATCCAGATGACAAGGAAGATGGAATTGGCGGCGGCAGTGTTGATAGTGCTGTTGTAGCCGTGAAGGATGAAGAAGAGGGCGAGGCAGTAATCAAGCCTGTACAACATGAACATACAAAAGGTTAGGAATTTAATCTTAGGAACTATTAAGGGATGATTTATGCGATTATTTTTTGTTTGTATATCTGCTCAGGCATCTTGGGTTAATGTAAAAATAGTTGTTGTTTTTATTTAAAATCAATATTTGTAGTAACTGAGGATATAATTGTTCAAAATTAAGCTACGTGTTTTTATTTAAAATCAATATTTGTAGTAACCGAGGATATAATTCTTCAAAATTAAGCTGTGTACCTGAGGACCACAATGGCCATGCTGTATGGAGGATAGTTATTAGTTATACCAGAATCTGTTAACAGGACTAGGATTAATTATTGTTTTATCCTGGGGGCAGGTTACTTGAGGCAGTTTTCTCTGTATGTTTGACATGCATAGATAGCTGCAATGGCCTATTAGTGAGAGTGGAGATCTTGTCTTGCTATAAAGACGTAAAAACTGGGCCAGGGCTTTGCCCATTCTGTTTAATGGATTCAATAGAATGATAAATCTCTCGAATTTCATTGTAGATGTGAGTTTAGATTCTAAATATTTGGTGGACGAAGGCACTTGGTGTGACCACAATTTTTTGATAAGTTCTCATTTTTTAGGTTGTGATGATATATAAAATCAATCTGAGACTGTCTTTTTTAATTGATTAATTAGGATAGCTGATGGTGATCATATGGGAATTCAGAGATTAATGGAAACAAAACTTAGTTGTTTTGGGTGCATTTTTCCCAGTCCATGCTAGTAGTGGCTATCAAATAATGATGCATTGAGAGTAAACCTGAATGCTATGTTGGTTGAATGAGATGTGGATTTAGGAGTTGCTGATGGGATCATGATCCATGAGTTATTGACTTGGATAGTATGAAGAAGGTTTGTTTCTAAATCATATGACAAGGTTTACCATTTGATTGGATTATAGCAGACTGCAGATTTGTTCAAACCATATTTAATTGGCTGTGCTAGGTTTTTCCTAAAGCATGGGAAAGGTCAGGGACTTTCCTTATAAACCACTATAAACCATAAGCCGCCTATTTAATGGTATGTGTAAATCTTCGGTCCAACTTTATGAGCCCAGTGAATCATGTTCTAAATGCAGTCCCAGCCTGCAGCGGTCCCACTTGGGCTTTGCTCAGCAGTTCACTGTGTAATTGCAAAGTGAGCTTGATTTTTATTTTAGAAGCTATTACATGTATTCAGTCTGGCTGGCCAGAGTTGCAACTACTGAGCTAATTTTTTTTTGCCCGAACAACTACTGAGTTGATTAGGCTTCATCTATAAGTACATTCTTGATCAAGTAGAGTTGTGGGTTGTGACTAACCTTTTCTCAGCTTGGGATTATGATTATTTGTAGTATGAGTATCTGAAATTTTATGGAAAATGCAATGCGGCTCTCCACTTGCAGAAATTTAAAAAGAAAAAAAGGTTGTCACTCAGAGTAGGATTTTAAGTTGTGCAAGATCAAGAGTCAATGTTATGAAAAATCCGTACTTTCCCCAAAATCAGCTGGTAGTCCTTGGCAACCACGCTGACTGTTATTTGAAATCTGGACTCATTTTCATCGGCATTGTCACATCTCATGATAGATCTTTCTGATATTCCACTAGGTCCCCAAAATTATGTCAGATGGCTACTGTTTTAGTATGAATTAAGTTGAGGGATGGGATTTGAAGTTTACACCAAACTGGGCCATATGCTTGTGTGATTCGAGTTGCAATCCTCGTTTATTTTTTGAAGCACATAAAAATCTTTTATATGTAAACATGCATTATCATGTTTTCAATTTATGAATTTATAAACCCAAGTCAATATTATTTCCATGACTTAAAAATCAGTTTTGACTATTGAGCTGCACCTGATGTTCAAATCACTTGCTTTCATCTTTTCCTTTTAGCTGTTTATGCTTATGCTGGTTATGAAAAATGACTTCGTCATTGTTGGTTGGCTTGTTGCAGAGGATTAGCTGGAGTCAAGTCATGTATCTCTGCCTTGTTTCTGCAGGTGTGCTTCCAACCTCGACAACCCCCCCCCCCCCTCCCCCAAAAAAAGGGAATGAAAAGAAAATGGGAAAAAGATCTTTGAATTTGCAAAATTCTAAATCAGGTATCTCCCAAAAAATAAGTTGTGGATGACTTATCAAGTTTCGTCGTTCCTTATCAACTCTCGGTAACAAACCTGATTTGGGATTTTACAATTTCAAAATTCTTTTTCAATCTTTTTCTCAAAGAAAATCTCCTTGTGCATGTAAATGTGTTTTTTCTCCTACTCGTGGATATAAATGGTAAAAATCCTCTTTGTTGTCATCATCTAATTGGCTTCCTGCCAGCTACTAGCAGCTGGATTTTGGTTTGGTAGAAGAAAATCATCTTCCTTTTGGGTCATACGCATCTTGACATTCTTTCTTTTGTTTGCTGGTCTGCAGAGTTTATGTGCTCCAACAGTGAGTAGCCTAAACAGTACGGGGATAGATTTTCTGTACGGAGAGTGCTCTGTATTTCTCACCGCTGTGTTTGTACTTAGAGCATTTATTGCCTGTGAACTTTGGATAGATTATTACGAATGATTTTCTATGGCTTGATGTGATCTCAGTATATCTGAGCTGTTGGGAGATTGATTTAGAGTGGTATGTCCTCTTCGATGTAGATGTACAAATTTGCCTATGACTATTTTCAAGGTTATTATTTCCTTTCCGTATTTGAGATATCGGATGATCACGATGATCACATCTGGTTTCACTATGTTAATAGAAGTTCTGGAATGTTCTGAAAGGCAGCACGTCTGTCCGTCGTTTTGTTGATGGGGAGAATCTGATGTTCTGCTATCGTTGACTTATAGAGAAGATCATAGACGGAAATCAGTTTTCAGCTTCCTCTCAAAGTTATTTTGAATTACTTGTGTGACAAACTGCGTCCTGAAGCTAAGCGCACTCTGTTCACAATTTTATAAAAGGAATACGGCTTTGAATATTCTTTTTTAATATATATCGCCTACTTGCGATTACTAATAATTGGATTCTATCTAAATTTTAGTATTTGGAATGAAAAGTGAATGCGTAAATATCTTTTGATTCGGACTTCTACTCGTCAGTGTTTTTGAACCGCTTGGGTGAGGTTACAATTGTCGTATATTGTTATATTTGTCTTTTTTTTTTAATTTATATCTATTAATTCTCTCTCAATAATAATAAAATAGGAGAATGAATGAGAAAATTAAAGAAAATTATTATGATATTTTAGAAAATACAAGTTATATTAACAAAATTAATAAAATTCTTTAATCTAATCAAATTAGTTAAATGTGTCTTAGATTAGTTGGATAGAAACGATGAATTTAAAGATTCCTGTTTTTTTTTTTTTTTGACTTTTTTGAATTATGAATCCTGCCAATGGTGTACCGTTTCTAGTTAGTTAAAACAAAAACAAAAAGATTTCATTCTTGGTTGGATCCGATGGAATGTAGACTACTCTTGGGGGTCACCTGCTCCTGTTGCCTTTTTTCGACTCTTTTGGGCTTTGCCTTTGATGTGATTGATATTCTTTTTTCAAGAAAAAAATAATTCCATTCTTAGTTTTCAGTCCGAAATCTGAAGAATGAATGTAAGCATTAAAAAGTCTAAATAATAAGTGATGAGCAGCAAACTTGTTATTACATGCATGCGGCTTATTTATTATTGGATTTCTTGGTGTTCACATTAATTGGATCTTATAGTGATTCTCCATTCATTCATTTAAGATTAGATAAAACGGGTTTCATGAAAGATGAGTACAATAAAGAAAAATTAAGAAACACGAGTACGGAGCTTGCTGCACACCTTACATTTTCTTTACGGATAATTACTCCTATAGACCCATATGCTCCATGTGGAACTAAGGATGGGACCATCTTTCTTAGCTATTCAGATGTCAAAGTCAGACTTTGCCATCCTCAAGCCTTATCACAGGTTTAACAAATGATGCTAGCGAAGCTACTTCGTACGTTAAACTAACCACAGTTCCATATCATTTTCAAGCAATTCGGAGTCTAAGCATCACAAAAGGTTCAAGGAATATCATTTTCAGCAACTGGCAGTTGTTATTCCGAAAATATATATGATGGCTTTAAGCTATATGCTTCCAATTTTATTGGTGAAAAGAACTTAAATTATACTACTGATATGCTTGGCGGTGTGTATAAAATTTGCAGAGCACCGAGACTTTCTATGTATAAAAGTTCATCAGATTCTTCTTACCTATAAAATTTTTAATAGAGATTTTCCCCCAAATTTTTGGAAATCTTTATTTGTAACAAGGGCTCCAAATAATTGTAACAACAGAATATCCCACGTCTGTGTGTTTGGCCGCTTTTTGACGTCAGTTAACAAATAATTCTCTGAAAAAATGGGTATTCGTACAAAATCTTTTATCAAAGAGTCAGTCTTATTATTCCCTTGGAGATACGAACATCCTTGGACCAAATTTGCTGATTTAATGCCAACCTGCCTCCTCCTGAAGCTGGCCTGCACCGTTATATTATTGTTGAAAGCTTTCATATTCAGAGAAGAAATAATTTGCAGCAGAAGTGTAATGTTAATTTAGATCCACTTCAAAACCAAGGTGTAATCTTGTACCACTAAGATAATGATGAGTAACATGTAAGCTTAGGCGCTTCCATGATAGGTGTGTAACTTCACACACACACACACAGCTGATTTGCGGAGGCCAATTCTGAATTTAATTGGACTCACGTCGTATTGATAATATGTTGTTAACTAGACACGACATAAATCAATACACGACACAAGACACGACATCAAGCCTTTTTTGACATAAATCAAAACCTAAGAATAATTAATCACAAGACGCGACAGAGTTATTAATAAATAAATAAAGTCCTTCTCAAGTACGTACGTTAAGGCTGCATTCTTACTTCTAAAGCTTAGATATCAAACAACTCATATATTGTTTGACGATTCCAAAACATTAAGTCGATTTTAAGGTAATTAAAGGAAAAGATATATAAAAACATGGAATTGATAGGCGAAATAGTATTCTCCATTATTGATTCCTTTTCTTTCTTGGTCTTATCACTGATATATCGATCTTCGTAAAAGCTCCAAAGGAGCTCAACTCGAATCCTCACTTTATTTAATTCCCTCAATTATTTATATATAAATGTTTATTAGAGTTCAAGCGTCAAGACTCTTCCTCCAAGTACCTCTCTATCTCTCTCTCTCTATATATATATAGCAACACGTCCTTTTGTTGTCAATTACCGAACTGAAGCCGTGGTAGTTGGGGGCTAGCTGTTGAAGCTGTGGAGTTAACTAGTGTCGGCAGTTATGATCGGTGGCAGTTGGAGAAACTTAATTAGTGTCGTTTTGGTGGATTTCTTCATTCTCTTGCTGCTCCTGTGCTCCATCGATCCATTGAGATTACGTTCTGCTGCATATAGTGATATAGGGGACAAAGTGGATGTAGGTACGATACGATGTCCATTCAATCAATAAAGTAAGTATTTTATGAAAGCATGTCACCAAAATAAAGTTAGGGATTAGATTCTCCCTCATCATTCACTTCATGCACGCTGATCCCCATCATTGAAACAATAAAAAGAAAAGATATATAATAACATTGACTAATATATAATTAATAAAGTCCCTTTTATGACTAATCAATTTTTTTTTACTGTATCTGATCATATATAAAGTTTGTTTTCATGGTCTTAATTTTTTGACTTTTTATCAAATTAATACTCTATCATTATCATTACACGTTGATATTTTCTATAAATAATCAAACATATATGAAGGTTGTCTGAAAAGAAAAAAAAGATATGAAGGTCTCATTTAACATGTTATCCATTTTCTCATTGTTAGTTTTAGATTAACTCTTGTTTATCACGAAATTGATTCAATGTTCAAAAGCTTGTGAGAAACAACGAATGCGATTGCTCTCTCTCTCTCTGAATATGGGATCTGGATAAGCGCTAAAAATTAGTGAACGGAAACAAACATCTCTCTCCTGTCCATTTCTCACGTATAATGGATTAAGGCGAGCAATCACACTTTATTATACTACCTCCTTCGGTCCTTTATATAATAGCTAGTTAACTAGTTTAGATAGATCAAGAAAATTAATTATGTTAGTAATTTATCATAAATTCAACCCCAAGTAATTCTTATTTTCATTCTCAAGGTAAAGCACTATACAATCAACACTCTTTGATTGTATCAACAGATCGAGATTACATATCATATTGATTCGCTCTCACTTCCTTGATTCATATCACACATTAAAGTCGAACATAATCATCAAACTAATTAACAGTTACACATATAGCCATTAACAAAACATTATCAACAAATTCAACATACATAATATGGGAGTACTGTAGTCGAGTGCAAAAAACTAAACAGTTGAGGCTTTAATTTTTTCCTGGTCAAAGTTAAATTCATTGCAAAAAGTAGTAATTCCTCACGTGATGTTATATTAAGGACATGAGATAGTATTAATTAATTAAAATAAAATTGCATGCTCAGACGCAAATTTAATATGAATACCCAGCATCCATGAGAGCTGGGCTCAACCTGAACATGAGAATGCAAAACTCCATCTGGTTCAGAGCACCATCCCCATCCAAATCACCTTCCATTAACATGCACACGAGCTCGTCGTCCCTCACCTCCAAACCCAACAACATAGTGTTCATCTTCAAGCTCTCGAACGTGATAAGGCCCTTGTTCACGTCCATCAGCAACTGAAACCCGTTCTGAAGCTCACCTATGAACCCTTCCGTACCCATGCTCGCCACCATGGAGGGGAAATGATCCTCGAACTCGAACTCGAACCCGAACTCTAAGTCCAAATTCATAGCGAAGTTTGAACAAATTCGAGGCGTGTTGAGACGTCGTGAAAGTGAAAATTTGATGAATTATTGGTGGCTTGTGGAGGAAGGGTTCAATTTGGGAAGTGAGAGGAAGAGTGAGGGAGTTATATAAGGGGAAGGAACATGAACCGCCAATAATGCACGGTCAGGGTAAAAATTATAAATTATGATGAGATGTTTCTTTAGGACAGCTTCTTACGACTTTCACATTTTTGTATAACTGGGGATTTCTTTTATCATGACTCCATGTGGAGCCTTCTCCTTCCTCGAAGTTGCTTTTGTTTATTTTGTAAGCATTCAATATTCACCAGACACTCTCACACACATGATTTCTGTCACTATTGTTTGTATCCTTTCACCCAAACAGTACTACTTCTGACGCTACCTACCAGCTGAGATGCCTCTTGATTTTATTAGTTTACTCCGAGGCACTTATCTATCTCTGAAATCAAGGGACCAGGCTTTCCTCCTATACAATTAAAATCCGCTGCCCTCCTTTTCTTTGATACGCCGCCGTTTTGTGTCAAAATTGCACTGTGCAATCTTTTTTTTTTTTTTAATTAATAACATTCATCATCCTCAACAATTTTTTTTTAACACCGTTAGTACCTGAAGTATTTTTTTAATATCATAAAATATTTAGGATCTTAAGAAAAATAATTTTTCAATATCATAAAATATTTTTTAGTACCAGTCAGTATCCTGACGTATCTTTTTAGTACCCGTTAGTATCCTGAAGTATCTTTTTTAGACCAGTCAATATCTTAAAATATTTTTTTTATAGTACTAGTCAGTATCATACTGACTGTTACTAAAAAAATACTTTTGGATACTGAATGATACTAAAAAGATACGTCAGGATACTGGATAGTACTTAAAAAAATACTTCATTATCTTGAAAAATTATTTTAGGATCTTGAAAAGATATTTTAGGGTAGTGATTGCCGATTGGTACCAAAAAGATATTTCAGGATACTGACTGATACTGAAAAAATATTTTATGATCTTGAAAAATTATTTCTTTTAAGATCCTAAATATTTTATGGCTAACCGGTGTTAAAAAAAAAATACTTGAGGATGATGAATGTTATTAAAAAAAAGAGAGAGAGAGATTGTACAGTGCCATTTTGACACAAAACGTCGGCGTATAAAAGAAAAGGAGGGCAGCGGCTTTTAATTGTATCGGAGGAAAGCTGGTCCCGAAATCAAGTGTTTGTTTATTAATTTAAGTATAGCACATGCGACGGTAGTGTTAATTATGACCAAGATTATTCAAGTTGGAAGAAAAGAAGATTCTATTCTAGGAGGCTTATGATTTGATGACGACACAGACATGGATCTTCTCGTCAAAGAAATTTCATTTACAGCGAAAAGTAGGACATATAGGTGAAGGCTGATATGTCCGTGATGATTTCACGAGTGATTTGAACATATAGGGTATTCATATAGCCTATATGATATAGGTATTTATATATAGATAGATAGATAGAGATAATGTAATTCTTAAGGAAGTGAGTTGAGCCCTAAAGGATAAACGCCAGTGTCCAAAAACAAGGGTGTGGCCTTTTTACTGAATTCCTTTGTCATATTCTCCATTGTTTGGAACTCGGTAAAGGTAGCACGCTGTGCTGTTCCTTCTTTTCATGTATATTATTTTTTGTGCTAAAAAATAAAAGGAATAAATACACATTTAGTTATTTAACTTTACACATAAAAATTCATTTTGGTCCTTTAATTTTATAAAATGTTTGTTAAGTCCTTAATAAAAATACAAAAAGATACCTTATAGAATTTTTAAAATAGCAATATCAAATATGGACATATTATATATATATATATATAAAGTTTAACTTTTAAAGTAACAATGATTACTAAAAAAATAACGGTGTGTTAGGATTGAAGAATGAAAAGCTGCTTATTAAATTAAAAGAACAAAATGAAGTTTTGTATAAAATTAAAAGACCAAAATGTATATTTTTGGGAAAACAAAATGCAAATTGTTCAATGGAATCTATTGTTTCCAATCCCCACGTCACAATTTCTCCCAGTGTACGTAGTTTACATTCTCATCGATTAGTGTGCTACTAGTGCTCAACAACTCATTATTTAAAACGAAAAATTGTATTTAAGTCCGGGTCAAAATAAAATACAATCAAATGATCAATTAAAATTTTAAAATTGTATTTAAGTCTGGTGGGATTTTTTTATAATAAATCATAATTATCATGCTCATAAACTAATCAATGGACGTCCTTAGACTTGTCAGTGTAGCGCTCATGGACTTCTAAGTGAAATTAAAATTTATTGCAAAAAAGTCATAGAAACTTGAATATAATTTTGAGATTTCAATGAATTATTTGATCATATTTTCTCTTATTTAAGACCTAAATGCAATCTTTCCTATTTAAAATTAAAGACGCACATATGTGTGTGTTTTGTAGCAATGAAAGATGGTTAGGTGATGATTTCGGATTAAAGAAAGTGGAGCATTTTAAAACTAGAAAAACTTAAATGGAGGAAGAGCTTTAGCTAAAGTGGTTGAAAGGAAACAAATTAATAAAAAGGAGCAAGTGTTGGAGAGAGCAACGTACATACGTAGTACTCCGTGCATTATCCGGGACCTTTGGATTCTCTTTATTTTATTTTTTTTGCTCTGAAGGACTCTCTTTATTTGAAGCCTTAAATATCCAAATTCACATGCACATGACAATCACAAATGCAGCGTCTTTCGTGCTTATCGCTGGACATGCACTAGCATCTAGATAGGATGTTCACGTATGTACTATGTACCATCTCATTGGCGTTATAAAAATATGAAGTACCGAATTCAAAATTTTGTGTGATTCAAAGACTACACTGGTGGGAAAGTTATCCGTTTGAGGCCCAACAACTCAAATAACTCGTGTTAATTCTAATAGTTAGATTATCAAATTACAGTGAAGTCCATCCCATAATCATTTGGTGACATTAATTCAAATTTTAAAAATGTCATTTTGCACTAAACCTATTAGCTCTTCTAATTCGTTTTTTCTTTTTAAATGAAAGATGACAAAAATGATATTTTCACAATTAAAACTATTGTCACCCAAATCCTATAATACTTCGCTGCAATTTGATGGTTTCAAGGGATAGATCTTATTGTGATTATTTTTCTTACATAGAACCTGGTTGTCATCTCCTTAGAAAATTATGATATGTCCATACCTATGTGAATGTTAGACAAATAACATTGGACTTGAAAAAACCAAAAATATAAAGTAGGGTTAGTTGAAATAAGTATATGTTCATATTAATGTGTGGTTATACCTAAAGAGAAGATAAGAATAGTAATAAGCATATATGAGGGAGGGTAATTGGAAAGTGGTATATATCGATTATTCAAAAGAAAATTGTCTGTAGGTGATTAAGACATATACAGAGAAAATTGTCTGTAGGTGAGGATATTAGATTAAATAGTATATAATCCTCCAAAAATGAGTAAGATTGAAGTTGGCCAACAAAACACTCAATAACTTTATTGAGTGAAAAATCTTACACAAAGCACGATGATGGGTACGTACCATCTATGCTCATATTGTGGACAAGACTTGTTGGTGTCGTAGTAGTATCATGTGAATGGGAAATTTGAGATGTATTTGTCAAGAATACTATCATTTGGTTGAAATGTGAGATGCAAACAAATGGGGCTATGGATCTATGATGAGAAGGAAATGAGAGTAATAGGGGAAACTTCAGTGAAGCTTCGTGGAATCATTGAGATTCCAAATCAATGATGAATCGTAGTGAGAAGGAGCTCTATTTTAAGAAATACTATTTAAGTGATGTGACGTGTCTTAATTGCTAGTGTCTTTCAATGATCCTCACTCTAATCTCCATTATATTATTACCCCACCAATCACCATACCATTTTGTTATTAATAATCTTTAATTTATACATATCCAAACTCACCCATTATTATGGAATCCCACTGTGTCTGACATCTACTCGCTCTTGGTGGTGATCCGCATCGCATCTTTGAGTAGGGTATGTTCACCTCTTTATTTTGGGTGGGGGACATTTCTTTTTTATTTTGTATTTATTGGGATTAAATTGTATGTACAAAATAAGCCTTATATACAAAAGCTTCCCACATATATAAAAATACAAAAGCATGAACCCCCAACAATTAATATATAGACTGAAACATTTAATCTAAACTATATATATAATAGAGACTGATATATCAAACCAACCATCCATATGTATGGTCCATATCAAACTATATCCCATTCACTTGAATGTTCCCCATAATATAATACGCATATCTTCATCTCCTCTGCAATATTTAACACATCGATCTGTCCCCACTTTGTTTAATGATTACCCAAATAATACGAATTAATTGTATAATATGCAACCTCAGTTCATTGAGATTTTCTTACATGGTACGTGACAGAGACTAGCTAGGGCTTAATTATATACATATACACACATATCCTATCGTTAAGGAAGTTGCCAATCCGCTTCAACAGTACTGGGCTTTGCTAAAATCTCTTCGTTTTGAAGGCGCAATCAAAAAGAAGAGATGTATACCAATGTGAGTTGGCTTAGATGGTAAGGGATCCAGGATTAGGCCCTTGGGTCGTGGGTTCGATCCCCTCTGCCGTCGCTGAGACTCCTTTGGTAGGCGATCTCGTAAGTCCCAAGTAAGTGCTCATAGAGCCGGGCCGTGCCCGGCCTTGGTGGGGCTCGGCTCCAAGCGCTCTGCCCTTGGATTGTGGGTGAGCCCAACCCCTTTCCTAAAATTTTTTTATCAAAAAAAAAAAGAAAAAAGAAAAAGAAGAGATGTATAATAATAATAAAAAGAAGAGATGCAGTATAATAATGGAGAGGATGGGACACAGGGGAAGAAAGCCTTATAGCAGCTCCGTACAATGTTGTCCGTTAGAATCATTTTGGTTCGGAGTCTGAGGACACAGTAACCTTAACCAGACAAGGAACATAAACGTTACAAAACCTTAGTTCAAACTTATCTCATGCTTCTTTTAAAGCCAGAACCTTCACTGAAACTTCCTTTGTCTTGTTGATTCCTTACCAATCTTGTGTTGTTACTTTTTTTATGCCTCCTTTATGTTTCTGCTACCCCTCCAAACATATTTCAAGTCATCAAAAAGCAAATAAAAAGCTTTATATTTTCTGGACATCATGACTTATTTGTATAACTCGTCATTAATATATATTTCACTACTTTACTACTCTTACGAAGGGATTTCCTATTTTTTTAACAAATAAAAAGCTTTATATTTTCTGGACATCATGACTTATTTGTATAACTCGTCATTAATATATATTTCACTACTTTACTACTCTTACGAAGGGATTTCCTATTTTTTTAACCTTGGGGTCTTCACATTCCGAACATGCGTGTCTGCTTAGAAAAATGACAATGTTTACGACATTTTTGGCTGGGAAGATAACTGTTCGATGTTGTGTTTCACGTGAGGTAACTGTGATAAATGCATCAAATTTTTTAGAACCGCGTGTTGTGGTAGGCCCTGTGCTCAATTAATGTGTTGTACTGTTGTAGTCTTGTAGCGACAACACCATATATTTATATTTTTGTGTTCCATGTTGTGTTTCTCCATGCTTGCTTGGGGATATGTTTCATCCAGTCCTAAATATAAGATAAAGTTGACTTTTTTTATGTGGAGAGATTAAATAAATTACTTAATTATATCATATATATTGTGAATACTTAAGTTATATATCAGTTTATAATTAAGTTAGGAAAAATAGTTTAAAAAAAATGACAAATATAAATATTTTAAAGTAATTTAATTTATTTATTTAATCAATTCAAAAAAATCAACTACATTTTATATTTAAGACTTGGAGGGAGTATGAGACAGCAATAGCTGTGCCCGTCTTGCCAAGTCCATTATATTGCTTTTATTTCTTCCACTCAAAAGTTATTGATGTTAATGCTAATATTGTTGCTTCTTTCCACATGGTTGTGTGGATCTTGTTTCTCTCTCTACCCTTTTGCTCGCAGATAGTAAGTTAAACAGGATAGGACCATTGGGGTGGTTCTTTGAATCCCATCCCTGGATTCCGGCGTTGTTCCTGGTGTTCGTTTGTCTTCTCCGATAGGGGCAACTGCGGAGGTGGCAACAGCACTTGAAGTTGATTGCTTGTTTGAGAAATCCTCGAACCATGGTTTCATAAGCATTTTTCGTATATCAAGATAAAATTTCTTTCACTTATTCACCTTGTAAATCATAAAAACACTTTTAAAAAATAAAAACAAACAGATTAAATAGAGTTAGGGTTTTGGATGGTGCTATAGGTTGGGTTGGGTTGGGTTGCATGGGCTTTAGCCCTTTTTAATGTTTTGTTTTGTTTTGGACTTTTATGTTGATGTTTACTTCTGTTGATTATTTTAATGAAGTTTATATTCTCTTCCCAAAAAAAAAAAAAAATTATCAGGAACCCAAGCCCAGCCAGCAGAAAATGTTTCTATGAATAATATATATATATATGGCTGCTTCTACTGTACATGCAACCCAAATGAGAGCTGGACCATCTTATATTCATATAATTGAAGTTTTGTTGATACGAATATAATTCTCTATACATTTCATGAACATGGTGGCATTAAACCAGTCTTGAATTATATCAAAGAGGTTCATTAGTTCTTTGCCACATATTGTTAGTTATGGATATCAGTTGCAGAAGTTATTGGACTGTGTTGAGCAGGCTGAAGATCCCATGAAGAAAGAGAGAAAGATTAAATTAGTAATACGGAGATCTCTACATCTTGATAGGGAAAGTAGGTTTTGATGCATGCATATAGTTGTCATTATTAAGTGAAATAATTAGATTTAAATGAACACAGCAGGCTGCAAAGTCACCAGTTAATTAACATACATCATTATTATGTGTTGTGGACCCTGCCTGCACAAAAGTCATATTAATTAATAAAATTTATTTATTTATTTAATCCAATCAAATTAGATAAATATATGCTTATATTAAAGACAGAACGACCGAAGGTGGATATGATAATTCTCTTGTACATCTTCTGGATAATCCAATGGACAACCCATACATTTCTTACCTAACGTTGCACTAATTAAAGCCTAAAATAAATTGAAACAGAAACCCATTAGTTGCCCTGGGTTTTATCATATTGTTTTCATTCCTAACGAATCCTTCCCTTTGCATACACTACCTCTCCTCCTTAATACTCCCTCTAGTTCTAATTATAAGATTGGGTTGACTTTTTTTTGGAGAGATTAATGAGACTAAATATGTTGTGTATCCTTAATTAGATTATGTAACATCCCATGTTTGAAATGCGGAATTTTTTTTTTTTCAAACAAACAATCAGAGTAGAGCAATAGAGCGAAAGAGTAATTGGATTCTTAGCCAAAACATCAACCATTGTGTAACATTGTAATGATTACGATAATCCTAAGGTTTAGGAAGGAAATAGTGTAATATCGAATACGATAAGATAGAGATAGTCTTCGGTGCACGCCTACTCCGGTACTTGCCTCTATCCACGAACCGTGGTCCTCCCGACCACTGAAGCTACGGGTGAGATTCAATTCAACGCATTGAATCTCGTGTAACGATTAACCTCATACCCAAACAACACAAAGTATATGGCCAACAGATATTCAAGAGCTAATACAACGGTATATCATAAGCATACTAGAGATGCATGATCATTATGCCGACAAAACATAAGCACGAGCAATATGTAAGGCCCATAAGGTAAATAACAACAACAGCTTGCACTATTCACCAGTGCCACGATAATTAGTCGTGTCCTCAGCGCTAGGAAAACAAAACGGCATTCCAAACATAACCCGTTTAAAAGCATCGTATAACGGTCTACGACATATCCTTGACATATATGCATTTAAGAAGCACAAGATTAGTGTTACGATGACGCGTCCGGTACCTTCGTTGGCAACGTTAGGTACTACCGGCGGAAACGTACTTTCACGGAGAAGCGTGCAAAAGTCCTACAATGCACGTCGGGCGGCGTAAGCGGCGGCGAATCAGCGTTTCAGATATCCTATGAGAATAATGTCACTTCTATTAGTAATTTGACATTATAACTGGCATTTTAGGTAAAAATTACCATTTTGCCCCTATACCCCTACTTGGCGGAATTTCGCCAGCGCTTCCGCTACATAGGCTATTTTCTTCCCAAAATTTTGCCAGAACTTCGACGCAACTATGATTTTCGAAAATAAAGACTAAAATAGCCCTCCCATATGATATCCAATCATAAAAATAAAGACTACTCTAGCATTACTAACTATTGAAGGAACTATGAAAGCTTAAAGCTCGTGCGGAAAACTTACCCAGAGCTTCGCACTGATTTCCCAGAGCTCCTCTCTCTTCTTTCTCTCTCTATTTTCGGTTTTTGCTCAAAGGAAGTGGTGTGAAATTTCCAAAGGAGCAAGGTCCTATTTATAGAGGATTTTGTGCTACTATTCACACTTTACCGGATGAATTCCGTGATCGGATCGCTGCACGATTAGGTGGCACAATCTTGGCCATCCAACCCTTTCTCTTTCCTCCATATGACATCATCCCCATGATGTCATCCATGTACTTTGATGATGTCACTTACTTCTTCAAGAAGTTTTATACCGATAAAGTCTCCGATCGGTGTCAAAACGCGTAATCTCGGGAAATCTCAAAATTACGGTTAACTAGCTTTGAAGACCTTCTCCTCCATACTAGAAATGTCTATTCCAACTATTTTTCTGACTCTGCCTAGGCCATTTCCGGATTGACGGAAGTTTTCTCAGCGTGTCCGAACATGTCCCGGTTTCAAACGAAAATCCGGAAGTTCCACTTATAGTCATAGATGCACCGATTTCAAATATGTCCATAAAATTTCCCAATTCTTTCTCAGTTGTCACAACTCTAATTTTGAAGTCTTTACTTCCAACCTGACTATCTGCCCTTTCCGAGAATTTCCTATTTCGTCTTATTAGGAAAAAGCCCTATTGGCTTGAATTAACCAGGAGAGTTTAACGGAAGATAAAATTCCACCGATCAATAATCTACCTTGACTTTGGAATTCCTATTCCTAGATCTCTAGATAGGGTCCGTTTCCTAATTTATACATTACTATTCATGCACTTTAATTATATATTAAAATAATAAAGCATGTGCTAAAATAAAACAAATATCTAGATATTAAAATTTCACTCTTATCTTCAATTGTTTGGGCAATTTTCGGCAGCCCCAAATTTTTTTTGGATTTGTGAATCTTTTCCATGAATTATTTAATTATTTAATTAATTATTAATTCAATTTTTTTTTTTATAAATTCCCCAAAATTCTCTAATTGGTCCATTCTTGTATTTAGGCTTAAAAATACCTAAACTCAACTATTTTTCATAAAAATTTCTAATTAATTAGTAAATACATTTTTACTAATATTCAACTAATTTCCACTAATTTTTGAGCTTCACATAATTATTACTGAATTTCTTTTGCTTATGCTTAAGTAATTAGCCCAATATTACTTAATTACTTCATTATCACCTGTTGATAATTTTCTTAATTACAAAGCCTCTTTACCTTCATACTCTTGTGTTAACATTAGTATTTTCATGCCTCTTGCATTTTTAGAAATTACAAGGGTATTATGGTCATTTCACTTCTTTTTGAGTATTTTCCAACATTTTCTCCAATTTCATAATTTATAAAATTACAATAATTAGAGACTATATACTCTCCTAACTCACTTGGTCATTTAAGCGTCTTTTAGGATTTTTTCCATAAATTTTCTAAGTTAATTACCCTTTCTAGGGGCATTTTGGGTCATTTTGGCACTTTGGTCCTCAAACTCCCTAATTTCTTACCGAAATTCTACTTAGAAAATTGACTGTATTTATACAAGACCGGAGATTGAAATTTCACTTATCAGAAATATCCAACTTTTATTTATAATATTCCAGATAAATATCCGGGTATTACAGATTATATATTAATTTCTTAGTTAAACTAATTAGTTTGGAGATACAAATACTTTAAAATAATTTAATTAGCTTCCTTAATCTCTCCAAAAAAGTAAACTTGGTCTTATAATTGGAATCGGAGGGAGTATGAGATTTAGTTGGCTTTTTTAGAGATTAAAGAAATTGAATAAATTACTTAAAGTGTTTATATTTATCATTTTTATACTAAACTAATTTTTCTGATTTATAATCTAATATATAATCTAATAATATAAAACATATGTTATAATTAAGTTTCTTATTTAGCTTTCATAGTCTCTCCAAAAAATCAACGGTATCTTATATTGAGGACGAGAGAGTATATATAATAGTCCCTTGATCCATAATAGGGGTCGAATTTGGTTTTAAATATAAGATGTAAATTCATTTTGTCTCTTATATTTATCATATTTCGCAAAACTAATTTATCATACTTATAAAATTGATACATGATCTAATGTTCCACGTGGGTATTAATTTAGGAGAACATATCACATTTGTTCAAGTTAGCCAATTTATTTTCCTTTCTTACTCTACCCAAATTATTAAATAACTATCATGTAAAGGACCAAATTGTAAAAACTCTTGTGTTACCCTTGGCATATGACAAAACAAACAAAAAATCTAAGGAAAATGCGAGGAAAATGTTTTCATTGTTTATATTTGATAGATGAGAAAGTGGTTTTGCCAGATTCCTATATACATTTGAAAGGAGAACTTTCTCATATTCGCATTGTATTATTATGGTTTGAGTGTCCACTTTTAAATTGTGGCAGTTTTCATTACGGCTATCTATAACGCATGTTTTGTTTACTGTAATCAATATCCTGTTTCTTTCTTCTTATCTGAATTAGTTTGATCGAGGTGGTTGATTTAAGTAATTTCATTTATTAATCATGTGAGGATTTATATAATTCAAATTGCATCAAGCTAAGTGCACTGCCCAAACTATAAATATCCACATTTATTGGCGCTGCAACAACATAAATTTTAGCTTATCACAAGAATAAGACAGCAAGAAAAAGATTTAATATTCTATTTTTTGATAAAAGGCGCCAGTACTACTGTCTAAACACGATTCAGGCAGCTCTTGATTTCTGAGATAGTGTTTCTCTCGTCATGCATGGATGAACACCCCGTCGTAAGGAGATCAACCACGCTGGAGGAATCGGATTCCAAAACAAACCACCTTTCTCCATGTTCCCAGTACCAGAATAATAGAGATGAAGAATGTATTGAGAGAGAATGAATCTGGAAATCTTATTAAACACTGTAAATGAGTCTCTAATATATAGACAGAGAAGTATGCGAACTGTACAGAGAAGAGTAAAGCAAACTGACTAGACTAGCAGTACACGAGTTCTGTCAACTTCTAACTAGTTGTTAGCAATGTAACTAAACTGTAACTATATGATGCCAGCTAAGCATATCACAACAGCTAAGCATAACACAATATTCCAGTGTGTTCTAATATAATAAACTGATATACTCTAATATTCCTTATGCAACTTTTGTTTGGTTTTGAGTTGTATGATCTGAATCAAAGACACTTAATCTGTCACGAAAAGGGAGAAACATGTTGTTTCCCAAAGGCTTGATTAGGACATCAGCAACTTGCTCACTTGAAGGGACATAACCAATTTGTATTTGTCTTGCAGCAACTTTTTCTCTAAGGAAGTGAATGTCGATTTCCAAATGCTCTGTTTTTGAATGGAGCATTGGATTGGATGCAAGGGCAATAGCACAAGAATTATCACACCATACAATAGGCACCTCAACAATTGGTACATGCATCTCTTGTAGTAATTTCATGACCCAAACCACATCTGAGGAGGCATCCGCTAGACTTCTGTATTTAGCTTCTATGGCTGACCGTGAGACCACTTGCTGACACTTGGAAGCCCATGTGACAGGATTGGTTCCTAAGTAAGTGCAGTAACCACGTACTTACAGAACGACGGTTCTCTTTGTTTGTCGCCCAATCAGAATCAGAGAATGCTTGTACATGAAGTCTGGGCATAGGCCGAAGTAGGAGTCCATAATTGACAGTACCCACAAGGTATCTAAGTAGCCTCTTGACTGCAATCCAATGAGCATCACGAGGATCTTTGAGGAACCGACTTAAGTGATTGACTGCAAATGAAATTTCTGGTCTTGTCTAGCAGAGATACTGAAGTTTACCAAGAATGCTTCTGTGTAAAGTTTAGAGTTATGAAAGTGATTACCATCTATGGAGGCAAGTTGAAGATTGGTTGCCATTGGTGTAAAATAAGGTTTGGCATTGAGAAAATTGAATTCATGGAGAAGAGAGAGTATGTATTTCCGTTGAGACAATAGTAGACCATAAGGAGTAGTATAAAACTCAATGCCTAATAAGTAGGATAAGGAGTCAAGGTCTTTTAAGGAGAATAACTCACTCATAGCATCAATAAGCCGTTGCACTTCAGTATTGTCTGAACTAGTGATGACAATATCGCCTACATACAGAACCAGATAGGTGATGTTGTTCTGACCTTTTCTGATAAACAAGCAGGAGTCAGTTTTAGAAGCCACAAAACCGAGAGTAGAAAGAGCTGAATGTAATTTCTGAAACCAGGCCCAAGGCACTTGTTTAAGACCATAGATAGCCTTACAGAGTTTACAAACCAGTGGTCGACCATCAGTGGAAGAGTAGCCTAAGGAAAAACCTGGAGGTGTGTCCATGTAGACTTCCTCGGAGAAATCCCCATTTAAGAAGGCATTGTTAAAGTCAAGTTGCCTTAAGGACCAGCCAGAAGTAACAACAAGTGTGAGTAAAACTCTAATGGTTGCTGCTTTTACTACAGGACTAAATGTGTCCACATAGTCTATTCCTGCTGTTTGTGAAAAACCCTTTGCTACTAACCTTGCTTTCCTTTTGGCAAGAGATCCATCTGCATTTGTCTTTGCTTTCCAAATCCACTTGTATCTTATAGAGTGACGATGAGAAGGTAAGGGAACAATATCCCAAGTCTGAAATTTCAGTAAGGCATTATATTCATCTAGAGTTGCCTGTTTCCAATCAGAGTCGGCTAGAGCTTCAGTAATGGTGGTAGGTGGGATAACAATAGTTGACACAGAAAAGGTTTTTGTTTTAGAGATACCAGCCTTAGCACGGGTAGTCATGGGGTGAGTATTATGAGGTATAGATGTGGTGGAGCTAGAACTAGAGGTTGCTGATGAACTGGAAGTTGCTGATGAAGTGGATTTATTTGATGAAATAGGTGAAATAGTGACTGGTTGTGACTGGTCAGTAGACCTTGAGACAGAAGCATGTGGAATGGTTGATTTTTTAGTAGAGTGTGAGGTACGGATGATGGGAATAAGAGAGGAATTGACTGGGTTTTGAGAGGAAACTGTGTTTTTGACAGAGAATTGAGAGCCTGGGATGTGAAACTTAGACTCATCAAAGTGAACATGACGAGAGATATAAACTCTACCTGTATGCATCTCAACACACTTATAACCTTGATGTTGAGAGCTATATCCCAAGAAAACATAAGCTACTGATCTGAATTCTAATTTGTGAGAGTTGTATGGTCTGGTGTAAGGGTGGCAGATGCAGCCAAAGACACGTAGTATGGAGTAATTAGGTTTGATCCTATGAAGTTTCTCATAAGGAGTCAAGTTATTAGGTAGTGCTTTTGTAGGAAGTCTACTAAGCAAAAACACAGCAGTAGAAAAAGCATCCTTCCAATAGGCCATAGACAAAGAAGCATGTGCCAACAAAGTTAAACCAGTCTCAACAACTAACCAATGACGACATTCAACCAGTCCATTTTGTTCTGATGTATGTGGACAGGAAAAACGTTGTTCTATACCACAAGTAGCAAGATAAGACTTGAAAGCAATAAATTCTCCATCATTATCTGATTGAACTTGTTGTATTTTAGACTGATATTTATTTTCAACCAGTAGTTTAAACTCCTGAAATGCTGATAGTGCATCTGATTTTTTATTCGGAAAATAAACCCAAGTGAATCGACTATAAGCATCAACAAAGGCTATATAGTAAGATGAACCATAAGACTGAATAGGGGCAGGACCCCATATATCCATTACTATTAATCCAATGGTTTGTGATACACTGTAGTTGAAGAAAAAAATGGAAGTTTATGTATCTTTCCATATTGACATGCAGGGCAAAGACTTTTATTTTCTATAGAAGTAAAAGAAACATAATTACAACTAAGAACACTTTTGACAGTAGGGAAAGACGGATGTCCTAGTCGCTGATGCCATAGGGACAATGAATCAGCAGAGGTATGGAAAACTTGAGATTTAACTGGAGGTTTTGTAGGACCAGTTGAGGCAGAAAAACCAGATTGATGTTTAGATGTGGACTGCACAGAAGCAAGAGGCTTCACGTTAGCCATCAGAGGGTACATGCCATGACTTTCAACTCCAGACATCAAGTGACGGCCAGTCCTCAGATCCTTAAAAACACATTTGTGTGGAAAAAATTCAACATAAGTGTTATTTTCACGAGTGAATTTAGCAATTGACAAAAGGTTTTTCCTCATCTTAGGTACATAAAGAACATTGTTCAAAGAAAATTGAGAGTCAGAATTAGTGAGGAAAGTTTTACCAATGGATTGTATTGGTGACAGTTCACCAGTGCTAACCTGAACAGTGCTAGTGCCATCAAGAATGGAGTCAGGGTGAGACAAGAGGCATCATGAGTTATATGTGCTGTTGCACCAGAATTAGGATACCAAACAGGATCCACCACAGTATTAGGAGTGACAAGGAAAGCTTGAGCAGTAGGAGGAGGAGCAGGAGTAATAGGTACTGGTTTGGAATTAGTAACAGATGAAGGCACATGAGTTACAGAAGGCACATGAGCCACATCATTGGCCGACACAGAACCAGAGTCATGCATTTTGGAAGAAGCATCAGAGACAGAGGACTCAACAGGTACAAGATAATATTCAAATGGAGAGTAGAATTCATGTATACCATAGTCAGTATAATGAGCCTGAGCCTGAGCCTGAGATTCAGACGATGAACCATAGCCATAGGAAGTTGGATATTCATGCCTGTAGTAACAACAATCAGCCAAATGACCTGATTTATGGCAGATTTGACAAAGTGGCCTCCAATTGTTAAAGCGTCCATGACCACGACCATTGCCACGATTTCCTCCACGAGAAAAATTCTGAGGACGAGAACCACCTCTGTTGCCATAGCCTGACGAAGGTCCTTGAGTTTGACATACCATAGTAAATGAGTCTTCATCACTAGGATCTCCAGTGTAGTGATCCGAAGATAATGAAGCCAGAGAATTGTGAACCACAATATTAATCGGTTTAGTGACCAGATTAATTGGATGAGTTGTGTTATTGTTAAGGAATACCTTGTGTCGAGACTCAGAATCGAGTAGCATGTTTGACACTATTTCAAGTCCAAATCGAGGGTGTGAAGCATTAATTGCTGCAATGACTGGCTCATATTCTGCCGTTAGTCCGTTGAGGATATGCAAGACATAAGTGGCTTCATCTACCTTTTCTCCAAGCATAGCTAAGTGATCACAGATGGATTTCAAGTTTGTAAGATAATCACGCATAGCAAGAGTGCCTTTACGTTGATTAGCCAACTGATTTTTGTAGGACAGAATTTTTGAATATGATTTGTTGGAGAAAAGCTGATTGAGTTTCGCCCAAATTTGAGCTACAGTGATGAGTCCAACAAGATCTGGCAGGATGTTTGAGGAAACTGAAGCGAGAAGCCAGGAAGCAAGCGTAGAGTCTAGTGATTCGAACTCATCAAATTCTGGATTGATTATTTCTACACCATGATCGTTTCTGATTTTTGGCGATGGAGTAGCTACAGTACCATCGAGGAATGAATGAACATGATGTTGTTTTACCATAAAATATACTTGTTGTTTCCACAACAAGAAGTTGGAATCATCAAGCTTGATTGTGATTTTCTTGTTTGAAAAACCACAACTCACAGACATCGATTGAGCAGAGGCTGCAACTGAATCGCTAGATCCAGACATATCGGTCATTGTGCTTCAGTAATCAACCCGTATGGAAGAACGGAGATCACCAAGAAGCTGTAATGACTTGTTTCGTTCTGGTCACCGGGATCGGAGATTGACGGTAGTCAATGGCTCTGATACCATACCAGAATAATAGAGATGAAGAATGTATTGAGAGAGAATGAATCTGGAAATCTTATTAAACACTGTAAATGAGTCTCTGATATATAGACAGAGAAGTATGCGAACTGTACAGAGAAGAGTAAAGCAACTGACTAGACTAGCAGCACACGAGTTCTGTCAACTTCTAACTAGTTGTTAGCAATGTAACTAAACTGTAACTATATGATGCCAGCTAAGCATATCACAACAGCTAAGCATAACACGATATTCTAGTGTGTTCTAATATAATAAACTGATATACTCTAATACCCAGGCGAGTTTCAGACCAAGCAAACAACCCCAGAGACCCTACCCAGTTCAAGGCGATGCATACCAAGCATACACCTTCAGCGCGGACCTTAGTACTCCCCCACTTCTTTGGACCCGCAAAGCATCCCTTCGCTTGACAAGTGTCCATCCCAACTTCATAAGAAAAGCTTGGTTTTGCTTTTGAGCATGACGTAAGCCTAGGCCACCTCTTGCTTTACTAGTGCAAATTTTATCCCAAGCCACCAACTGTAACTTCTTCTTATCCTCCGATGAACCCCATAAGAAATTCTGATTCTTTTTCTCTACACTTGCACACATGTTTGGAGGTAGCGCCGCAATTTGCACGGTGTAATTCGGAATAGCTGCCGTCACTGAGGCAACCAATGTGTGCCTTCCAGCTAATGATAGTGTGTGCCTCTTCCAATTTGCAAGTCGCTAGAAACTTTATCGAGTACATTTCCAAAAGTATCTTTAGAGACCCTCTTATGAAGAAGAGGAACTCCAAGATATTTACCCAGTCATTGTTAGTGTGAAACCCAATGCTTGACTTAGCTCCACACACCTGTTATGATTAATACTAGGGAAAAGAACACCCGAAACTTTGCTGAATTGACTTTCAGGCCAGACACATCACAAAAAATACAAAGGCACTCTTTGATAGCATCCACCTGTTGTAAGGAAGCTTCACCAAAAATCACAATATCATCAGCAAGTATAAGGTGAAATAGGAGGGCCATTCTTACTTAAGCTGGATAGGCCACCAGTGGCCATATCGAATGCTCTGCTGAATTAAGTGAGTTAATTTTTCCATGCATATTTCAAAAAGATACAATGAGATAGGATCACCCTACCGGACCCCTCTAGAAGGAATAAAAGTTGCTGCCTTACGCCCATTCCACAATAGCTGCATAGAGAACGAAGACACACAATATTTCAAAACATCAATCATATATGCTTGGAGGAAGACAAAGCTCCGCAAGGCAATGTGTAAGGAACTCCCAACTGAGTCGGTCATAAGCCTTTTCAACGTCAATATAGATCGCCACCATTCTAGTTTTCCTATGATAAATTCTCATAGAGTGTATCACTTCTTGGACTACTATAATATTATATGAGTTCAACCTTCCTTCTGAAACAAAGTTGCATTGAATAAGGTTTATGATATCAGAGAGAAATCGCTTAATCCTTTTAGCCATAATTTTCGTAATCACTTTATAAATAACATTCTATAAGCTGATTGGTCTGAGATCCTGGAATCTTTCTGTAGAGTAAATCTTGGGAATTAACACAAGGAGAGTACCATTTAATATTAGCAATTTCCCGTGGATTCTAAACCGGGTACTTAATTAGAGAGATAACTGAAGGGCCCAACGAGCTCTATTGGTGTTGAAAAAAATAAGGCATTTAACCCATCTGGTCCTGGAGCTTTCAACGCCCTCATATCGAACATTGCAGCCTTTATTCCCTCCTCATTAACTTCCTCACCACATTCCTGGAGGTGTTTAGTGTATATGTTAGGGAAGGTTTCGAACAATTAATTAAATCTCGAGTAGAATTATCCCCCGTGAATAAATTAGCAAAATAATCAATTGCCTTAGCCTTTATTTCATCCTCATCATATATCCATGCCCCATCATCATTTTTCAATGCATCTACACGACTATGGCGCCTTCTTCCATTAGCTCTAAGATGGAAAAAACAGGTGTTTTTATCGCCAGAATATTCCATTCTGCACGTGCCTTCTGTGCCCATAGCAAGTCATCTTGAATATAATGAGGATCCTCTCCAACTCTTTCAACAATTCACTTTATAGAGAGAAGATCAGGGCGATGGTAATTACGTGCAATAGCTCATTAGACCCCGTCGAGCCTTTTAACAATTTGCTTTTTCCTATAATATGTAAAATCCAAAGACCTCTCGGTTCCACTTGAAACAAGCTTTTGTAAAATTCTCAACGTTCTCCGACCAGCAAACGTCATTAGTCCATTGTAGCTTAACAAATTCTTCAAAATTATCATGAATCACCTAGGGTGCTAAAAACTGAAAATGGCCGCTCCTTTTTATTCTGAACACAAGAAATTGAGAACTGAAGTAAAATAGGCATGTGGTCTGATTTCAACTTGGGAAGATGAATTACTTTCGAGTTCGGAAACTGAAATAGCCAATCATTATTCGCAGGTGCTTTGTCAAGGCGAGCTCCACACCCTTTTCTGCTCCGGGTAAACTTAGGACCCGAAAAAACCAATATCGGTAAAACCCGACCCCTCAAACCACTCCAGGAAGTCTCTATCCACCGGTGTGCCACTTGCAACCATCGAGAACCTCTCATCTGATGCCAAAGTCGCGTTCATATCCCCAACAACCACCCAGGGACCCTAGCCTGTGTAATGCCACCAGCCTTACAAGATCCCCTCAATAAGCTTCTTCTTTTAATACAGTGAGGAGAGGCGTAAGCTATGGTCATGTGCCACGTATTACATATAGTCCTCCATTGGGATACGTGCAACAACTTCTTTATTCTTTTTAGGGTTAATGTGCGATTTGACCAATAAACTATTGGTTCAGGAGCGTCCAACACAATTAACTATTAAGTGGACCAAAAATACCAACAAACTTTTAAAAATGAACGCCCAGCACAACGCCATTAACACCGTTAACAAAAAGTTAACCTCTGTTATCTAATGTGCAGATTGGCCAACGAACTCTTACTCCAGAAGTGTCCAACACAAAATTCTAAATTTTACTAAATTAAATAATTTTTTTCGCAATTGTCATTATTCAAAACTACTTGTATAGATATCTATGGACAAAAATTACTCATTATTTAATTTTGTCAAAATTATAATTTGCTAAAATAAAAAAAATTTTAATGAAAAATATAATTATATGATTTAAATAAAACTCAAGGTGTTTTATAATTTATTATATATGTTAAACAAAAAATTATATGATTTATTTTTATAATAAAAATCACATAAATTATTATTTTATACCTTACTATTTATTAGAGTGTATGTGTGTGTGTGTCCATAATTAATTGCGTATAATTAACTTGTGGAATTCAATAATAAAAATTTATGTGCAATTATAAATATTTTTATTTCCAAGATAGAGTAAAAATACATACATAAATTTATATATCATGTGAAAATTATTCTTTTCTTTCCATTTTGCCGTTAACTTAATATCATTATATTCAAGATAGATAGTGTATCGTTGGGAATAAGTTATACGGCAATTGACACAATTGAACTTTAAGAACCTACTAACCTAAATTTCTTGCTATAATTTAAAGAGGGAAACAAATTATACTTATAAATTTAGATTAATAAGACTTATATTTAGAAATAAAATGAAAATGAAAATCATATTTTATAAATAGGGGCAAAAAAGTATCTTTTAAGTTTTTTACCGGTAAAATGTATCTATTAATCTGAACAAGACAAATTAATGGATGAAATTTTCTTAGACAAATACAAATATCATCATTCAATTCAGCGAATTGACTATATTGGAGTTTTCCAAAGCTTCTTTTTATTATATGTTTATCTAAAAATTCTTAATAGTCACACCTATTTGCAAGAGAAGTATAAAAATGTTAAGCTCTACGTTATCTTCCTCGTTCCAATATATAAGATTTTTTTTATGAGGTTCCATCTAACATTATTTGATTAATAAGTGCACTTTTACATCTTTTACTCTAATTCCCTCATATCATTTATCATACATTATTTTTCTCATAAAAATTATTATTTTATTTTAGAAGAAATTTATGTGAGTTTTATTATAAAAATAAATCATATAATTTTTTTAACATATATAATAAATTATAAAACACATTGAGTTTTATTTAAATCATATTATATTTTTAATTAAAATTTTGTTTATTTTAGCAAATTATAATTTTGAAAAAATTAAATAATGAGTAATTTTTGTCCATAGATATCTATACAAATAGTTTTGAATAATGACAATTCATAAAAAAATTATTTAATTTAGTAAAATTTAGAATTTTGTGCTGGACGCTCCTGGAGTAAGAGCTCGTTGGCTAATCTGCACCTTAGATAACGGAGGTTAACTTTTTGTTAACAGTGTTAACGGCGTTGTGCTGGCACTCCTTTTTAAAAGTTTGTTGGTATTTTTGGTCCACTTAATAATTAATTGTGTTGGACGCTCCTGAACCAATAGTTTATTGGTCAAATCACACCTTAACCCTTTTTTTTTAACTATTTTCTTTAGGCCCAATATGCAAGCGTACTGTCCTCGCAGGACTCTCCATAAATCTTGGCCCATTCTTAGGATGCCCAATTATTAGGATTCTCATTATTAGAAATATTAATTAGCGCGAGGATGTTAGCTTGATTCTCTCCCCATGATTTCAGTACTATCAGCTCCTGCATATCAGAGTCTAAAACACCCAATCGTGGGAATCAGATTCCCTGCCTATCCTTTGGATAGGTAGAGTGAGCCCATCCCATCTGAACCATCCAGATGGGATCTGGACGGTCCAGATTTTTTTAATTATTTTTCGTTATTATTATTTTTTACATGAAAAAATTATTTTTTAAAAAAAATGTTAGTTGAGAGATTATCTTTATTTTAGATTCTCTACCCATTAAAATTATTTTAGATAAAAAATGAAAAAGTAAAAAAAAAATCAGATCTAGACGGTTCAGAGACAAGCACCGAAACTGGGTCCCCAATCGTGATCCCTTATATTGAGTCTGAAAATCGTGATTTGTTCGGCTGGTATCTCTCCCATTCCATATAGGATTCATCGCGCGTCTCCCCCGCCATGGCCGCTGCACAACCATCCAGGTCCAGCCACCATAATCCGGCGACCCTGTTCATTCCTGTTTGACACCTCTGATTGTTCTGTTTTCATCGGTACCGTGTTCGGCGACACGCTTTTGTCATTCCCAGTAGTAGCACTATTTCCATGGGTGGACTCATGCATCGGACACCGATCAATATCATGTCCGTACTTCCCAGTTCCCACAACTGAAACAGATTAAGTGTAACCCTTCATACTCCACTTTCTTCTCCTTCTCATTAGCAAAATACTTGGAATCAACGGTTTACTTAAATGTAGCTGGACACAAATACGGCGAAACGACCCTTCGTCTTATGCATGGTATTCGGGTCAACCCTTATCACTGAACCAATCTAGTTGCCAAAGACAAATTAAACAAAGTGCCTTTATCATACTAGTCCATGGGAAGTTTAGCGATGCGAACCCATGCCGCAATTGTTGTCACTTTCCCTTAATCAGGATCAAAATCCGATTGCAACACAGATGTAGTGATCATGAACCAGCCAAGGCCGTCCTGTACGTCAGCGTCATATTATAGATCTCCAGCCTCTTACATTTGACCATAAAGAAGCCAGAGCCAATATCAATAGTGTCAACATCACCCCACGGCTGAGAAATCTTGTAGCAAGAACATCCTCCCTCACCATTCGCCCCAGAACTGTGACAATTACTGCGAAACGCCACTTTCTCGCCATTAGATTTCTGTATTCAGGTACCATGATAATGTTAAAGCCCTTAGCTATCCGCTCCACCCAGATCTTTTCTTTCCTCTTCCTCCCCGTCCTCGCCAATATCAGCAACCCCTCCATTCGCACATGCTTGCTTATAGGACATCTTCGGACCATTCCTCGGATCTCCCTGACCTTCTCCTGTCTCCGCCTCTGCATCATCCTCCATCCAATCCTCTATCCGAGGAACATTTGCACGCCCACTCACCGTCACACTATCCCTTTTGCGTATCTTTTTTCGACTTTGCAGAAGCTCCGCCGCCTCCTCCGCACTCGGGCTCTCACTCACTCTTCCGTCACCCATTCCCCTCCTCCGACTTAGTTTGTAGAACTGCTCAACTCTATTTCTCTCCAGATTTAATATTCTCTTAATTTTGAAGAGCATAGCATATAGACTGGGCGTAGAACTAGAATTAAAGATTAAGTTACAATATTTATCTTTATCAAAAAAAAGTTGCAATAATATTTATAAAAATAAATCATCATAAACACGTTTAAGTTTAGAAAATATGTCTGACGAATGTCTGTATATGATCAAGTCTAAGAATATCAGAACATACAAATTAGAGAACATATATATATACATATACATGCATGAAGCATTCTCATTCCCAGAGGTACGTAGTGAGAGGACTTTTTATCTCATATCCAGGAAGGACTTAATGAGCTTAAAAAAAAGTATTATTACCTTTCATTCCTAGTTTTTTCAGCACCTAGCTTCTCTCATTTTCTTTCAGATCCGTGGCCGTTCTTTTCCCTCTTCATCTTCATGACTATTAGATCAAAATCTAATAGTCTATATTGATATTTTATAAAAATAATATTACAATAGAGAAAAAAATGGAAAGGAAATGGAGAAAATGATGGAAAAGAAATGTTAAATGTGAACTATTAGTTTTTGATCAAATGGTCATAAAATAGAAAAAGACAACACAAAATGAAAAAAGTTCATGAGTTGCACATAACTCATCCATTCGACCATAGTGAGAAAATTTAGTGAACAAAACTCTACTTTATAAAATATTTAATATTATTTTTAAATTGTAAACGGTTTATATCAAATTTTAACACTTTAATTTTGTATAATTTTTTTTTTATGTAAAATGATAATAATGATTTAATAAAATATTAAATTTAAACTGTTGAAATTTTAATTCAATAAAAGGAAGGAGAGGTCAACTATATATATATATATATAGAAACATTTTTTAAACTTTTAAATGGAGGAAATTAAGGCCACAGTCTCTTCAATAATTGATTAGTTAGTTCTGAAGATTCCTGAATCTACAGCCCGAACATAAAATTCGCTACCAACCAAAACTTTTTAGAAAGAACAATTAAGCAAGGAGCCCTAGAAAGCGATTGAGAGGTGGTATATATCGATCGGGAGGCATGATTATATTCAAGGGGATTATGAGTAAAGATTAAGTCATTGAAATTGAAGCCCTTGAAGACACGTGTGGTGTTAAACCAAGGCAAAAAGGTTAGAGTAGATCGCTGTACAAGTCAACTAGTACAGTAAAATTAATTAGACATCTTTGTTATCCACTTCGGCTGCAAATTAAACCGAATATTTTTGTTGGTAGAAAAAACTCATGTTAAAATAAATGTATGGGATCAAAAATATTGTTATGTATGTACAGCAGATGGACAAGTTATTGGACTATATATTTGAGCATAGTGTGACTATAAAATATAACTTTGAGGCTCTACGCATTGATTAATACCCTAGTCTGATCCATAATATAAGATCTACATTGTAGATTAAAGTGATGAGCCGGACCATAGATAGCATTTTTACAACCCCTCATCTTTGGGCTCAACTGACAAAGGGGTTGTACACTCTCACTAAAGGGAGAGGGTTTGATCCTGGAGTTGGTCAATGCGCTGGCCGGGGAGACATCCTAGCTCCTAGGTGCCTAGGTAAACACCTGAGGGTAATAAATGGCTCGCCCTGCCCAACATCGGTATCACCTAGGAGAAGAGAGATTTTGCCCTGCCCTTGGATCGTGGGTAAACTCAACCCCTTTCCTAAAATTTTTATATTAAAAAAAAAAAAAAAAGATAGCATTTACATTCAAGTTATATCATGCATATATATCTTGGTTGACTACTCCGTATTAAACTTTTTTCTAAGTGAACGTACTAACTACACATTCAGAAATATTTGCAATGATGCATAAGTTTAATTTCAAAGCCATTCCTTCCCTCCATATTCTCATTATGGGAGTATTCAAGGTGATTGAGTGCTCTGAAGCCCAAAATTCTTTTTTCCCCTCAAAGTTTATATCCAGCATTATTACAACAAAGCTAAAGACAATAAAGTACAGAGAGATGCTAATGTACATACAGCATAGTTGCGGGTGATATAAAAACCACGAGAAGTAACGTGCAAATTAAATATCCTGCCGACACTTGTAGTTTCCAAGTTTAATTTCACAAACATTAGATACGAAAAGGGAAGATTGCTAAAGATTTTATTTTGTACACCATGGTGTCTGTACCAAAAATAATGGAGTCTAAACTTTTGTTGCACATGCATGTATCCATTAGAAAAAATCTCTCCAGTATGCCTCACAAAGTCACAATGTGTTGAAGTTTGGCGGTTTATATATACCACAACTTCATCTTTGAACTTCTCCAACAATTGATCAGAATTCTTTTAGGATTTTTATATAGTTAGTTGTTTCTCATCTGTCAAAATCAAAACAACTTGCAAATTATCATAAGAAAGAATTGGAAATACATGGGGAATTTTCTCTGGCCTTCAAATACATGCCAAGTTGAAGTGGTCTGAATCTATTGGCGTGCTTGATAAATTTGACTAGCTTTAGCAATGGCTGACATGTAAAATATATGTCAAGATATCAATGCCGCTTTTCTCAAAAGCTAAGGACGAGGCCTGTTATGGAATCAAATATTACGCTCGTCATAGGTGTGGCCCAACAGGAGACATCTAATACATTTGGGCTTGGAGGCATAAGAGGCCCAACAAGTCCAAACCCTAACCCTAAGGTAGCCTCTATATATAGTAGGTTAACCTAAAAAGTACACATCTTGTAAGCTCTCTCATTTACTATTCAGTCACACAGATCACACATCCCACTCCATTGGGTGAAAACCCTCATGTTTGTGTTCTGTGATCTCCAATCCTCTTAGGTATCTTATCTATGGATATTTGGGGGAGAGCTATTTGATCCTACATTAACATACTAGCCCACCTAAGGCTAGACACTTATGTTCTATGACAGAACAATGCCGTTTTTTAAAAATTGTGTCCGGCTGTCAGCTCATGTCATGGCTTCTCTTGTTGAATATTCGCGCGTGGGATCCATTCCAAATGAGACAGGAAACCAAAAGAATAAAGTCACCATTTACAAATCTTTTTTTGGTCAAAAGTCACCATTTACAAATCACTACGCGCTAACGAACTGTTTTTCACTTCGGGTTGAAAATGAGAGGTCAAAAATGAAATGATGGGAAAATGGCATAAAAAACTTTAAAATTATAAAATCTTAAATCAAGTATTTTTTATAAATAAGTTGTAAATTGTTTATCAACTCTCATCATTCTCTTGTCCATTCTTGATAATAAATCTGATTTAAAATTTTACAATTTTAAAGTCTTTTTTCTATCATTTTCTTTAAAATGATAGTAGTACTATAAAATATCCATTAATATAGTGATTTAACTTACTGATGATGAGTCTAAATATTACTCCTATGGTTCATAATATAAGACAATTTTACGGAGTTAATCTTGATGATAAATATAAAACATAATTTTTATATTTCTTGATCTTTTTCTAATTCTATTAATACTCCATCAACAATAGTCAAAGATGAGAGAGAATAAGAGAATTAAGAAAGATGATTAATATGTTTTAAAAAATACATATCATATTAACCGACTTAACTAATTTTTTTAATCTAAGTCTTGGTTTGCAGAGGTCAAAGTCTGCAATTGGGCTACTGATGAATCATGAGTATCAAATGATCATGCCTTGCCCTGAAGCCTTAAACGCTTGTTTTCAGTCAATTAAGCAGAAAAAGTGACTTATTTTTTATTTGATTTTTATAAAAGTTTGATAGGATAAAAGTTTGATTGTAAATGTAATTTATATTTTGATTGATGATAGTAGATCGAAGTAACTTTTTTTTTTCCAAATTAAAATGTGTTTGGATTATTATTTAAAAAGTCAGTTAAGATGAAAAATGAATGAAAAAACGTGAATCTTATTAAGTATTATATATATATTATTTAGTTGTATGTATTCTGATAATTAAGAATAAAATTTTAATTCTAAGTTTAAAAAATTTAAATTATTATTATAAAATTAATAAACGATAAAGTTCTTAATTAAATATATTTAATGGATAAAATTATATATAAATTAGAATGTATACAAATATTTTTTTATAGGTTGATACTAAATAATATAGTATAGATTGAAAATAAACTTATAATAAGAACCAAAATGTTTTATTAAAATAGACTAATAAATAAGCCTAAAGTAGTACTTCGATCCTAATTATAAGACTTAGTCGATTTTTTTGAAGAGATTAAAGAAGCTAAATAAGTTACTTAATCATTTCATATGTTGTGTTTTCTTGGATTATATATTAGTTTATTAGTCAAACTATTTAGTTTGAAGAAAAAATAAAAATATTCTAAATTAATTTAATTAATTTTTTTATTCTCTCTAAAAAAATCAATTAAATCTCATAATTAGAACCGGAGAGAGAGAGGGAGTATATCTTTGGGAAAATCATTTTCGTGGCCTTTTAAAGTGACAATCCCAAAAAGGCCCTAAAATTCGATAATCTCAAAAAGGTCCTAGGGCCTTTTCGGGATTTTCAAATCTTGGGTGAGTTGTCAACTGGTGATATAGTTGTTAATGGGAATGCGATATAGTTGTCAACGAGGCCGATATAGTTGTTAGCAGAGTGTTGTTAACTGGGCTGATTTAGTTGTTAAAACCTACCCGTTAACAACTATATCGCCCAGATTGACAACTCACCAAAATTATGAAAATCCAGAAAAGGCCTTTTCTGGGATTATCATAATCTTAGGGTCTTTTTTGGGATTGTCAGTCCTAAAAGGGCCCTGAAATGGATTTTCCCTATATCTTATTATAGTACTAAGTTTTTCATCACTGTCATGATTGGGGGGTTAGGGTGGGCCCCCAATTTTTTTTAAAGAAAATATATGAGCTGGACTATCTTGACTTGATAGGTTTAACTCCGTAAAGAATTTATTGCGTCTTCAATTAAATTTTATTATTATTATTTTACCTGCTTTTGTCTTACTTGGAAAGTGGAAACCCAAGCTTCGTTTCTTTTTCTCTTGTCTTTGTTTTTTCAAAAAGTTTGACTTTGTCCTGAAGGATTGGAAAGAATCATCATGGGCAGTGGCTGAACGCGGAATTTTAATGACTGGACGAAAATTTTTCAGCAGAAAAATTATCCTTTTCATTTTGATTTTTCAGCACCACCTCTCTCCTTTCGATATTCTGCACTCATATATAATGTAAGCGAACTTTTGTCTCTTCCCGGGAGATCCGGCCACCACGCGAGATCTTGCGACCACAGATCACACGTTGGAAGAGGAGAAGAAGACGGCATCGTGAGTGGACTCAGTGAGGGAGACGGTGTGCGTCTCTCAAGCTCAACGCTCCTCAGAAGCTCCTTTTTTCAGCTTATACACAGAAGTAGCTATTTTAGCATAAGTCCATCTCCTTTGATGTTAACCCAAACACTACAATTGAGCTCTTTTTTCATGCTACTGAACTTCTAAGGCGTGGAAACGGCTGTAAGTAGCTGAACATCAGACATCTGTCTCAGCCACCAACATGAAGCCACACTTGAGTTTCAACTCGTTCCTGAGTTTGACTTTGATGTGGCTTTCCTTACAGTCCACGGATGCAATTGCGTACAACGAAACGTTGGGGATGGGCCAATTGCTTGGAACCTCGGATACCTTGGTGTCTGCTAGCGGCAACTTCGAACTGGGTTTTTTCAATCGAGAGAATTCGACCAAGTACTATGTAGGGATGTGGTTTAAGAAAGTTCCAAAAGACAAGATTGTTTGGGTTGCAAATAGAAAGCAAGCAGCCAGCGATTCCAATGCTGTTCTCGCTGTTGCCGACGACGGAAACCTTGTAGTCCAGAATGACGGAATGGTATACTTCGTCACCAACTTTTCCGACATCATCAGTACCCATGTTATGCTCTTAGATTCTGGTAATCTCCTGCTAATTAACAACTCCAACTTGAACATTCTGTGGCAAAGTTTCGACCATCCCACAAATACCCTTTTGCCTGGAATGAAGTTAGGATTTGACAGTGTCTCAGGAATGAGTTGGTCGTTGACATCATGGACAGGTGTAGAAGACCCAAGTCCTGGAAATTTTTCTCTAGAAGCTGACGTGTCCGCGGAGGGGAAGGAGCTAATCATCATGAAGGAGTCCGTGATATACTGGATTGGCGATGAGCTATCTAATTTCACGTTTCAAAGCAGTGATAATCGAGACCCTGCTATATGGGACGGAAATTCCTATTTGACTTGGCAGGGGCAGGGGAACTATACTTCTCTAGTGGTTCTAGAAGTTTCTGGGGAGCTTAACCAGCAATTTTGGTCACAAGATACCATGCAATGGGTTTCTTTGTTGTCATCCAAGTGCGGTAGAAACACAAGCTGTGGAAATTTTGGCATTTGTAACCCACAAGCCACTAATCCTTGTGAGTGCCTCCAAGGATTTAAGGGGAACAAATCTACAGGTTGTGTAAGGGAAACAGAGTTATGCAGTAGCATGAGCAGTGACGGGTTTTTACGACTCGATACAGTGGACTTTTCTTCAGATACTCCGCTTGCCTTCAAAGCTCAGAACGCTTCGACATGTCGAGGAGACTGCTCCATGAATTGTTCTTGTGTCGCTTATGCTTACGATGTTAAGGGCCGTTGCTTGCTCTGGTTTGATCGAGTGTTGAATCTGAAGAATATCTCGGTTGATGTTAGAGCTGATAATTCTAGACTAAGTTTCTATCTCAAACTGTCTGCCTCTGACTTGATTGACAATGGTATAATGAAGCAAGCTCTATTGACTTGGCAAAATTGGTTCTTCCTTTTTCCTTTTTTTCCCGGACATTATGATGATTGCAATTTGATTATCGTTCTGTGCAGTGTCGAATAATGAAGGGAACAATCCAGATCATAAGTCTAATGAAATCCGGAAGACGTTACTGACAGTTGTGATAGTTATCTTGTTTGCTGCATTGCTTATAGGTGCTCTATTTGCTTACTACCGTCGGAGGAGAAAGCTTAGGGAACAAGGTAAGAAAAACGGATGAAATTAGGAATATGAACGATAATAATATGAAGCTGCAGAGATATCACATCTGGTAACTTTCCTCTCATTTTCTAGGGGAGGACCTGCTATCATTTGATACAGGCATGAGCATGAAATATCAGAACTCCGAGCTTGTTGACGTCGATAAGGTTGGGAAAATTAACAAGAGGGATGTCAAATTGCCATTGTTTAGTTTTGCAAGTGTTTCTGCAGCAGCTAATAACTTTTCATCTGAAAATAAGCTTGGTGAGGGTGGATTTGGACCCGTTTATAAGGTAAGATCCAATTTCAAATCTTTTGGATCTACACCAGTGCTGCTTGAAATTAGATGAACATGTAACATATAAAGATTAATTTGCAGGGTAAGCTGTTGAATGGGGGTGAGGTTGCTGTCAAAAGGCTATCTGCAAGTTCTGGTCAGGGATGGGAGGAGTTGAAAAATGAAGCAATGCTCATTGCAAAACTCCAACACAACAACCTTGTCAGACTTTTGGGTTGCTGCGTTGAACGTGATGAAAAGATGCTTATCTATGAATTCATGCCAAACAAAAGCCTGGATTTTTTCCTTTTTGGTTTGTACTTCGCTGTTTCAAAACTCCTTATAACTTGATTGTGAAATCTTCTCATTCTATTTTAACCAGGCCTAATTTATTGTGTTACAAAACAGATGCTACAAAACGCAAAATTCTGAATTGGGAAACCCGAGTTAATTGATGGGATTGCCCAAGGTCTTCTTTATCTTCATCAATATTCTAGGTTCCGAATCATTCACAGAGATCTAAAAGTTAGCAACATTTTGTTGGACATCGACATGATTCCCAAAATATCAGATTTTAGAATGACAAGACTATTTGGTGGAAACGAATTACAAGCAAATACAAATCGGATAGTTGGAACTTAGTAAGTATAATTAGAAAATGCTATTAGTCTATAAAGAGAAAGTTTCAAGTAGATCAAATCAATTGCAATTATGTATAAGCATTTTATAGGTATATGCATTTCTTTAATAAGCATCTCATTTGTTCTATTGGCGGCTTTCAGCGGTTATATGTCTCCTGAATATGCACTAGAAGGCCTTTTTTCAATAAAATCAGATGTGTTTAGCTTTGGGGTCCTTTTGTTGGAGATAATAAGTGGCAAAAAGAATACAGGCTTCTATAACACAAACTCCCTCAATCTTCTTGGCTATGTAAGCATCTAACTCATTCTGCAAGTTCTGAATTGATTATAGAAAAATTGTGATTTCTAGAAGCTAGTAGAGATCAGTTACTTTCCGTATTGACATTATAATGTTGGGGGTCTTTACTTCTGTGTGGCTTTAATTTAAAGGCATGGGACCTATGGACAAGTGGGAGAGGAGCAGAGCTGATGGATTCAACCTTAGATGGTGCATCCATAAACAAAACGGTGGTGCGAAGATACGTGAACATAGCATTGCTTTGTGTTCAAGAAAGTGCAGAAGACAGACCGACCATGTCTGATGTTGTTTCAATGCTTGGGAATGAGAGTATAGCAATTCCTTTGCCTAAGCCTGTGGCTTTCCTAAATGTAAGAGGCATCATCAGGAGTTCAAGATCAGACGGAAGCTCAGCAGAAAATGTTTCTATCAATAACATGACCGCCTCTGTTATGGAAGCTAGATGAGTTTGGACTTCCTTGTGTGTATATTACTTCTCTTGGCAAATATTGCAGGTTTTCATTATAGGATGTTTCTACTGCATTTTTTGGTATATCTCAGTTAACTTGGATCAATATCAGGAATCAAGTAAAGGATTAACAAAGGAATCATAAATACTACCAACCTTATCACAGTGTTTTTCGATAAACCTTCCCTGATTAAGCGAGTCAAATACAAGTGTAAATTAATCAGTGTTTTGTTGTATTCTCTGATTTAATGGAAGTTTCAATTTCCACTAAAATAAATTAAGGTTTGATTAATACATGCGGGAGTGTCATGTGTAAAGCAAAAGTCGGAAGTTAATGTTTCTGTAGCCTAGTGGCATGAGAGCTCCTTTATAAGTGAGAGGGCATAGGTTCGATTTCATTTATAATTTCAAAACCTTTACATGCGGGACTGTTATGTGTAAAGTAAAATTCAAAAGTTAATGGTTCTATAGCCTAGTGCCATTAGAGCACCCTTATAAATGGGAGGTCATAAGTTCAATTTCATTTATAATTTCAAGCCTTTAGTACCAACTCCTTTAATTAAAAAAGAGAGTAAAAGTCGGAAGGTAAGCTACACATGTGAAATTATAGGGACCAAAAAGGTATGGTTGGGGTGAGATGAACATGTAGTAAAATGTGAAACTAATAATAATTATGATAAATTTAATATCTTTAACTTCACATGGCAGCAAAATATAGATGTATATTGCAGCTAGCTAGAATATAATAATAGGATTGACCCTTTTTTCCCCCTTATTATCCTTTTGATACGTCTATTTTTCTCATTAAAGGACACTGCTATGGGGGGATATGGATAGATTGTTCTAATTAACAACAATTATTAGAAAGGACAAAAACCAAAGTACAAAACAAACATATGCTTTACAACTGCTACATGGAATGCCATCTACCAGGATCGATTTGACTTATTGTGACATTATTTATTGAAGATGATTTTTAGATGCTTGACAATGAACTGTCACCTACTAAATCTCTCAGTATAAAACCCAGGCATCTTAGGTTGAGTAACGAGGATTTACCACTCAGCATCATAACTACGGAAAACATGCTTGGTCTTTCTTCTGGACGACTTTGCACACATAGTAGACCCACATGAATTGATCTTGGCAATTCACACATATCTGTTGCTTCCAATTTCGCTGCATCAACTATTTCAAGGCATCTTCCTTGTCCTAATAGTTTCCATACCTGCATATAAATTCAATCCTTCAATTAAAACTAGCTAGGTTTATATCAAGGAAAACAAAATTTTGAAATTCATAACCTTTCGTGTCCCAAAAGGTTAAAGTTAAGTTCTTTATGCGAGAATCCTCTATTTCTCTTCCCACTTATTGTCTCTAGCACAATTACACCAGAACGAAACACATCAGATTTTGTTGAGAATCGTCCATCAATCATGTACTCCGGTGAAACATAGCCGCTGCATATAATATATATATCATTTTGAGGTTTGACAGATTTAAGCTTTTGATCTTTCTGTGGCTTTATTACGTGGGTGAATATTCATTCTATGTTCAGGAGACGACATTTAATGAGATCTGTACCTTATAAACAGGTCCAAAACCGCATTATCCAATTATGTTACTAGTTGAAAAGTTATTGGTTGCAGAAGTAAGTGTATCCATATCAAATAAGGGTTGTTCTAGGTCTTCATTCTGGCACTCAGAAATTGCACCTGCATCTTTTTCTGAATTACCTCTCTTCTCTCCTGCAAAGTATTCGAGGTACAAGTGATGTCAAAACAGAAAAGAAGAAAGAAAGAATAAAATGAAAAGCAGAAAAATTGTCAGCCTTTCTTATTTTCTATGCCCTCTTTTCCCCCTTCCTGGGAAAAAATGAAAATGAGGCAGGATAAAAAAGAAAACAAAGCTAATTAAACTTATTTTCGTGCCATAGATAGTTCACAGTACTTGACACATTCTTGAAGTGAACATCTAATGTTTTCCTACAAAAGATTTCCCACCTGTATGCAGTAGTGACGGACCCACATTTGTGCATGTAGGTGTAAGTGCAGACACAAAGTTTATATATATCTTTTAACAAGTTGTCTAGATGGTGTAGTGGTTATAATGCTAGTCTCAACACAAGGCCCCCTATTCAAACCCAGCCTGAGACAAATTTCTTAAATATTTTTTAGGCATGGACTTGTGGCGGCCCATGATAAAACGGCTCAGACAACTTTCACACCACATACAACATGGGCCTGATTTGATAAGGAAAAAGGCTAATTAAAAATGGTAAAAGATAAATAAATATGTTGAATCTTAATAATTTCAAAGGGATTGATTTTAAATTTTGAAATGTTGCAAAATTTGAAAATTACCGAACCACCCTTAGTTTTTAAATAAAAACGTTTACAACTTTAGTATGGCTATTAGCAACTTAAGTATCTGTAATAACAATTTTAGTGTGAGAAATTCAAAAAAAATATAATAGGCCGTTGAAGCTCTGAATTTTTTTTTTTTTTTGCAATATTTTGTCAGTCTCTTTAGAGTTATTTAAATTCAAAATTTTGCATTTAAAACTTTCCTTCAAAAATTTTTCCTTGTATATATTCATTTGATTTTTAATACATTTAAAACTTTCCTAAAAAAAAAAAATCAACAAATTGTGCACCCATAAATATAAATTTCTGGGTCCGCCACTGGTATGCAGAGATCATGTTTGGCAACGCATACATTATCCTGGCTACGGAATCACATATTTTGGTCACTGAACTGGTAAGAAAAAGACTTACTGGCTTCCTGGGGTTTCTTCCATCTATAGAACAAGACTGCTATATACAAAATAGAACTTATGACTATAGCTGCTTTCTTCCAAATGCTGATGTAATGAACCGGCTCACATATTTTGGTCACTGAACTGGTAAGAAAAAGACTTACTGGCTTCCTGGGGCTTCTTCCATCTATAGAACAAGACTGCTATATACAAAATAGAACTTATGACTATAGCTGCTTTCTTCCAAATGCTGATGTAATGAACCGGCCTCATATTAAGGTGGACTTGGATTATGAAGAGAGTAATATTGGACTGATAACTTTGGCTTAGGGTAGGCAAAAGTAAAGATATATATAAACAAAGAAAAGACTAGAAAGGGTGTGGAATGATTTCGGCTTTTCTCCCTCTGCAGATTCTCTTCCCTTCTTTGGACCTTCTTCTGTCATCTTCTATTTCTCTTTTCTGATATATTTCCATTTGTACTGGAACTTTCCTATGGTTTCCTTTACCGATGAGGTCTATGACTGCATAATATTGCTTATTTGAATCTACAATTGAGTATATTATATCACTGTATTCCCTATCGATTTTAGAACATTACAGCTGAGTGTATGTTTCCACTTCTTTTCTTCAACAGCATCTAGAATGCAAACAAGAATTATGCAGGCCTATACCTCGCCCTTTCTGATCTACTCACAAACATTATACAAATCAAAATTGAACTGTATTAGTAGTATTTTCTATAGTGTTGTATAAATTTGTGTACTGATCCAAATGAATTAAGGCTCGATTTATACACGTAGGATTGTTATGCATAAAGCAAAAGTGGGAGGATAGGCCAGACTTGTTCTTTGTGGTACTATTGTTGACTGGGGAGAAACTGTCGGAAAGGCCTGAGGATCCTGGATTTTACGCCTTGTCATTACATGTGTTTAGCTATATTATACACCCTATGACTCTTTGTGCGATGCAGGGGATGGGGATAGACTGGTTTAATTAACAAAATTAACAGATTTTTTTTTTTTTTTTTTTTTTAAAGGAATGCCAAAATGGGAAACCAAAACGCGCATGAAGGATTCTCTTGTCTACAATGTACACCTCGTGGGCGGCTGCTCGCTAGTCAAGAATCAAGATGACTTGTTAGCTATGTCCTCTGCATTTGTCTAATTGTTGCAGCAATGGCCTCAAGTTAATCTTCGCTAATTAATATCCATCTTCCTAGTCCATGGTGAAAACATTGACCTTTTTTCCTGCTTTTGTAAATGGAAAATAGGATAAAAGTTAGATTGTACTCCCTCTATTCCTAATTATAGGAACTATTTACCAGAATTTGGAGGGATTAAGGAGAGAAGTTAAATTAGTTAATTATAATCATTTTCCAAAAATACCCCTACTTAAACGTGATTTCTTATTACGTAGAGCTTTGATCGCTGACGATGATTTCATTTTTTGGTTAATTCATCATCTTTCCATTAACTTGTGATACATTTTTAAAAACAAATCTTTCAAACTTCATCATTATATTACGTAATAAGAAATCATGTTATATTACTATTTACTACGCAAACACAGATATATGAAATAAGAAATCATGTTTTTTTTTTATAAAAGAAAAAGTATAACTGAGGTATATATAACATTAATGAGTTGTAAATATTATTTACTTTATAAAATATATAAGTGTATTATTAAATTATTATTGTCTTTAATTATTATTGAGAAAGTATAAATAGGGGTATTATAGGAAAAAATTGACAAAAGTTAAAACTTGCTCTTATAATTAGGACCAAAACTAACTCCAAAATGTGTTCCTATAATTAGTATCGGAGGGAGTACATGTGATTTGTGTTTGGGATAGCGGTGACAGAAGTGACTTTTTTCTAAATTGGAATAACGTTTGAAAGGTCATTTGAGATGAAAAATGATATAAATCTTATTGAATACCACCCACATATATATTTATATTAGTTGTATATATTGTGATAATTTATATAAAAATTTAAATTATTATTAAAAAACTCTTAAGTACTTAATTAAATATATTCTAATGGATATATTAGGATGCATATAAATGTATATTTAATAGTATATTGTTTATTGGATCACATATCCCTAACATTTTTCTCCAAAACCTGACAAATGTTACTTTAGAAGTTGGAAAAAGTGACTTCTATCAAAAACAATTTTTTTATTATAAGTTCATTAACCTTTGAAGCTATTCCAAACCATCCAAATTAACTTTATTTCTTTGGCAGGATTTATTTTACTGTTTGATTGATGGGCTTTTTGCCTCATCCACCAAACAGGTATAATAATGGCTAGGTTATTGGGAAGAGGATTCTCTCATAACCTTTTTTCTCATTATCTCTCACAGTCCGTCGAAATCTTGATTCAAAGCTCTAGAAAATTTTTAAAAAAACTGCATGCGGTAATTGTACCGCATGCGGTTTTTTAAAAAAAAATTCTGGACCATTGGATCAAGATTTCGACAGTCATGATTTGCAAATAATGAGGGATAGACAGAAATAAGAAAAGGAGAGAAATCGGACTCCTAGCTTCACCAAGGTAAACCAGAATGTGGATATTTATTATGTTTTTTTAGAATTGCTTATATTTTTAAAATCCGAAAGCACTGTAAAATTCAGTTATTTGCTGTACTGCAGGAAATTCACGAAGCTGCAGAGAAATTAAGGTGGAATAAAGCGTATTTCGGTTGAAGATGTCACAAACAGCAACAAATCTTGCGTTGAAAGCACTTTTCACAAGATCCGCATCCTTTGACCCATTACCCTTCAACCATCGCCGCCAGATCCTTGTCTTGCTTCCTTGATCTTTTTCTGGGTGGCAAAAGCTATAGATTGGTTCATTGAAAGGTGATGAAGAATTTTACCGTACTGCCTATATGCGTTGTTTTACTCTTCATAAGAACTTCCACTTCATTAGACAGTATCACTCAAAGTGGGCCTCTACGAGATGGTGAGACCTTAGTTTCAAGTGGAAGAGTATTTGAGATGGGGTTTTTCAGTCCTGGAAAATCGAATAACCGCTACTTGGGTATATGGTACATGCATATTTCTCCTTTGACGGTGGTATGGGTGGCCAATAGAGAAGCTCCAATTAGTGATGGCTCAGGAATTTTAGTAACAAACGATCAAGGAATTCTTGCCCTGGTTGATCGCACAAATAGGACTGTTTGGTCGTCTAACAGTTCTATAATAGCAGAGAAGCCAATTGTACAGCTCTTGGACACAGGGAATCTTATTATTAGTGACCAAAAATACAGCAATAAGGACCACTTCATATGGCAGAGTTTTGATTATCCCTGTGATACCTTATTGCCGGGAATGAAGCTTGGATTTGACCTAGTCACTGGTCTGAATAGGTTTCTATCTTCTTGGAGAAGTCCAGATGATCCTGGTCAAGGGGAACATGTACTGAAATTAGAGCGTCGAGGGTATCCACAATCATTTCAATTGAGGAGAAATGTCATACATTTCAGAGCAGGATCGTGGAATGGCCTTTATTTTACTGGATATCCTGTTCAAAAGCAAAATCCAGTGTACAAGGCTAAGTTTGTTTTCAATGATAAAGAAGCATATTATGAGTATGAACTCGTGAATAGTTCAGTTTACTCCAGAATTATAATGTCTCCTTCAGGCATTGGGAAGCGTTTAGTATGGAGTAATCAAAGAGGCATATGGGAGATTATCTCAGCTAACTTGGCAGATCAATGTGACAATTATGGCTTGTGTGGGGCATACTCTCTCTGCGACTTTAGTAGCTCCAGGGTATGTGATTGCTTAAAAGGATTTGTACCCAGAAATGTGGAACAGTGGAATATATCAGATTGGTCTGGTGGGTGTGTTCGAAGGGCTCTATTGGATTGTAATAGTTTAGATAGCTTCCGGAACTATAGAGGTGTGAAATTGCCAGACACATCATCTTCCCAGTTTAATAAGACCATGAGCCTTGAGGAATGTAGGCAATCATGTCTGAGAAATTGTTCTTGTACAGCATATGCAAATTTGGATATCCGTGATGGAGGAAGTGGCTGCTTAGTTTGGTTTAAAGATCTGATTGACATGAAGCAATTACCGCAAGGAGGACAGGACATTTTTATTCGTGTCCCTGCTTCAGAGCTAGGTGAACTATTCCTTGTTTACATTTTTTTTCCTTGTGTGTTTTCTTCCTATATGATGGAAATCACTCCCAGAATTGATATTAAGTCACGGATAATAATCCAGAGTGTAGGTCTAACGGATTAACCTCCAAACAGTAATGAAAATAGAAAGAAATAATCAAAGTAACACAGCAACCTAGAACCACTCTTCAATATATTCAACTGATAGCCATCTATCTCTTAGTCATACACCTCACACACTTCATGTGACTTACTATTGAACCATTAGATAAGAGCCTACTAGCCATAGGTCAATCTATCTCTTTACCCTTTATGACTCCTACTTGTTTGATCATGATATCCCCACACCCAAATAAAAAGAAGGGGGTAATGGAGAGAGAATTTCCGTGATGATATTGATAGCCCTTTCTGTTCTGCTATATGAAATGTCATCCACAAGAAACAACAACAATGGTTAAAACAAGAATATGAGGGTTAAAAGCTTTTGGTATTTAATCATATGCAAACAAAAATAAGGTGCCTGTTCATCTATTTTTTAGTACATTTCCATCTGCTGCCAATTTTGTCTGAAGTATCAAGTGATAACTGTAGTTTGATTTAATTAGATCTTGTTCTCTCAACTGTAGTTAACATCAATTGAAACATTGTGATCAAATTGGTCATTAATGATACTCTCCATTTGGCAGACTTTTTTGAGGATAAACGCTATTGGAACATCAATAAAAGAAAGCTCATAGGAATCGCAGTTGGTTCTGTTACAATAAACATGAGCATGATACTCATAATTTTTGGATTGATTAGATGTGCAAGGAAAAGTAAACTCAAAAGGTCAGGTGAGCTTCATCATCTTTTGAGACCTGAGATAGGCACCCAGAAAGCACAAAAAGGATATATGTTTTGCTATGGCACTTAATTTTTGGAATTTGTCGTTTTACGCCATTGCAGGGGTGACAAAAATATCTTATAGCAGGAATCCTTGTTACAATAACTTAAGAATGGAAGACACAGAACTACAAATATTTGATTTGTCAGTCATAGTTAAAGCCACTAATAATTTTTCAAGCACCAATAAATTGGGAGAAGGTGGCTTCGGATCAGTCTACAAGGTAATATAACATTATCTTTTCTTATTTTTGAACCAGAAGGTAATATAACATTGTTCAAATAAGTATATTCCAATTTTCTAAAGATTTCTAATAATTCTGTATGGTGATTTGAAGGGTACTTTGGGACATGGACAAGAATTAGCTGTGAAAAGGCTATCTGAGGATTCTGTTCAAGGTTTGGAAGAGTTTAAAAATGAAGTTTTGTTGATTGCCAAACTTCAACATCGTAACCTTGTGAAGCTTCTTGGTTGCTGTATTGAAAGAGAAGAAAAATTGTTGATCTATGAATACATGCCAAACAAAAGTTTGGACCACTTTATTTTTGGTATGAACCTCTATAAGGTGGCACTTCAATTATTGGGCAATGCTCTGTTTTCTTATCTTTTGTTTTTGAACACTAAGACCATAAGAGGTATGCTAAACATGTCTCTGTAATTCAATAGATGAAATTAGAAGCAAGTTGTTGGATTGGACAAAGCGTTTTCACATTATTAATGGCATTGCTCGTGGACTTGTCTACCTTCATCAAGATTCTAGATTGAGAGTTATTCATAGAGATTTGAAAACTAGCAATATCTTGCTAGATACAAATTTAAACCCAAAAATATCAGACTTTGGCTTGGCTCGTACATTATGGGGAGATCAAATTGAGGCCAAAACAAACAGGATAGCCGGAACATTGTAAGACTTCCTTTTCATGACTCATTGTCTTTTGTCACTGTATTTACATAAAACCTATTTCAATTCAAACATTATTTTTACAGTGGTTACATGCCTCCTGAATATGTCATGCACGGAGATTTCTCGATAAAATCAGATGTTTTTAGCTTTGGAGTAATATTATTAGAGATAATCAGTGGAAAGAAGAATAGAGGATTTTCAGATTTAGAAAACTTCTTGAATCTTCTTGGATATGTAAGTATAATGATTCAACTTCCTGCCTGTCTCGTTAAATCAGAATATGGCTTTTAGCTTAGTAATATAATTCTTACTCTTTCAGGCATGGAGACTATGGAGAGAGGGAATGGCGTTGGAATTAATGGATCAAGCATTAGGAGAAAGATTCAATCCATCTGAAGTCATACAATGCATACAAGTGGGCCTGTTATGTGTACAACAAAGACCAGAAGATAGACCAGACATGTCATCTGTCGTTTTAATGCTGAACGGAGAGAAATCATTGTCCGACCCACATGTTCCAGCTTTCTACATTGAAAGGAAAATACCCGAAGCTGATTCTTCCTCGGAAAAATGCAAACCCTCCTCACCAAATGAAATGTCCTTTTCAATATTCGAGGCAAGATAGTATATATGATGGCTTTACTCTTCAGAATGGGATTCATTGATTACTCTAATTTAAAGAATATTCAAATAGTATAAGATAAAGGCAATGTAAAGGAAAAATCACTGATGTTGGCTTGTACTAAGAAACATTCTTTGCAACAAACATCAGAGTATCAGCCTATATTGACAAACATATGATTTACAACTGCTACCAGTAATGCCATCTACCGAGGATCGATTTGACTTATTGTGACATTATTTGTTGAAGATAATCTGTAGACGCTTGACAATGAACTGTCACCTACTAAATCTTTTTCAGTATAAAACCCAGGCATCTTAGGTTGAGGTAACGAGGATTCACCATTCAGCATCATAACTACGGGCAACATGCTTGGTCTTTCTTCTGGACTTCTTTGCACACATAGTAGACCCACATGAATTGATCTTGGCAATTCACACATATCTGTTGATTCCAATATCGCTGCATCAACTATTTCAAGGTATCTTCCTTGTCCGAATAATCTCCATGCCTGCGTATAAATTCAACCCTTCAATTAAATCTAGATGTATACCAAGGAAGACAAAATTTTGAAATCCATAAGCTTACATGTCCCAAAAGATTAAAGTTATGATCTTCATGGGAGAATCCTTTATTTCTCTTCCCACTTATTATCTCTAGTACAATCACACCAAAACTAAATACATCAGATTTTGTTGAGAATAGTCCATCAATCATGTACTTCGGTGACACATAGTCATTGCATATAATATATACCAGCAAATTCAGAAGAAGCAAAGATATATATATCATCATCATAGGTCACAATTGATACATCACTTGTTATGTTCCAACGACATGCTTTGTCCTTGCTTCATTTTCCTCCTCCAAAGCTTTTGGCCAATCCAAAGTGAAATTTTTTGATTCAATTCAGCATCTAGCAGAACATTTCCAGCCTTTAGATCTCTATGAACCATTCTATGCCTCGTCTTGATGAAGATAGAAAAGACCTCGAGTAATCCCCTGGATTATGTAAATACGCTAAGATCAATCTAGTTGCTTGCGCCTTTCTTTATCTGTTCAAAATGTAACTTTTTTTAAACTCTTTCTTACCTTGATTTTACGATTAGCTAGATTTTGCCTATAAGTTAATGATATGTAAACATAATAAAGATTTAAGAGTCTGTTAGAGTTAGTGAAGGGATATAGCCGTTAGGCTAATGACAGTTTTTAAAGTTTGTTAATTAGGAAAATAGAAGGATGGCTGTTAGTTTAGTTAGAAGGGCGGTGTCTAAGCCTATAAATAGATGTCCATGCCTATTGTATCTCTTGGTCTTTGATTGATAAAATAGTTCAGAAATGTTTCTCTCTTATTCTCTCTAGATTCTCTCACTTCTTCTCTCTTGAATCCTCTGTTTCTCCTTCTCTATTCCCTCTCTTTCTATTCTATAATTGTATTTATAGCAGGATATCATTAAGTTTAAACTGACCAAATATGAAGAAGTCTAGGCTCTTGTTAGGCATAAATTCGTAGACTAGCGTCATTTCCTCATCATGGATGCAGCATCCGAGAAGCCTCACCAAATTCCTGTGCTGAAGTTTGGCAATGTGGATAACTTCATTCTTGAACTCTTGGAGTCTGTTAGGGACACATGTCATATTCTGGTTTAGATACTCAGGGAAGTAAAGAGTAGTCATTTTCTGTTAGTTTCTTATTCTTATATGTTGTATAGGAAGTTATGGTTTCTTATTCTTATCTGATGTATAGGTATTAAGTCTTATCTGTTTTAGGAAGTTAGTTATCATAGGAAGTTGGTTGTCTAGGAAAGGCTATATAAATATTTGTATTGTGTTTGAGAAGCATTATGAATGAAGATATATTTCTGAGAATTGTTGTGTTGGCTGGAGTTAGATTCTGACTCTAGATTGTCTCTCTTTTCCCTAGAACTCAGATTCTGGTTCTAGTCTCCTCTCTTTTCTTATCCTAATTTTATTCTAAACCTATCAATTGGTATCAGAGCGGTGTATCTTTGGGCATGTTTGTTACCATGGTAAATACTCAGAATTCCTCATATGAGGATAGTTCCCACGGCAGCCTCCCAAAACCCGAAACACCACCCACTTCCAATCCTCATAACGATCCAAATAGTAATTATGTTGCAACCCCATCTCAAACACCACAGAAACTAACAATAATTCACAATTGGTAGCCATTATGGCACACTTGAGTCGATGAATGCGAAATCAATACTTTGAGGAAGCAAAAGATGCCCGTATACGGTCAAGGGGACTCAAGTCAGATCAACAGGGATACTCACAACGAAATTAATGAAGGCGATGAGCCTTGGTGGAACCGAAACTCTTCAAGACGACCCTATTCGAAAATTGACTTCCCAAAATACGAGGGAGGAGATCCTAGAGGATGGATTCTAAGGGCCGAAAAGTACTTTCGATATTACCAGACGCCTGAAGACTTGAAAGTTGACATAGCTGCAATAAATTTGGAAGGAGACGCACTCGATACATTTACTTGGGTTTCGTCAGGAAGAACCATACGCTATTGGGAGGAACTGGTGCAAATTTTTCAGGAGCAATTTGGCCCCGCTGAGTTTCAAAACCTGGATGCTTATTTGTGTAGCATAAAACAATTATATTCCGTCAATGAATATAAGCAAGAGTTTGTTAGAAGGCAAACCCAAGTACAAGGATGGCCGAGCATTGCCTCCTCGGAGTATTCATCAACGGTCTCAAGGAAGAATTAAAGGCCGATATAAAAATTCGAAACCTAGAACGGTGTATAAGGCCGCAAGTTTAGCCCTAGAATTTGAATCTAAAATCCAAAGTCATCCAGTGCGGCGTCCTCCTCAAATATTTTCGGGATATTGTGAATCGATTCAAGTTTTAATTATAAAATTAATAATTATCGATGCCACATCAACATTTTACTTCCAACAACAAGACCGAACGACCAATATCAGGCACCTAATTCAAATAGTTATCAATTAATTCCTGCGACAAACCAGGACCGATCGCAATCTCAACTCTCAACGGGATTTTCGGCGGGTAATCTTTCCAGTTCTACAATCTCGGCAAGTCAGCCCCTTTCGGATGCGAACGCCAAATGAGGAGAGATAAAGGCCTATGTTATCGTTGCGGCGAGAAATTTGCTCGGGACATCGTTGCAGATCATCAACTTTGCAAATAATGGAGATTACCGAAGATACAGGGAAGACGGCTGAATTCTCAAAAAATGAGCAACTTACCAACACCAATTTGGCTGAAATTTCCTTATTCCCGCCTTGAGGACAAGGCTGATTTTCAAGGGGAGGGTATTGTTAGGGACACATGTCATATTCTGGTTTAGATACTCAGGGAAGTAAAGAGTAGTTATTTTCTGTTAGTTTCTTATTCTTATCTCGTTGTATAGGAAGTTATGGTTTCTTATTCTTATCTGATGTATAGTTATTAAGTCTTATCTGTTTTAGGAAGTTAGTTATCATAGGAAGTTGGTTGTCTAGGAAAGGCTATATAAATATTTGTATTGTGTTTGAGAAGCATTATGAATGAATATATATTTCTGAGGATTGTTGTGTTGGCTGGAGTTAGATTCTTACTCTAGATTGTCTCTCTTTTCCCTAGAACTCAGATTCTGGTTCTAGTCTCCTCTCTTTTCTTATCCTAATTTTATTCTAAACCTATCAGAGTCCTTGCCGAGAAGTCTCTGAGAGCCGCTTAACATCTATTTCTCTTCCATCTTCTAGCCTCCCCTGAAAATTATGATAATTTGAACATCACAAAGGTTGCATACTTGCATCAATCCTCATTTTGAGGTTTGACAGATTTAAACTTTTGATCATTATAATTAGCCTCAAATTATGATAATTCAGACAACATTATAATTAAGAAGAAGAAGTATAAACAAACAGATAGGTCATTATTAGCGTTATATAGATTAAATTCCCGTGATTAGTTGATGGACAAGTTAGTCTTCAAAAATAATGCAGTTCGTATAAGTTAATCCTTTTGGGTTTTTGGCTATCTAATTTCTTGCAGAAACTAAATAGATATTTCATTAAAATACTAATTTCTTTTTCAAAAAAAGAACTTTAAGGTGTAAGATACCCTGTACCTAGTTCTGCTTGGGCCATCCTTGTGTAAATATCTTGTTGAGTTTCAGTTAATTGCACTATGTCATAAAGATAGCCAAACCACGTTAAATACCCGGTTGTTCCTTCACTAATATTTAATCCTGCATAAGCTGAACATGAACAATTATTCAAGCACCAATTCACACAGTCCTTGAAGTTCGTACTTGATATAAACCAAGACCTCTCTGTGTCTGGTAATTTCAGCCTAGGATAATTCAAGAACCCGTCTCCATGGCAACTCAAAGGAGTTCTTCTGACACACCCATCGGACCAGTCCCCTTCATTCCCTTCTTTGGGACTTTTAGGCACAAATCCTTTCAAGCAACTGCAACTTGGAAAGTTGTTATTGTTGCAATTAGCATTAGCTCCACATTGTGCATAGTTATCACAGGCAGCTGTTGGTATGGAGGCAAACAGGGTCCAACCAGATTTAGGACTATTCCAACTATAACGTTGTAGTTTTCCTCTCTCTCGACGCTCCAGTGCACTCCATGCACATTTAAATTGAGTGTGCATGGAGTGCATACTCAATTTTTGAGTGTGCACTGAGAATGCACTCAAGTGCACACTCAAATTTGAGTGGCGCTCGCACACTCACTTTTCTTCTTTCGTCGCCTTCGCCGTCATGTAAATCACCTAAATCAAAACTAATAAAAACCCGTCTTCTCCCTTCATTCTCTCAACATGATTGGAAAAATTTCATCCTCTCCGAATTGAAAAAATTTCTGGCAGGCGTCTCTCCTCCTCTCCGCGTCTGAGTTTTTTCCTTCTTCATCGTCATCTTCTCTCTCCACCATCATCACTATCGCCTTCTTTGAAACTTTCCATGGACAAGCGGGACACGTGCATGGCCATGGCATTATCGACTTCGCCGCCGTCGTCAACGCCATACAAGGTGCTGCTCGTACAAATGGACTTGGCACTGAAAAGGGTAGGTTGGTCTTCTCCATCCGCCGGAAAATGGGTTCCCACCAATTTTGGGTGGGAACCGATTTTTCCATGTTTAAGGGAAAATGGCCCGCCGCCGAAAAACATTTTCCTATGAAAATGCGAACCAAACAGTTGTGGCCGCCGGAAAATCGGTATTTTCCTTTTCCTTCGCCCAATTTTCCTTGGACCAAACGGGGCTTGGATTGATTAGTGTTTCTTGCTAAGCACTTTTCTTAATAGGAAACTAGATCTTTTATTCTTCAGGGTTAGACTTGTTTACTGGAAGTAGTTACCTGTCTTTGGGAAGCAAGTGGTCATGATTTAAATTCATTTTGACTATTTGTAATATGATATATTTAAATTCAACCCACTTTATTTTAATTATATTTTTTTAGAGTAGTTGCCATGCTTTGGAGGAATACAGAATTGGGGAGAGCAACTTCCACTTTGGAAAACAAGGGGAGTGATAAATATCAAAGAGGCGATATTATGTTTTGGCAAATATGCAACTAAATATTAAATAGATGTCTTTTTCGGTGGCTCTCATGTGTTTCAGCCAGATCATTATTCAATTCAATATACAAATATCTATTTTATTTTAATATAAAAATAAAAATGGGAAAATGACAAATAAATATCATCAGAATTTGTAAAACCCCCAGAAGTCTCCCGAATTTATAAAAAGACTGAGAGGTACCAATGACCTATAAGGGATACGCAAATTCAGGTGAAATTACTCATTTGCCCTATAAATTAAAAATAAAAATAAAAAAAACCCTCGTCGGCGGCTGCGGCCCTCCGGCAAGGGTATTTTTTTAAAATTTATTTAAAACTAAAGGCAAAATGGTAATTTCACCCGAACTTGTATATCCCTCATAGATCCTTGGTACCTCTCCGTCTTTTTACAAATTCGGAAGACTTCCAAGGGTTTTGCAAATTCATATGGTATTTATTTGTCATTTTCCCAATAAAAATTCTATATTTTGTTTAAGATTTTTTTGGTCTAAAATGATAATATTAGATAAACTATACCGATTTTTGTTAAATACAGTGTTAGGGAAGTTAAATGCAAACGTTTATGGGTTTTTTTTTTTTTTGAACATCTCTAGGTATATATTGATAACTGGAGACAAGAGATACAAGGAAACACAAAGAAAGAACTAAGGCAGCAAGCCTAGCAAATAGAGAGCTAAAAACAGGAGAACAACTAGAAAGCAAAACCAACTACAAAGCAAAGTAAAGATAGTAGCCCCCCAGAAGGGGGGCGGGACACACAGATCAGTCAGGATCAAAGAGTCTGGGCAGGACCGAGACATGGTCCCGATGATGCCTAATACTCCGGCAATCTTCTTCCAGCAACTGGGACACAGGAGGTAAGGGTATGCCTACCCACCCCACAGGGCACACCTCCTTATTAGTAGATACAGCAAGCCAATCTGCTGCTCGATTCCCCTGATGAGGAGTAAAAGTAACTGAAAAGCTGGAATCAGATTTAAGAGCACTTCGAATATCATCCAGGATGCCCCTCGATTGCCATTCACACGAATCCTGTTGATAATTGTTCACTAGTCATTCAAGGGTCTGGCAGTCGGTCTCAAAAATGACATTTTTATTTCCCAGGTCCTGGGCAATCATCAAGGCCCTTTGCAAAGCTAGAGCTTCAGTCATAAAAGCCAATATTGATTTAATTTTATCAGTAAAATTCCACTGAACCTGGCCCCAATGATCACGGCAAACCAGCCCGATGGCGGCAGAGGACTCTAAAAAGGAGCCATCCAGATTAACTTTTAGCATATGTACCTCCGGTGGATTCCATCAGACTACTATTTTTAAACGCTTAAGCGTTGCTTCTTCAGAACACCTGGGGTAATTCACATTCCAGTGACCAAGTAGCGCCTGGTTTGCTTTCTCAATGACCGTTCTAGGGTCTGGTACTACACCATTGAAGACCTGATCGTTTCTTCCCTTCCAGATAAACCATAACAACCAGCTAATAGAAGCAATATCATAGTCAGATAGCGGGCAAGATGGGTTCATAATGGCAATCCACCATTGATTAAAGCTGTGAATATTACTGAGGTCGCTTTTGATTGACAGTTGACTTCCAAACCAGACACATCTCACCCAATGGCAGTGGAAGAACAGGTGCTCCAGTGTTTCACAAGGGGCCTGGCATATCGGGCATGCCTCCGTAGGGCCCCTTTTCCTTTTAAACAGAGCTCCATTTGTTCCAAGTGAGTTAGTTAAGCATCTCCACAAAAAGTTTACCACTCTAGGGATGGCTTCGGTTTTCCAGGTTTTTTTCCACACAAAGACATGGGATCTGAACTGAGCTGCCAGGGGGTGGACAGGAGGCCGTGGATCAATCTTGCGTCAGGTGGTATCCTAGTTTGACACTATACTTCCCATTAATAGCTAGCATCCATCTGAGTTGATCATTGTGAGGAATCCGAGATAATGGGATCGTTGCAATAGCGTTGCATGTATTGTCATCAGTGCTGCACCTGATAGATGTGATATTCCAAAGATCTAGTACCAGCGTCTATTATGGATGCAACCCGTTGGTCTGACTTTTTAAGCCTACCATCATCAGTAACTGGCCTCAAGCTGGGCAGGGAGGGGATCCAGTTGTCTTGCCAGATTCGAGCGGACTCTCCGTTGCCAATTTGCCAGCATAAATCATTTTTTTGAAATCTCTCCCTTCTAGTATACTTGACCAACACCACGAGGCTCTATGGCCTTTTTTAGCATCTAGAAACACATCATTAGGAAAATAGAGGCCCTTCAGGACTTGTACCCACAGGTCGTTGGGATTCTGAGTTAAGCGCCAGGCTGTCTTCACAAGTAGGGCATTATTAAATTTGACAAAGTCACGGAACCCCATACCCCCTTCAGTTTTAGGCCGTGTAAGTTTGTTCCATGCCATCCAGTGAGTCTTGTTTTGCCCTTCCCACCAGAAGTCTGCCACCAAACTGTTCAGGGCTTTACATGTCTTGACAGGGAATTTGAAACAAGTCATGGGGAAGATTGGGATAGCATTTATAACAGCCTTGATCATGACCTCTCGTCCTGCAAAAGATAAATGTTTACTGCTCCAACCGAGGGTCTTTTTTCCAATTTTCTCAAGTACATAAGCCAGCGCTTGGTGCTTGGTCTTCCCCCAAACACTGGGGATTCCCAGATATCTGCCTTGATCTGTGCCTTCGCTAATGCCAAGAATATCGCAGGTGTCCTTCCTGACTGGATGAGGGGTATTATCTGAGAAGACGATACTAAATTTATCCAGATTAGGTAATTGCCCTGAAGCTGAGCAATATTCTTTGGAGGATATGGGCCAGAATGTGACAATTCTGAGCACCTGCATTCATAAAAAACAATGCATCATCTGCGAAGAAACTGTGAGACAAAATAGGGCAATTATTACTTAATCTAATCCCAGTTAATTGACCCTGTGACACCGCTTTATTAATCATATTTGAGAGCACCTCCAGGGACAAGATAAACAGATAAGGTGATAGGGGATCCCCCTGTCTAAGCCCTCTGCCAGGGCTGATTGAGGCTATTTTCTCCCCTGCAATACACAAATTAAGGTGAACAGTTTCCACACAATTCATAACAAGGTTGACCCACTTAACTGAAAAGCCAAACTTTAACAATATATTCCTCAAGAAATCCCACTCAACCCTATCATAGGCCTTACTCATATCCATTTTTAAGGCAAACTCAAACTTTTTTCCAGTTTTTTTCCGTCTCAAATAATGAAACACTTCATGGGCTATGATAATATTATCTTGAATTAACCGGCCAGGTACGAAGGCACCCTGGTTAGGAGAAATACATTTATCCAGACAGTGTTTCATTCTATTGGCCAGGATTTTAGAAATGATTTTGTATGAAAAATTACATAGGCCTATTAGACAGAAATGGGCAACTGTTTCGGGCTTATCAACCTTTGGAATAAGAGTAATATTGGTTCCATTAATCTCATTGAGTAAATACCCTTTTTGGTTTGGTCCATGAAAAAAGAAGTCATTTTTGGTCCCTAAAATGGAAAAATAAGGGCTTATCAACCTTTGGAATAAGAGTAATATTGGTTCCATTAATCTCATTTAACGGGAGGCTTTTTTCAAAAAATTCTTTCACCATTTTAACCGTAGCATCTCCCACCTTATCCCATGAGAATTGGTAGAATTTACCTGGGAAACCATCTGGCCCGGGGGCTTTTGCTCCGCCTAACCCAAAGACTGCAAGTCAGACTTCCTCACGCGTGACTGGGCGAAGGAGCCATCATTTGAAGCATCATCAATCCTTATGTCAGCTGAGTCTAAGGCTGGTGCCAGTTGTCTAGGTCCTGACGGAGAGAAGAGATTGGTGAAATAGTCTGTAAACATGGCATTTATAGTACTTTTGTCCCGTGTCCACATGCCATTATCATCCTTGATGCTCAAGATCGAATTACGTCTCCTCCTGATAAGCGTGGTAAGGTGGAAGAATTTTGAGTTTCTATCTCCAGATTTTAACCAAGAGATGCGCGAACGTTGCCACCAATAGTTTTCCTCCTGATCCATCAACTCCTCAATTTTTTGGAGGAGGGATGCTTCTTCCCTTTTGCTGGCATCAGTTTGATAGCCCTGTCGAACAGTAACCAGATAGGACTTTAATGCGTCTATCATCCTCCTACGGTTGGGAAAATTCTGTTTGCTCCACTTAATAAGATCCTTCATGCAAATATTCAAAGAAAGAGCAAACTGAATAATTGCGTGGTTAGTCCTCGGAGCACATACTTCCCAACTATTGCAAATCACCTGCATAAAATCATTATGGGCGATCAAGAATCCTCAAATCTAAACGGTTTTATTTTATTAGAAGAAACATGAACAAAGTTGACAAGCAAAACATGATGGTCCGAACCAAAGGGTTCAATATGAAATACTTGACAAGATGGAAAATTGTGACAAAATATATCATTGCCCATAGCCCGATCAATTCGCTCTCTGATAGTTGCCTCATCCTGCCTGCGGTTGCACCATGTAAACCATGATCCATGAAAGCCCAGATCAATAAGGGAACAGTCGAGATAAATTTTTGGAAATTAAGGATCTTCCTTATGGCTCTTGGATTCCCTCCCTGTTTTTCCTGGTGAGACGTTGTGTCATTAAAATCCCCTATACACATCCAGCTTTGATTCCTCTGGGAGGCGAAATTAGTAATATTTGCATAAGTCTCAAGTCTGTCCTTCTCTGTTGGTAGCCCATAGACAAAAGTGATATAGTAAGGAAGTTCAACTGACAGGTCAGATACAGATGTGTGAATGACATTCCTAGATGAGGAGATAATATTAACAATAGTATTTTTGTCCCAGAATAAAGCAAGTCCTCCACTCAAACCAATTAGGTCAATAATCCACTCTTCCTCGAACCCACATCGTTGTCGTATCCTGCTAACATACTGATGTTTCTTCCGGGTCTCCATGATGAAGACAATTTGGGGTTTTTGTTTATTGCATACTTCTTTAATGAATTTGACTGTCAGGGGAACCCCTAACCCCTGACAGTTCCAAGCTAGAAGACTCATGGCGAACCGATGGCTGCTTGGTGACAGCCATCGGTGTGTAGTAACACATTACAGTCATCAGATGAGATGGTGGAAAGAGCAATTTCATTAGGTTCCATAGACAGGGGGCGCTAGGCCCACTTGGGTAGGAGCCCTCCTTGTTTTAGCATTATGGTTGCTCTTTTTGCCCCTCAAGGAATTCTTTATATTTTTAATACTCATGTGAGGCACTTCAGGTTTAGCAGCAGTTGGTTCGAGAAAGAGAATCCTCTTTTTTGGGGGGTTAAGAGCCCTGTCCTCCTCCTCCATGGGATATTGGTTGCGCTTCAGGGAGATGATCTGGACCCCAGTAGTGACGGCAAAGAGGAGAGCAAGACCGACAAATGGGACCATAGCTCCTGGCTCCTCCACATCATTCGCCGGAAATTCCACTCGATAGAGAAGGGCCTGATTCGGCGGCTCATAGTTAGGTCCAGTATTTATTACCTCTTCCTGAGATGACGGACTTCTAATTTGAGCAGGTGATTCTCTTTCTCCTATTCCCTTGTGCGAATCAGTTGGGGAGAGCAAGGGCTGTGGGTGCGCCGGACTTGGGGCCAAGGGATTAGGGATTTCTTTAATCCGGATCCCCTCATAATATGGTTCAGGATGCACATCGTCGCCAGGTAATAAATTACTAATTCCAGCTTGTTTTCCGCCTGAGGACTCGATAGGGGTTTTGTAGCGTTGAAACACGTTAATACCATATTCGGAGGATTCACCAATTGAAGAACCAATGTTAACCACCGGTTTTGTCGGGATTGGTTTGGATTTAGCATTGCCCTGATTTTCCTCTTTGACTTTATTGCTTTGAAACTGATTTTTTCCATTAAGAGAAGATACACCGGTTGAAAGTCCCGTGCGAATCGCCTGAGAATTGGGGATTGAATTAAATTGATCACAGCCCTGATTTACCTCTATGTTTCCGAAACTTTGCAGCTGATTATTTCCATCTGGGGGAGATTCACCGGTTGAGGGTCCCAAACTTGTTGCCGTGACTATCGGGAATGAAGAGAAAGAAGTACAGCCCTGATTTTTCTCTGTAAGTGGGTATGGCGATTTTCCTTTCTCGTTTCCTTCACTTTCGCAATGGAATAAATGGTTAGCAGGGACCTTGCCATGATCCACGTTGTTACCTTGTTGGGGGAATTTACCGGCCAAACGCCGATCAGAGCCTAGACCAGTCGTCGAAATCTGCTTTTTGTGCAGAAAAGTTGTTTCCTCCCAGGTTAGATCATGCGCCATTAGAGCCTCTTCAATGGTCTTCACATGCAAAACCTAAAATTAGTGGTTTTGTTTTAAAATTAGTAAAAACATGTTTACTAATTAATTGGAAATTTTGGAGAAAAATAGTTGAGTTTAGGTATTTTTAAACCTAAATACAAGAATGGACCAATTAGGGATTTTTGTGGAATTTTTGGAAAAATTAAATAAGTAAATAATTAAATAATTAATTAAATAAAAAATAAAATATTTATTAATTAAAATGAAGGGCCAGCCGAAATTTCCAAGAAGAAAAGAAAAAAAATGAATAAAATGAAGGTTGAAATATCTTGTGGATTTGAGTATTCTAGTATAGCCTTTAATTTTCAAGCATGATAGGATATCATATGATAGGGCTATATTAGTTGGAATTTGCAGATTCTAGCTTCGTGCCCAATTCTACCACAATCATAACAGTAATTTTGTAAACGTTCATACCGAATGGAGACCCGTATCTTTGGGAGCAATATGTCTTTATTGGGTCCCGATTAGGTCGTGGAACCCGAAGCTCAGTTACTATGAGGGGATTGAGAATATTGATGAGGACTCTGCCCCACGATAAATGTGCGTGCCAAACGACCTTGTATCTTTGGAGTTTCATACAATAGTGTTCTCCCAATTGCATTCCCGAGTTATAGCATTTTCACAATCAAAGGCTACATGCGGGAGGCCATGAAACTGGATCCGAATGGACACCACTCAAAGTTGACCTCGATACACCATATAATCGTCCCAATTTTGGAGATTAAGCAATATATTCGGATAGACCACGGTCGCCCCTTTAAAACTTTGTGAAAATCTTCCCGCCTTGTGAATCAAGAGAAATGCATTCTTATCGGGCATCTCGTGAATCTCCATCCCTTTGTCAAGTCCCCAACCCTTCTTGATCATAGAAATCACAATGCCTCGGTTTAGGGACTTGTCGGTCTCAAGCGTCCTACTAGAGCACGTCCCTTCGGCCATTAATTGAGGTGTTGAGGTTCGAGTGAACCTCCCGTGGGCGTCTAGAACCGTTCTTTGTTCATGCCAAGCTCCATAACCTAAGGATAAGCAAAGCCACAAAAAAAAAAAAAAAAAAGATAAAGAGAGGGTGTCCCCGGATCAAGAGTCAAAGAGGAGAAAAATAAGAGTCGAAAAAGAGAACGAGAAGGAGGAAAGGTAAAAGGTCTCTTACTAGGGAAGGAAAAAGGATCTCACGAGAAAAGTGAGGACTCTCACAGAAGGAGAGGAAGCTCTCACGAAGGAGAGGAAAACTTTTAAAGAATAACGTTTATGGGTTACATCCTCTTCCCTCTCTTCTTTTTAAAGCATAAGATTAACATTTGGATTTAATTTTTTATAAAATTATTATTAAAATGTTTAATTATAAAAAGAAAAATAAATAATTAAATACAAATTGCTAAATTCTGATATGAGTAATTCAATACTATAATAAAGAAAATAAAAATAATATTTTATATAAAACTAAATACAAACCATTCAAATCTTATAATTAAAAAGAGAAAATAAGAAAAGAGAATAAGAAGAGAAGAAGAGGAGGTTCCAAACCATTTATCTATATGGAGGTACTAGATGAATCATTGTCACGTGAGACACTCCGATGTGGCAAACTGTTACCTTCTTGGTTGCCACGTTAACTGCCACATCATCTTCTTATGTATCAATGCCTATAAACGCTGGAGGCAAAGAGGTGAATAAAAAATTTAAGTGTTGAAAAAGATCCATAAGAAAATTAAGGTAACGTTGGGGCCAAAAGGATGATATTAACTCCTGTTATAAATATAAGATAAAGTTTATAGTGCAATTTACACTACAAATTTTATCCAATATTTAAGACCAAAAGAGCAATTAATAAGACAACGGTAGGTTCACGGAATGAAACATTTGTTTGGATGGGTGTCTACTCATATTTATTATGCTTCTAGACTGCGGACTTGGTCGCATGCACTTGTTCATCTACTTTCAAACGGAGCACTTAGACAACTCTCTTTGAAAAGTCTCGAACGCCTCAAGTGGACTTGTTTCGTGCTAGTCATTGTATAGATAAATGTTGATTTCTCAAATAAAAAATGATTTTTTGAAAGAATAGTAGTAAACACTTTTTATTTTAAATTCTATACACATTAAAATATTTTTAATAAAAATAAATTTTTAAAAAAACTCATATCTGAACTGTTCAAAATCAAATCTTATGATTTAAATCTGATGAGTTGGAAGAGCTAAGCATAATGCTTAGCACTCAAACCAAACCCTCGTGAGGTTAGGTCATGTTGAAGTTTCGAGCAAGGGACAATTTAAGCATCAATAATATTCAACCATAATATAGTACCCCTATTAAATGAAACTCTTTTTCAACATAATGCTTAGCACTCAAACCAAACCCTCGTGAGGTTAGGTCATGTTGAAGTTTCGAGCGGGGACAATTTAAACATCAATAATATTCAACCATAATATAGTACCCCTATTAAATGAAACTCCTTTTCAACACTAATTTCTTGTCTCTGGTTGCCTCGTCTTAACTAGGGATGGATCTAGGGGGCTAGGGGTAGCCCCAGGCCCCTAAAACCCAGAGTTTTAGAAAATTACATTTAAGCCTCATAAAAATGTCAATATTTTTCCTTTAGTCCATATTAAAAGTTTTGTGGAGAGACTAAAATGGAAATATTGAATTTTTTATGGGTAGAAATGTATTTTCATGAAAAGTTGGGTTCCATTCTGTAATTTTCACCCCCTAATTATATTTTTGGTTCCACCTCTGGCCTTAACCAGAAGCATTCATTTTAGTCTTGTACAACGAATGAAAGGCCACTAAATCTGGTTTCTTAATTCTTCTTCTTCTTATTATTTTGCCTGCTTTTAAGTGCATCCATACTAAGTTTAAGTGCTCCTGTGTCTTCCCCCTCTCTTACTAAGGGTATCTTCACACTGGACCCATGAGCTACTTTCATAAGCGTATCTAGCTAGCTAGTTAACACCTCCAATCACAAAGCTTGCGTTATTATTTTAGTAGATCAATGCACGGCTTTAAGTCAAATTCTGTTCTCATCATTTTGAGGCTGGGAGGACATAAATGATAAATCAGTGAAAAACAGAAGCATGTGCATGTTCGAGAGTAATATTCTTGACATACCTACTTTGTACGACGTGAGTATGTTGGTGAAACCTGCAAAGAACAGCAAAATATTTAGTTCAAGTCGCCTTTAAGGATACCGTCTCTAACAAATATTTCACAACCCCTCAGTAAATAGGAAGCAGCGTTCTTTAGGATTAAATGAACTCTTTCGGTAAGGATACATATAGACAGAACAACGAAATGTAAAAGAAACACAGTAAGAGACAACCGAGGATTCTTATTCTCTCATTCTTGAAATGGAGTTATGGTAATGAAATGGTGCATTGAAGTTATGCCGGTTGAAACACTTCACCTTATTAAATAGTCGTAGTAACCATGTATTAAAATCAAATCATCAACACCCTTCGACATCTGTCTTAATTTTGCAACCACCGTGGCCTCCAAAGTAGTTGTTCTGTGTCCTTAAAGTCCATCCAAATTCCAGTTTCAAATCACAACTTGGAATACTCATCAAATTTCTCGCTTTTGAATACCCATCGAGTCATAAGAAAAACGATGGAAAACTTGAGAAAGCTTTCTGTGTATTTTTTATTACTATGCTTCACAAGCATGTCGTCCACGCTGGACATGATAACCCCAAGCCAACCCCTGCGTGATGGCCACGATGAAACTCTGATTTCAGAAGGAGGAATCTTCGAAGCTGGATTCTTCAACCCTGAATATTCAAAGAGGCGTTACGTGGGAATTTGGTACAAGAATATTCCCGGCAAAACGGTCGTATGGGTGGCCAACAGAGAAACACCACTCCACGATGCCTCAGGAGTTTTGCAGATAGACAGTGATAAAGGAATTCTTAGAATCTTGGACAGCAAAGGGATCGAAACTTGGTCGTCGAATAATGCATCAAAACAATTAGCAGATAAGCCAGTTCTGCAGCTGTTGGATTCAGGAAACCTGGTTCTGAGACATGCAAAGAACATGAGGAGCATATTATGGCAGAGCTTTGATTATCCAGGCGACACTTTCCTTCCAGGAATGAAAATCAGAAGCAACATAACGACAGGTCAGCATATAGGAATAACTTCTTGGAAATCCTTGCAAGATCCTTCACCTGGTGAGTATTCCATGCACATAGATACTAAAGGCCTCCCTCAGCTAGTTATTACGAAGGAAAACAGAGTAACATACAGAGCAGGACCGTGGAATGGGCTTGGTTTTACAGGTACCCCAGAATTGAAAGATATCAAATACATGAAATTACTTTATGGGTTGAGTGAAGATGAAGTATTTTATGAGTATTCTATCCTAAATAATTCCACACTAATGAGAAGCAGACTAGTACCAGCAGGCTATCCACTACGTTTTGCATGGTCTTCTCAGAGAAATGGTTGGGAAAATATCCAGTCCAGCCCGTTGGACCAGTGTGAAAATTACGCTTTCTGTGGTCCAAATGCTAACTGCAACTCTGGTGGGGTTGCCCGTGCTTGACAGGATTCAAAGCAAATTCGTCTGGTGGGTGTTCGCGAACAACTCAACTTGAATGTGGAGAGGGGATAGGTTTGAAAAGTATGAGGGAATGAAATTACCAGACACGTCTTCTTCAAGGTACAATAAGACCATGAGCTTAGGGGAATGTAAAGAACTATGTCTGAGAAACTGCAGTTGCACGGCATACTCTAATTTGAATATTAGTAACGGAGGAAGTGGTTGCTTGCATTGGTTTGATAACATTGTCGACTTGAGACAACTCGCAGCGGGAGGACAAGACTTTTATATACGAGTATATGCTGCTTCAGGCCCAGGTATGTGCGTATAATTCATATAATATAATGATATATAGCTTTCTTGTGTGTGGATTATATTCTGAGGATCTTAGATCTTACAGTTAAAAATGGCATGGACAAGAGGAAGGTTGCAGGTATTGTGATCGGCTGCGCTTTATTAATCATGAGCATGGTAATAATCGGATTCACTATTAAGAAGAAGCTCATGCATCCAGGTGATAAATTCATGACAACTGGACTTTTTATTTTTTGGGTCAGAAATGACGACTAGATATTTGGAATCTTTATGATCTCGAGTGTTTAGGGGAAAACTTGCATGCAATTTTTTCTAGCATTCATTTTAATCAGGCAAGGATATAAGTTTAATTACATGACAGGTGATCGGAATTTTGTGGATAAGTATGAGGTTTTTTTACCACTTTAGCATCATTGATTGAATGTTTCAAAAATATATAAATTTTTAAATATTCTACAATTTTATTAAAAATCTTGATAGCAAAGATACAAAGAAGTGAACCCAAGCCTAAACCTTTTTAACATGTATAGATTTTCCTTTAGATTTGGAAGAACTTTTTTTCATTAAGGGGCAATTTTGTCCCAAAAGTTTTCCGGAGAGCAATTTTACTCTAGAAGTTTCAAAAATGGAGCAATTTTGCCCCTGTCATTATCCTAGTTGATTTCAACTGTTAATTGAACAAATATGCTGAGTAGGCAGTCCACATGTCATCCACGTCATTTTTGTTAAGGTACAAATTTGCTTCGAAAGTCCATGTGTTTCAAAGCTATATTTAAATTTTCGGGGAAAATTTGCACCTTCATAAAAATGACGTTGATGACATGTGGACTATCAAATCAATATATTTGATTAACTAACGATCCAAATTAATTGAAATAAGACAAAATTGCCCTCATTTTGAAACTCTAGAACAAAATTTCCCCTTAACCCAACAATCAATTATATAAAGAACACACCCTCTACGTTTCCAGGGAAAGCAACTTATTGGAAGGACAAGAGTGACCAAGAAGACGTTGATTTACCAATATTTGAATTTTCAGTCATTTCCAATGCCACGAATCAATTTTCAGAGATGAATAAATTGGGACAAGGTGGTTTTGGACCAGTGTACAAGGTAACAATTATATATATATATATATATATAGTTAACCAAGGTCTTCCTTTTTATAATTCACCAAAATTTTAACTTAAAACAGCTGTATAGGGCATATTAGCAGACGGACAAGAAATTGCGGTAAAGAGGCTTTCCAAAACATCAAGACAAGGAATGGATGAGTTTAAAAATGAAGTCTTGTTGATTGCAAAACTCCAACACCGCAATCTCGTAAAGCTCCTTGGTTGTTCTATTATTCAACACGAAGAGAAGCTATTGATTTACGAATTCATGGTTAATGGAAGCTTAGACTACTTCATTTTTAGTATGAACTCTATAAAACCGAGGGCTCTTTTATCAATAATTTTAACAAGTTTTATTTCGTAGTCTCCATGCATGCTAACTCGAAAGAAAATTTTGTCAGATTCAACAAAAACTAAGCTACTAGATTGGGCTAAACGATTGCATATTATTGATGGGATTGCTAGAGGTCTTCTTTATCTTCATCAAGACTCAAGATTGCGAATTATCCACAGAGATCTCAAAACTAGTAACATTCTTCTTGACATTGACATGAATCCAAAAATATCAGATTTTGGTTTAGCTAGAATTTTTGGAGGAGATCAAGCTGAGGCAAACACAAATAGAGTGATGGGAACATAGTATGTATTTAATTAATTAATTTTTTTAGTTTTATTTTTTTTGCAAACCCCTTTTAACGAATTCTCTTTTTATTTTTGTTGTTGTAGTGGCTATATGCCTCCAGAATATGCAATGCATGGATATTTTTCTGACAAATCTGATGTCTTTAGCTTTGGAGTAATGGTATTGGAGATAATAAGTGGGAGAAAAAATAGAGGATTTTGTGATCCACATCATCGTCTTAACCTCCTGGGACATGTAGGTTTTATCATTAAGTTTATTTAGTTGTAACTAAAAGATGGGAATTTTTACACTCATTTGTTTGTGCATATTGTTTCATTGTCAGGCATGGAAACTGTGGATTGAAAAAGACCATTGGACCTAATGGATGAACAACTGCAAGATTCAATTCCTTCATTTGAACTGTTAAGATGTATTCAAGTGGGTCTATTATGTGTCCAGCAAAGACCAGAGGACAGACCTAACATGTCGACTGTGGTTTTAATGCTGAATGGTGAGAAGTCACTTCCTAACCCAGGCGAGCCTGGGTTCTACATTGGAAGGGATAATCAAACCTTAGCAGATTCTATTGCAAGAAGTAGTGGAGAATGTTCAATTAATGAAGTTTCCAACTCAACATTAGCGCCAAGATAGAACCCCAAACAAGCTTCCCAATGTCGCAACTACACATGTAATGTTTCAAAATAAATTTAATTCCCTTAGCTTAAGATGAAGAAAATGAAGATTATTGCATGTTTTGACTGCCTGTACGCAGGTTTGATGATATTATAGGGGCAGTTATCTATTTGTGAGCAAGCGGATTAAATTGATGCTTATGTAATGTCAGTTCTGCCAAAAACTGATGAATAAATAGGAGCAATTATATTTGAGCGATCAAGCCACTTCTGGATCAACCACTTGTGAAATAAATTAAACAGTAAAGCACCCGCTTGTTGTAGAGACAAATTGAAGGAGGTTAGGAAGCAACCTGTCAATGTCAACAGGGATAATGGCAGGTTAATCAATTTTAAGGCATAATTATCTAAGGCTGATACATATAATTAATCACGAAGGGACATTCATTGATTTTCAGGTACAATTCTTTTCTGCTCAAGATCTCTTGCTTTACTTATAATTGTTGGATGCAAGTTAATGTATGAAATCAATTTCAATAAATTCAATTATATGTAGTTATAGAAATGGGAGAAATCTTAGATAATTTACCAGAGCATGTAAATAAAATGGTAGTAACATCTAGAGGTAGATTTACATCTCCAGGGACGATATCTGCAATTATAAAAGGATCTTCATTAGTTTGTGCCACCCATCCATGTCTCCCATTTTGGAATTTCCATGACTGGTAAAAATAGAATCGAAACTTTCGGGTCAACTTACATTCGGAATTAGTCTTGACCCATTTACAGCCATCATCAGTTCTCTCCTCTGTTTCATCTTCCTCATCATGATCATTCCTCTTCAGCATCTTCTTGTCCTCTAAGCGCCTCTTCATTGACGTTGATCGAGAAGTTTGGGATTTCATTTTCTTATGAAGAATTGTCCTTAAAAGCTGCGTGTATAAACAATGAGAGAGATTTTCAGGACACATGATAAAGAAGTATATAGTACTTTAAGCATGAATCTTTCAGTGGATGAGAAGTTGAGAAGTTTGATTAAAACAATTTCTACGTCTTTGGGAGGCCGTTCATAGTTTCAACAAAGAAGACAAGGCACGATTGTTGCAGTCTGTGACAAACACATCTAAGGTAAACTACTTCAATATAATTTTTATATCCCAATGTTAATTTATCTTGTTTTGGATTACTTGTTTATTACACTGTTGTATCACCTATTATCTTGTTTTTTTATGCATTTAAAACTTTCTTTTAAAAAAAATTTGGGCCCCCCGAATCCCCTCACTAATTGTATATACACAAATATAAAATTCTGGCTCCGCCACTTTTCTTATCCACATGATATAAACATATCAGTATCTAATATGTTTATTTCATTATTCATGACCATTTTAAAGTACGGGTAACTGATAATGGTGTTTAAAATACGGGTCAAAGGGACCTGCCATCACAAACTAGAGCCGGGAAATCGAGCCAAGCCCATCGGGCCGGCCCGTTTAAGCCCTGGCCCTGTAGGGCTCGGGCTTAAAAAATAGGCCAGAAATTTGAAATTGGCTCGCAGGCGGCCTGCAGGCCCGTTTAACTGTAACATTTTATTTAACAAAAATTTAATTACCTAGACTTCCACTTAATGAATGTGTTTATTTATAATTACTTAGATTTTTTAGTTTAAACTATAACCATTTTTATGTTTATTATTATTCTATATTAAAACACATAATTAGTTATTATAAATTTTAAAGAAGTGATGTTTTCATATTAAATAAACACATATTTTGGTATTACAATATTATATGAGTAATAAATTATAAATATATTTTGTGTAAAATACGTATAATTATTTTTACCTGTCAGACTAATTATATTTCTTTGAAAAAATCGAAGGAAAAATAGTCAAAATTTGGAATAGTAATTTTTCAGCCCCGTAGAGGCCGGCCCTGCCCCGGTACTATAGGGCGGGCTTTGAAAACAGATGTTTTCCTTACTTAGGCCCGTAGGGCCGGCCCCGTTGGGCCTCGGCCTCGTAGGGCCAGCCCGTCTGGCCGGGCCGGCCCTGATTCCCAGCTCTATCACAAACTCATTGTATGCTTGATTTATTCTTACCACATAGTTCCACAGCAACAACAAAAGTTGGAAAAAAGACAGCAGCGATACTACTAGAAAGGACAGTTTCAATATTTCCATACACAGTCGGTTTCAAAGGTACCTGCCATCACAAATTCATCGCATGCTTGATTTATTCATTCGAATGCACATCATCAAATCAATTTATGTGGAATTGATAAATTCCAATTTTAATATATTTTATCCCGTCTTATTCATTTATTTTGAGAATTATTTTAAGCTAATTTGGAATTATTAGATAATATTTGGATTGTTAGCCAATTTTAGGAAATAATATAAATCAGAATTAATTATGAGATTATTGGACTTAAATTATTAATATTATGATTGATATCTTGTGATTGAATAATATTTCCAAATGAGAAAAACACTTCTCATGTTGTAGGAGAAATGTTTTCTCATGTCACACACACATAAAATGGTGGGACACACACACATATATATATAATTAGCATTATATATATATGTGGCTCTCATCATTTCATGTGTGTGTAGGAATCTTCTTCTTCTCATGCAACATGAGAAGTTTAAACCCCTTTCCAAATAGGAATAGAATATTGTCACTACCACTTTTCACCGTTAGATCAGAATCTCAATAAGAGAGAGAAATGATAAAGATAAATGAGATTCTGATCTAACGGTGAAAAAGTGGTAGTGAACAAAAATGGTAGTGACAATATCCTATCCCTTCTAAATATATGATAGATCACGATTTTATTTAATTCTTGCACGACAAGGAAAAACATATTAGAAGATCCTACGATGCAGAATTAACCTTGAACGCTGAAAGGAAATCTAATGGTAAAATTGTATTAGGCTTCCTAAATTTTAATGTGACTCGTACCTAAAACCCTTCCCTCCTTTCTTTTAATTAACCTAGCCGTCACAAGATCACGGACGCTCTCGGATTGAGAGCTGAATGTCACGGCCTTGGACTTGATCTCCCAAATACCGTGCCGGCCTTAGCTTGATCACCCCTCTCGATCTTTGCTAAGTCAGCCGAAACCTCACGAGTAGGCAAAGAACACAAATACTAAGAGAACTTTAGAGAGAGAGAGAGAAGTCTAGAGAGAGAAGCTCTTGAGTAACACTTGATTGAATTCCCTTGGATGGTTACAAATGAGAGAGGCATATCCAATTTATAGGCATCCACCTCCTCAATGAACGGCTAAGATCAAAATGATCATACGGTGGAGAATAGCTTTCCAGAACATTCCGTAGAAATATCTAGATATTTACACCCTTACAAGAGTTCTCTAGAATTCTCCACACAACTCTACCCTTATGTACACATATCTACCACATTCTAGGAGTTTCTAGACTTGTCCATACTTGAATCCCAAACCTCCTATTTAAATGTAGAGTGTCTGTGCACGTGAATCATCCTGCGTTCCTTTTCGGGTGTGACACTCTCCCCCACCGAATCCAGTGACACCCTCGTCACTGTACTAGACCAGGATCACCCTTGTCTTCATGAAATGGTCGGAACATTCTCACATGAAAGACAGGATGAATCTTCAAGTTCGGGGAAAGGTCCAACTTGTAGGTATTCTTCCCTACCCTTTCCACGATCTTGTATGGGCCTCGAACAAGACCCTGGAACCCCTCAGTTTGCTTGGGAGGAAACTTCACGATCACCTTGTCCCCTACTTGATATTCAGGGACTCGCTTATTCCCAGCTGCAACCTTCTTCCTCTTCATGGCTGACTTGCCCAGGAAGGACCTTGTGACCTCAACCCTTCGGCTCAATGTATCACCCACTACATTAGCCACGCCAAATCCATACTCCATCCCGCGGTCCACCTCTCGTCTAGGCGGCAACCTTTCTTGAGTCTTGGTGACATGAGGTTTTCAGTCCTCTTCAAGACAGGGGGAAGATTCCCACGATCCTCCACATCAGGATCCACCACCTTCAAAGCCGCAAGGTAGGTGACTTCCTCGCTCCCAGGTCCCTTCGCCACTTGCATGGTTGACAAGCGAACACCCCGATCATCACTTGTCGTAGGCACTGTGCAACCAATCCCCTTTTCAAGGATGCACAGCGAGTCTTCACCTAGCATAAGGACTACTTTTGCCTTGTGCAAAAAGTCCAGTCCCAGTACCACATTGAAGTCGTCCATAGAGGTCACTGACAAATCTACGGTCCCCTTCCACGTCCCGATGCATAGCTCTACCTCACGAGCTACACCATTGAGAGGTTTGGCAGGAGTGTTGACAGACTTCCACCATCCTCCTCGGGCTTGAACCACAGTGAGACCAACCCGCTTGGCCTCTTCGGGAGTAATGAAGTTATGGGTAGCCCCGGTGTCCACCATCACCTTCATTGGCTTCCCATTCAGCTCCACATCAACAAACATGAGGTCTTTACTCCTCGAAACAGGCACCCCGAGAGATCCCATCCGCATACTCGGCTCCTCCTCGTCAGTCCATCTTTCCCCTCAACGATGGCCGACAAGCTACCAAGCTTCGGACACTTGCTCATGTAATGCGGCCCTTTGCACACGTAGCGCCTTATTGTCCTCTTCTTCTCTTCAGATTTGTTCCTATGGAAGGATTTTCCAGCTCCTTCCTTGGTGAACTCCTTACCCTTGTCTCCCCCACCGTTCCCATGATTGGGTTCAGGAGACTTCGATCCGGAAGACTCACCTTTCTCCCCTTTCTGATAATCAGTGAGACTTTCCGCAATGGTAATGGCTTCATCCACATCTGACACACCACGCCGTTGGAGTTCATGTTTGGCCTAATTCTGAAGACCATCCACGAAGTAGAACAATGTCTCCTCGCTACTGAGATTGGGAATTTGCAATGTGAGAGCAGTGAAGTCCCTTACATAATCCGAAATCGAGGTCTTATGCTTGAGTTCCCTCAACTTCTTTCTAGCCACATAGACCACGTTCTTGGGATAGAATTGCTTCTTCAACTCCCTCTTGAAATCTTCCCAAGTCTCAATGGTGCAAAGACCTCTCTCCATGTCTGCATGCTTCCTACGCCACCACAACATAGTGTTATCCGCAAGAAATAAGGAAGCAGTGCGTACCTTGGTTGTGTCGTCGGCCAAGTTCAGGCTCTCAGCATATCTCTCCATTTGCCATAAGAAGTTCTCAACCTCCTTGGCATCACGAACGCCTTGAAATTCCTTCGGCTTAGGGAGATCCAACCTCACCTCCCTTGCTCCACTGGTACCACCCACCAACGGAGTCTTAGTTTGTCTTTCCAAAGAACTCTTTAGAGAGTTGAGTTGCCCCTGCATCGCGGTAATGGCATCCATTACCTTTGCCTCGAGTCGCCTCATGGACTCGGCTCGTTCCTCCTCTACATTGAGGCGCGAATCAACATCCGACCTCAAGTTGTCCAACTGGCCTAGGGTGTGGGTTTCAAGTTTCTCAAAGTCACTCTCCACCTTGTCCACCCTAGTAACCACCCCATGTAAGGCCTCCTCCAAAGCCTCCACCTTTGCCATCAAAGTGACAATATCCGTGGCTTGGCGGGACTTACTTGATCCTCGGGTCTTCTTTGCTTCAGGAGAAAGTTGGGTCTCTCTACCCCTTTCTTCTCCAGCCACAACAACTTCCTCAGTCGTTCCGACATTCTTGCCTACGAACCACGTTCACGCCTCGAACCTAGCCGCTCCGAACCAAAGCTTTGATACCACTTTGTCACGGCCTTAGACTTGATCTCCCAAATACCGTGCCGGCCTTAGCTTGATCACTCCCCTCGATCTTTGCTAAGTCAGCCGAAACCTCACGAGTAGGCAAAGAACACAAAGGCTAAGAGAACTTTAGAGAGAGAAAGAGAAGTCTAGAGAGAGAAGCTCTTGAGTAACACTTGATTGAATTCTCTTGGATGGTTACAAATGAGAGAGGCATCCACCTCCTTAATGAACGGCTAAGATCAAAATGATCCTACGGTGGAGAATAGCTTTCCAGAACATTTCGTAGAAATATCTAGATATTTACACCCTTACAAGAGTTCTCTAGAATTCTCCACACAACTCTACCATTATGTACACATATCTACCACATTCTAGGAGTTTCTAGACTTGTCCATACTTGAAGCCCAAACCTCCTATTTAAATGTAGAGTGTCCGTGCACGCGAATCATCCTGCGTTCCTTTTCGGGTGTGACATGAAGCTCTCCTATTCGACGCACCATTAATCCCTCTCTGGGTATTCCCTACACGCACAACACCCATTCATCAATTCATCATTCTATTTCACTTCCCCTTTCCATTCGCACAAACACCACCGTTAATCTTCATCACCCAAGCATCACGCCACCTCATCAATGTTTATCCATTATCCTAATTTCATGGCTGTGATGTGTTTGGGGCTTGGAGGGAGGACAAATATTGTGGAAGCTTAAACTATTTAAGAGGCAACTTGGGAGGAGCATGGAGGAAGTTAGAGCCTAGAATTTATACTTGAAGATCATAAGTAAGGGAGTGTTGTTCTTTTTATCTATTTGATTCAAGATTTGAGATAATTTAATTTGAGAGGATTTTAAGTTGTGTCAATTGAGAACAATATAGTTTTAGATTGTAAACATATTTCTTTTGAATTGGATTGATAATTTGAAGTTTTTATGCTTGAGATAATTGTTGGATTTTAGTCTATAACCTTTGGATTGTCAATTGAATTAATAATTGAGTTTTCGTTATTAATTTAATTATCAATTGGGTTTATCGATTTAATTGTTTAATTGAATTGATAAATTGTTTGTTCAATTGGATAGTTGTAAACAAGATTCCAAATTTAATTAGAAATTAACGATGAACTTGAGGGTTTCTCATGTTTCAATTAGGCAATTAAATTCATTAATTTCAATATTTCATTAATCTCCCTTTGGTCTAATTAATTGATTTGGGTTAAGAAAGTTAACTCCATGTAAATTCTAAGTTGTCCTCTTCATCATCATAAATGAACTAAATCTTTGTTATTTGACTTTCTTTTAATCAAGATTAGGTTTTTAATTATTCTCTCATAACAAAACCCCAAAAATTGCATTCAAATTCATATAGATTAGTTTCATCTTCATTTAGGTTTTAGAGTCAATTGCATCTTGCATTTAATTAGTTTAGTTTCATTTTATTATATTTTTCATCACCTGAATTCAACCTAAGGAAAAACTCACAAATTGCTCTTTAGGAGCATGAATTGACCCTATTTTACATAATTAATTGGGATATAGTTCAATTGATTGCTTTATGACAAAAATAACACATTAGGAACTTTATAGTATAAGGCAAAACCTACGTACAAACATCTTGGCTTAGTTGTCAGTTTACATCAACTCATCTTGGGATTACTCAAGGGCTCCAATGGGACACACCTAACCTTATGAGGAAAAGAAATGGAGAAGCACTTATTTATTTCTAAGAAGCTTTAACCTGTTTGGTATGAATTAAACTCCAATGGGACACACCTAACCTTGGAGAAAACAGAATCATAGTTGAATCAAAGATAAACCGAAGCAACAATGAGTTAACATCCCTTATTCCTCTTATTGTTACAAATCAGCTTGGTCAGAAATTTATACTGGTATAGGATAATGAAGACCTAATTCCAGTTGATGGTTCGCCAAATCGGAGAGTTAACAGCAATCAAGCAGCAAATGTGGAGAGCCAATCAAATGAACCAAAAAAAAAAAAAAAAGGGGGCAAAACAAGCACAGCGAGATAGTTCCAACAATCAATTTGCAAGATCGTATGGGAATTATGATAATGGGTTACTTTGGATGAGTTTCGTGAGTAATTAATTTTTTTTAATGAATGAACCCATTGCAATTTCCAATATTCGTGCTCCTAAACTTTAAAATTATAAAGTATTTTTTGTGAAGCAGTAATATATTTAAAAATACGTTTCTTTGGATTTTTAAAGGGTACTAATTAAATTAATTAATAGTAAGATTTTTTTCGAAAGTATTAGCTTTTCTGCCAACTGTCAATTGTCAAGTTGAGAACTTCCTTCCTTCCTTCCCGCGACGCCACTTGAATGACGCCGCAAGCCGCAAGTTTTTTGTTTCTGTTTTTTACCAGTAGTGTGAACTGTGAAGTGAAACTTCCAATGATCCAACTTGCACAATTACCCATGGACAATTTTATCCCTCATGACCTTCTGCGAAAGCCATGGGTAAATTCCAGGCTCAAAAAATGACCTGGGAAATGAACTTCCTCCTTACCTGTAGGCTGTAGCCTAGTCGTTTTTCGCGGTTCCTTCTTGGAAATCTCGATTCCTTTCCCTTTTCCCCTTTATATATTTCCTTCCTTACTCTTCGTCTTGTATCTCTCACCTCTTTCTATCTCTCTACTTCTGAGTATCTCACTCTATTTTTCCAACTATGGCATCTCAAAACCCAGAAGTCAATTTCCAAGATTACTTGCCTATGATGGCCAACAAGCTGGGTGGAGATGGCTTGATAGATGAGTTGTGCAATGGGTTTAATCTATTAATGGATTCTGATAAAGGGGTCATCACGTTTGACAGCCTCAAGAGGAATTCCGTTTCGCTGGGGCTACAGGATTTGGCCGATGAGGATCTTCGCTCTATGTTGAGAGAAGGTGATTTTGACGGTGATGGCACCCTGAATCAGTTAGAATTCTGCGTTTTGATGTTCAGATTGAGTCCTGAACTTATGGAGGGATCAAAATTATGGTTACAGGAAGTCCTTCAACAAGAAATTCAAGATAGTGTCTGATTTCCCCCATTTTTCTTCCATTTTAATTTGTCCATTTAGGGCAATCGTCCCGCATAGTTGTAAGGAAAAAGAAAGAATGAAATGGAACAAATTATTCATTTGATTTTGCCTTGATATCCTCCGTTATTATGCCAATTTACCAGCCAAACGCATTTATTTTCTCTGACCATTTCAAGGATTGGCATTTTTTGGTGCTTGCCATGTTAGGTCTGAAATGGTTGTGATTCCGTTCAGTTTAGTGGTAAATGGTAACTAAAAGGGTGGACTAAGTGAAAAAGTGAGTCTTCTCGGTGTCATTATTGTGCTTGACGGTTCTTTAGGTACGCGTCGTTATTAGTAAAAGAAAACAAAGGACTTTGGTCGGTCATTCATGCTCTTTATTGACTTTGATATCCTCCGCTTGTGACTTACGGACCTTCCTCTTGCTTTATGATATGTATGGAAGTATCATTCTAAGGAAGCAGATGGATTCCACAATACTCGTACTATATTTTCCAAGATGTAAGTGCAGATTAGGTTGCTCCTGTTCCCATTCATGACTGACTTGACTTCACCTAAAAGCTGAAATGTGGATCAGTGTGAGTGTGAACGTCGTGACTTACAGGAATACATTCTTATTTCCATTTTTATAATACCTGTCAAAAATAAGACAGGGCTGCTTTGTTATGATGTTTGGAAGTCGACATCATTTGAGTCGAACCAGGTTTCTTTTCATATTACATGTGGACCAATAATATACAAGACTTTGCAAAAGGGGCACAAGAAATCTGTTTTTCCAGCAGGCGGTGATATTTTATGAAGGTTGCGTGATGTTTTTGGTCTACACAGCCACTTCGTTTTTCCACTTCAGGCAAAAACAAAAGTCATGAACAGTCCACTTCACAATGTAATGCTTGTTTCAATTGCTGGATGAAAATGAGTTATTGGAATGGAGCTTCGAGATTGGCAATTGATGACAAGCCTTTCTTATGTGCTCTCCGTTGCCCAGTTTTTATTTGTGCTCTTTCATAGTTCAAGTGCAGCTGATTACCTGACCCAATCTCAGTCAATTTCTGGTGGCGAGACCCTAGTTTCTGGAGATGGAAGTTTTGAATTGGGTTTCTTCAGTCCAGATAGTTCAGAAAAGCTCTACTTGGGAACATGGTACAAGAACATCCCTGTCAAAACTGTTGTGTGGGTCGCCAATCGAGAAAATCCAGTCAAAGGCAAGTCTGGCATGTTGAGATTAGACAGTCAGGGAAACCTCGTTCTTCTCAATCAAAACGAGACTGTTGTTTGGTCAGCAAATCCCCGAAGAAAGGTCCTGAACCCAATTGTTCAACTTCTTGGTTCTGGAAATCTAGTATTAAGAGATGAGAAAGATGAGAATCCAGAAAATTACTTGTGGCAGAGCTTTGACTACCCTTCTGATACATTGCTGCCTGGAATGAAGTTAGGGTGGGATCTAAAGACTGGTCTGAACAGGACTCTATCTTCTTGGAAGAATTGGGACGACCCTTCTTCCGGAGACTTCACCTGGGGACTTGTACATAATGGTTACCCCGAAGTGGTGATGTGGAAGGGTTCATCAGAGTACTACAGAAGTGGACCCTGGAATGGCCTTAGGTTCGATGGTGCCCCCGAATTAAGGAACAATCCTCTTTTTGGGTATGATTTTGTCTCCACTGAGGATCAGTTGTATTACACTTACTACCTCAAGAATGAGTCAATGATTTCAAGAATTGTCCTGAACCAAACCATTTATTCTCGGCAGCGCTTCATATGGATAGAAGAAGCTCAAAGTTGGAGGCTTTATGCATCTGTCCCCAGAGACAATTGCGATGACTATAATCTTTGTGGTCCTTATGGGAATTGTGTCATGGGTGAGTCTCCAGTCTGCCAGTGTTTAAGTGGGTTTGAGCCCAAATCACCACAGAACTGGGATATGATGGACTGGACTCAAGGGTGTGTACGCAGCCAACAAGTGAGCTGCCAGGACAAGAATAAAGGAGGATTTAAGAGATTTAATGGGTTGAAATATCCTGATTCTGCGCATTCTTGGGTCAATAGGAGTATGAATCTTCAAGAATGTATGGAGAAGTGCTTGGGAAACTGTTCCTGTACAGCTTATGCAAACTCAGATATCAGAGGAGGAGGCAGTGGATGTATTTTGTGGTTTGGTGACCTCGAGGATATTAGACAGATTTCTGGCGATAATCGGGATCTATATATCCGGATGAAAACTTCTGAGATAGGTAAGCTCTTGATCTCTCTTTAGACTTTAGCCTTTGATATAGTGTAATAATTCATGAGGGAGAAATACTTGTTTCTGCCACAATTTAATGAATGCTTCTTCTTTTTCTTCGGGCCAATACTTGCTTTGCTGATTCACAACTGCTTCTGATCAACTCAATATTTCTTTGTCGAATCATGAAGCTGTGAAAGGTGGACATAAGATGAAGGCGGCTGCGATTATCATCATTGTTGCCTCAGTTGTTGTGATAATTTTGATTTTCCTCTACATTGGCAAGACCTTGAAATTGTTTACAGGTACTCGTAAGTTTTAATTAGTTGCCATTACATACTGAACAAGATTAACCAATTCTATTCTCGGCTCAGTTGATTCGTCCCTCTCTCTATTTCTCTCTTGTGGGGAGGGAGTTGCTGAAGCCATTGCATGCAATATGTAATCCCAAAATACTAAAGTTCATTTGAGCGATTAATAGTTGTCTTTTGAAAAAGCACTACGTCTAGCTGTATATAAACTGAACATCCATTTTCACTGAAATCTGTAATTTTGCTAATCTGTTTGTCTTCCTGTGGTCACAAAATGGGTCTGCAGATTATTAGTTAAATTGCTACTATGATCAACATTATGCAAACCATGGCCAGAGAAAGCATATGATTTTAATTCTTTCAAATAACTGTAATCTTGAGTGATTTTTTATTTTTAAATTCAACACATGACTTTGACCCACCGTACTGAACCATTTTTGTTTATTCTGCCAATTTTTTATTTAAATTGTTGGGATTTCAATTGGATGAGAAAACAAACAAGATGTGCTTTAGGCATTGTCAGATAACATATTTTGTCTAATAGAATCAACCTTCCAATTTTATTATTCACATTACATCAGAGGAAACAGAGGACAACCTGATGATACGGTATAATGATGAAGACGAGCAAGAAAATTTGGAGCTTCCTTTCCTTGACCTCCCCACAATTGTCAAAGCAACTGATGACTTCTCAATCAGCAAGAAACTTGGACAAGGTGGATTTGGGGCTGTGTATAGGGTAATCATGATGCATTCTAGTCTAATGAAGTATGTATGATTCACCTTATTATTTATGCCCATGTTTTATGTGACTTAATTTTAGGGTTTGCTTGTGGATGGAAAAGAAATTGCAGTGAAGAGACTTTCACAAAGTTCTGGACAAGGGTTGAACGAATTCAAGAACGAAGTCATATTGATTTCCAAGCTACAACATCGAAATCTTGTTAAACTTCTTGGTTGTTGCATCCAAGGAGAGGAGAAAATGCTTGTCTATGAGTACATGCCCAACAAAAGTTTGGACTCTTTCATCTTTGGTTTGTATCTCCCACTAAATAATAATAATACTAATTGATCTTTAAGAAGTTTTTCATATCTTTTCTCCTTCTTATTCTCTCCTCTCTCTCACTTGATTTGTTAAGCTGAAAATGAATTAATCTTACTTATGTCTTGGCAGATCATGTAAAATGTAAGATTCTAGATTGGCCTAAACGCTTCAACATTGTTTGTGGAATTGCTCGAGGGCTTTTGTATCTTCATCAAGATTCTAGGTTGAGGATCATACATAGAGATCTTAAAGCAAGTAATATTTTACTTGACAACGAGTTGAATCCAAAAATTTCAGATTTTGGCATGGCCAAAACTTTTGGAGGAGATCAAACCGAAGGAAATACTAACAGAGTAGTTGGAACATAGTGAGTAGTCATAAATCATAATGCAATTTATAATCAACATTTATTTTTGACTAAACACATGTTGACCATTCTTCTTTATAATTTTCTTCAGTGGTTACATGGCACCTGAATATGCTATTCATGGACTATTCTCAGTAAAATCAGACGTCTTTAGTTTTGGCGTATTGTTATTGGAGCTAGTAAGTGGAAAAAAGAACAGAGAATTTTCCCACTCAAACATGAGTCATAACCTTATTGGGCATGTAAGTGTCAAAAGAATAAGACCTTTTCTCTGTTACAATTCATAAAATCTTAAAGGCTGACAAGTATTTGTATCAGGCATGGAGACTTTGGAAAGAAGGCAGACCTTTAGAGTTAATAGATCCATGCTTGGATGATCTATTTGATCTATCTGAAGCAATGCGTTGCATCCATATCAGCCTTCTATGTCTGCAACAACATCCTGAAGATAGACCAAATATGTCTAATGTGGTTGTTATGTTAAGCAGTGAGAGTATCTTACCCGATCCTGCAGAACCTGCTTACATCATAGAGAAGAAATTTCCAGAAACAGACTCTTCTTGCAAGCATCAGTTTTCTTCAACTAATGAAATAACTGTTACCATGTTAGAGCCTCGATAGGGGATAATTCATGTGACCTTTTACTGACGAACCAATCTTATATAAGATGGCATGTTGCATGTTGCTTCTGCCCTCACTTATTTTACCTTGAAGCCACTAATACGGCATTAGACATATGTGAAACATTAGGGGAGTGTTTCAGGACAAGTGACTTTAGAAAGCCTTGGTGACAACTTTTCTACTTGAAAGCAGAGTGGCATGTAAATACAACATTTTATGAATCTGTAATGTGTTCTTAATACAATCATTAATCACATGAAAGCGTGGTTCATTTGACTAAATCTTCCAAATCTTTGGCAGGGGCATGAATCCAAGCCCGAACGTAAATTTAGGTCTTACATATTTCTGTCTGTCAGTCAATTACATCATAAAAAGTTTAGGGGACGCCCTCTAATATTTATAGAGGGATTAAACTTCAACTACTTGGAATTATATTCTTGTTATTTATTGATTTATAAATGTCTTACTCACTTCTCTACTCCAAAGCTCCAAAGATATTGTAATTTCTAATTGTATGCATTGATGTAAAAATTTATACAGTTGATTTCCAAAATAACTTGGCTACATTAACCTCACTTTTTCTCAATATTTTCAAAATTAAACTAGTCACTAAATCAATAAAAAATTTAGTATAAAGTTTATTTATTTAATTTGAGCGCTATAGTTGAGCTATTTTTTTTTTAAATGATATAAATTATATTATCAAGTCTTATAGAGCCAAGAAATAGAAGTGAAGCGCAACAGATTAAGTCTTTCTGAGTATTCTTGAACTGTAAAATGGCAAGGGATTAGAAAACTTCATATTGTGTAGATATAAGAAAATTAATTACATTAAAAATGATAAGAGAATCCTTCTACGGTCCAAGAAGAATATGATATACTTGGATTATGTGTGTAATTTAATTTATCTTTGAATCTTTCTAGATGTAACCAAATCAAAAACTTATATTACCTCAAGTCCTAAATATAAGATATAATTAACTTTTTAAGGGAAGATTAAGGAAGATATTTAAATTACTTTAGAGTATTTATATTTTAAATTTTTTTCTCAAAACTAATTTGTCTAACTTATAAACAGATATATAATATAATGATACACAACATAATGTAGATGCCTCATTGATCTTGTTTTCTATACTTGACTGCCAAGTCGCATGGTGTCTCCGCATGCATATATGTTGACCCCATAATAATCTACTTTTTATCTCCTTAATGTGAGACCTAGACCTAAATTTGAGTACATTAAGGATGTTAATTATGTTAATATGAAATATTTTTCTAAGACATTCTAATAAATTTTCTTAATTTTCTTCCTCATTCTCCTAATTAATTATTGTTGAGGGAATGTATATGTCAGATAATTGTTTGGTTGCTTACATTAAATAAAAATAAGAAAATCATTCACCATCGCTAAAAATAAATCAAAGTCTCAACTTGCAGAAAAAATTTAATTATAAATCAAACAATAATAATTTTTTTTTTAAAATGCATCTTAAAATGTAAATGAGTTGGGTGATATTTGTGAAACCCAGAACAATTAATATGTGTCATGCAACCCCGTCTATCAATGGAATTGGAAGATAAAATAAGTTAAAGCTCATATGGGCCGATTATAGTGTGGGTCACACTCGGTCCATGAGGCCCAAAACATGCCTGAGCAGTGAACTTGTTAAAGTCCTATTTGGTACGGGGAATATTTGAGGAGAGAAAGGAATTTAGAAAAGAGAAAGAAAGGGAACGAAAGATTTTGAGGGATGAGGGAAGATAAGTTGTTTGGTGGGAAGAAAATGAAGGGATAGTAGTTAGTAAAGAATCAGGAAATACCTATTTTACCTTAAAAAAATAATTAATTAAATATGAAAAGAAAAAAAAAATACTTTTTTTGCTAAAATTTATTTCAAAAAAAATATCTTCTTACCAAGTTAGAATTTGTCTAAAATATTCTCCCTTCAAGTTCGAATTTGTCTAAAAAAAATTCCCGCCAAATTTGAATTTATCGTTTAAGTTTGAACTTATCCTATAAATTTGAATTTAATTCTATTTTCTTGCTTTTTAGAAAAAAAATATTTTATAATGGATAAATGTGTCTAAAAGTGTCATTGTTCACGTGGGAACTTGAGATCCCACCAATTTCAGTGTGATCTTATCTTTCTATATACTCCATCTGGTCCTTATTATAAGGCACCAACTAACAAGTTTATTTGGTCTTTTTTATATGACACTTGTTTGTTCTCAATGAACATTGATTATTTTTTTCCATGTCTGCTTCTAATTAATAAAGGTAATAGGTGAGAGTAATAATTAATATAATATTAGAGTTTAGTGCAATTAATAGGGGTAATATTGGAAATTATTTAGATTTTAGGACAACTTTATTGACTTTAACTACTTTTATTGGTTTGTGAGAAAAATTAGTTGGTGCCTTATAATAAGAACCAGAAGGAGTACCATTCTAGTCCTATTTATAAGTCATTTTTGACAAAATTACACATACCAATGAGAGATAGGTAGCTCAATGATTATGGGGTAAATTTTCAACTTTATCTTCATTTATGAATAGGTACCTTTCAACTCTTTATTCTTTCTTTATTTTCATAAATTTATAAATAGGACCAAATTTTTTGGTCAAAAAGTTATAAATAGGACTGAAGTGGTATAAGGGAAGATTGGTGGGCTCAGAAACTTGAGTTCCTGGAAGATTTGACAGAATCACACAAAAAATGTACTAAATAAGGGATCTTGATAATCTCTCTTTCTCTTCCCACTGAGTCTGTATACCAAACAGGGATAAAAGTAACAGAAGGGGAGTGAACCAAGGCTTTGAGTCCCATTGGAAAAGATGTAGTACAATCTGCCGTTAATGTACTGAGCGATCAGATTCTAAAATTCTTCATCCCCTTAATCATTTGCCCCATGATTGACGCCCTGAATCAGACAACCAAACAAGCCCTGACTTAAGCATGACCTCATCTTGGGCGTTCTCCTATTTTTCTATGGTTCTGTTGCCTCCTCTTTTTGTGAAAGTCTGGGCATCTATTCTCGTTCACATTATCTTTGATTTTTCTTTTTTGGCAAATTTAATTTATTTTGTTCATCTACTTTCGGAAAATTTCATTAAAGGACCATAGGTTCAAATTTATTTCATTCAAGGATCAAAACATTCTGAAATTTCACCATAGGACCAAAAACTAAAATGAAAATAAGTTTTTTAGGTAAAAAGATAATAATGTCTCTTACTTTATTTTAATTTTTTTTTAAAAATGTTTAATTGTTGCCAGAGCTTTGGCGACATGTCAACCCCCACTGCCGGCCACCAATCGAAGCTCTGAAACCGACCAGCTAGAACTCCAATCACCCAAAATTAATATGTTGTTCATAAGAGGATTCCACATATTTACGAAGAGATGCACATTTATTCATGAAGAGTAGAATCATAAACAAGTATGCAACTCTTCATGAGCATGTGGAATTCTCCTATAAACAATATATTAATTTTTAGTGATCTCTAGCTTGGTGGCGGTAGGTGACTAGTTGTCGGAGCTTCGGTGAAGATTATACCTTTGTTTTAAAAAAAAATAAAGCAAATGATATTATTGTATTTTTTTACTTATAAAACTTATTTTCATTTTCGTCTTTGAAACTCCAAAAAAATTTCACAAAAATTTAGTCATTGATTGAAATAAATTTGATTTTGTGGTTCTATACTGAAATTGTTCGTTTCCTTGTGTGCTCGTCCTCATGCTATTGGACGTGAGGGAAAAAGCTGAAACTCCGTTAAGAAAATTCAATCTCCAATTGAAACTGACCAAAATCGAACGTCCCCACCTCTTACTTTTCCCACACTCTTTAGCTTCCTTGAATTTGCCCCAATCTCTTATTGGCTTTGGTTTCTCTTTTTGTCAAAATCCACTATCAAGATGCATAAATATAAGGTGTAGGCAAAATTAAAAAACTCTCGACCAAAGCTGCTTTTATTTGGTTATTACCAACTCCCATAAAAATCTTACCCACTCAAATTCTTCTGGTTACACTCGTGAATGGATTTGGGACTCTCTGCTCGACTTCTAGATTCAAGTTAGATACTTAATATTCGTGATCATAACTGGGGATGGCCTAACTTTCCTAAACATCAATATGTTTACTTGTCACTATATACATTTCACTCTTTTTTAAATGATAAGGATGAATGAACTGCTGATTGTAACGTCATTGATAACGAGTTGCTTACGTTTTCGCCATTTAAATAAGAGGGAGCTGAAAGGCGCAGTGACTGTACGTGGGTCCGAGGTTGACAAGTTTTCCACAAACAGTTGACTAGAGAAGCAGGGGCAACGACATGGAGGTCTATTCTGGGAAAATAAAGAAATCATGGTAGGTTTGGAACTGCCAATGTTTTAACACCAACTCCAGCACTAATATTATTTAAATGCCAACTTTAATTTATCCTTCATTCTTACTCTAACTCTGTCACACCTTTTTTTATCCTTTCACATTTCTCATCTCTATATGGATGCTGCGTCCATTCATTCATTTCATTAGAATTTCTGATAAAGTGAAACAACTTGCTAAAACATACTAGCATTATCTGAACTTGTATTGTCACAACCACTCCCACCAATCAACTCTTTTAGATTTTATAATTTGCGGCTAGCTACAACTAATGCGGTTTATTTACAATAATATAAAATGCGTTGCATTGTTTTCAATTTTTCATCTTATGAGTAGGATTTATACACACACACACACACACACACACACACACACTTTCATATTTTATTTTAACATGGTTTTCTTTCATGTCTCTGTCAACTTTGAGTCTTCAAAACTTTAAGAACAAAAAGTATAGCTTTATTTCTGTTCTGATGTTTATGCAGGCAACATATGCGCTCCTAACATTAGTACTATGGCCTGTGGATAAATGAAGCTATATTGAGCCATAATAAAAGCGAGAATTTTCATTCTTTCCCTAATGGATACTTTTGGGATTGTTCTTGTCCTTTGTCTTGAAGTGTTCTTGGCAGTTTTTTGCGTGGTTCAATCACAGCTCATTACCGATGGCATGACATTAGTTTCAGAAGGTGGAACCTTTGAACTAGGTTTCTTCAGTCCTGGTTCTTCCCAGAAACGTTACCTTGGAGTTTGGTACAAAAACATCCCAATTCAAACGGTTGTTTGGGTCGCCAACCGCAACAATCCAATCAATGGTTCCTCCGGTATCCTAACCTTAAACAGCACTGGGAACCTCGTACTCAGCCAGAATGACACGGTCGTTTGGTCCACAACCTCTCTGAGAAAGCCAGAGAGTCCAGAGGCTCTGCTTTTAGATTCCGGCAACTTAGTGGTAAGAGACAAGAAAGACCCAAACCCAGAAGCCTTCTTGTGGCAAGGCTTTGATTATCCAGGTGACACATTCTTGCCAGGTATGAAGTTTGGTTGGGACTTAAGAACTGGTCTAAATAGGCATATGAGAGCTTGGAAGAGTCCAGATGATCCAGCCACAGGGGACTTCTCGTGGGGCATGGTTCTTTATAACTATCCTGATGCTTACATGATGTGGGGTGATCAGAGGTTTTACAGAGCTGGGCCTTGGAATGGACTGCGTCCTACTGGTTCACCACAACTAAAGGAAAATCCTCTCTTTCACTTTGAGTTTGTGCAGAACAAGGATGAGGTGTACTTCATGTACAGCCTTAAAAACAAGTCTATGATCTCAAGACAAGTGCTGAACCAAACAATCAAAGCTCGACAACGCTTTGTGTGGTTAGAAGATGATCAGGTTTGGAGGGTTTATGCTTCTGTGCCATTGGACTTATGCGATAGCTATGATCTGTGTGGAGCTTATGGAATCTGTGATATATCAGGATCACCAGTGTGCCAATGTTTAGAAGGATTCAAGCCTCAGTCACCAGAAGCATGGGAATCAATGGACTGGTCTAAAGGCTGTGTCCGAAAGAAGCCACTAAGCTGTGAGGACAAACTGAAGGATGGGTTTGTCAAATTCGGTGGCTTGAAATTGCCAGATACTGAACACTCTTGGCTTGATGAGAGTATGAATCTACAGCAATGCAGAGAGAAATGCTTGAATAATTGTTCTTGTATGGCGTTCACTAATTCAAATATAAGTGGAGAAGGTAGTGGCTGCGCCTTGTGGTTTGGTGATCTAATTGACACGAGGCAGTTTTCAGCTGGTGGGCAGGATCTATATGTTCGAATGTCTGCCTCAGAACTAGGTATGACGATGAACTTTTGCTTAGACATTCTCTTTGTTGGACTTTTGATTTCCCTCTTCAAATTTGTGATCTAACCTTGGATTCCCGTCTGATGAAATTAAATTATGAAGAGGCTGGTGTTAACAGAAAGAAGGTGGGGATCTTGGTGGCATTGATAGTAACTGTTTCCATAGTTACATTTACTGCTGCACTCATTTTGGGGTGGCTTTATACCCAGAAAGGAAGCAAAATAAAGGGAGGTAAATCTCTACACTTCTCTTCTAAAATTACTATATATGTCAGGCCTTTCAGCAATTTAGTGATCACTGACTTTAGAAAGTTTGTCCTTGTTTAGTAAAAACCATTGGAGTAAACAGCGCATGCATGGTGCCTCTTTGATTCACCTTTATGGGTGTGTAACTTACATGCTGCATGTGAAGTTTAGGGGGGCTTGCGAAGTAAGATTATAACACTTGTTCGGAGCCCCACGTACCAAACTGACAGATAATTAAGGCTATAAAATGACGCTAGCAATAAAATTTTGAAATTGCTGCAACAGTGTCCTTGTCAATTCTCTCTGATGACTAGACTAGAAGTTATTTCTGTACAAAATGCTGGTCAAGGAAGGCTTTATATAATCACCACTTGATAAAAATCATAAAGCCTTCAATTGAAGTAGAACATGCTGAAAGTGGTTGTCTTGGCCATTCTAATAGTAAAGAAGTAGTTTATATTTCAATGCATGAAAAAGGGAAAGGAGTTTAGCCTCTTTGAATATTAAATGAGATCTATATGGTAAATATTCTGTCAATTTCCTGTAATCATCACAAATATGACAGACCCAAACCAACTACATCAAATTTGTTAAATTAGACCACAGCATTCAGGTAGATCGCGAAGAGAGCCAAATGGATGATGACATGGATCTACCATTCTTTGACCTGTTATCAATTGCTGCTGCTACTTGCAACTTTTCAACTGACAAAAAAATTGGAGAAGGTGGATTTGGACCCGTGTACAAGGTAATTTTATTTATAGATTAAGACCACTGTAAAATTAAAGGAAAAAATAAGATTAATTGAACACATTTCAATCAATTGACACTTATATTTTCAGGGAAAATTGAAAGACGGGATAGAAATTGCTGTGAAAAGGCTTTCGGCGAACTCAGGACAAGGAGTAAATGAGTTCAAGAATGAAGTAAAACTAATTGCCAAACTTCAACACCGCAATCTTGTAAGGCTCCTTGGTTGTTGCCTTCAAGGAGAGAAAATGTTGGTTTATGAATACATGCCCAATGGTAGTTTGGACTCCTTTATTTTTGGTATGAACTCGAGGAACAACACTTTTTAGGGAATGATACAGTTTAGTTTTATAATTTTAGTACCACTTGATAGCTAACTTCTAATTATAGACTGAAATTGATTATTCTATTTTTCTATGATTAAAAATTTGGCAGATGAAAACAATGGTAAATTATTAGATTGGTCGAAGCGTTTCCAGATAATTTTGGGTATTGCAAAAGGGCTTATCTATCTTCATCAAGATTCAAGATTAAGGATCATTCATAGAGATCTCAAAGCAAGTAATATCTTACTTGATAAAGATATGAATCCAAAAATTTCAGATTTTGGCATGGCTAGAATTTTTGGAGATCAAAATGAAGTGAACACAAAGAGAATAGTTGGAACTTAGTAAGTGTTTTCCATTGCTTTGAATGCAAAATTTTATATGTCTTGTCTTCATCAAGAGGCTCATTCCAAATGACATTCGTTTTGCAGTGGTTATATGGCACCAGAATATGCAACAGATGGACTATTTTCAGTAAAATCCGATGTCTTTAGTTTTGGTGTCTTGGTGCTGGAGATTATATCTGGGAGAAAAAGCAGAGGATATTATAATCCAAATCACAGCCATAACCTCATTGGTCATGTAAGTTTATGACAGAAATATGTTTCATTCATGGTATCAAACAAACACATGACAAGGAAGTTTAATGCGTTTCAGGCATGGAAATTGTGGAAAGAAGGGAAACCAGAAGAACTGATTGATTCAAGCATACAAGACTCAGGTTCTTTATCACAAATATCGCATTGCATACATGTCAGTCTCCTGTGCGTTCAACAGCATCCAGAGGACAGACCAGGAATGTCATGTGCCCTACTGATGTTCTTAAGCGAGATCGAGTTGCCTGAGCCTAAACAGCCTGGTTACTTTGGAAATACTTCTGTGCAAGCATATTCCTTTGCAGGTAAACAAGAACTGAGCTCAACAAACGAAATAACCATTACCCGATTAGAGCCTCGATGATATTCCTTCACTTTGCAGAACCTTATTCTATATTTGTATAGATGCGATATCATGTTATTTTGGGAATTTAACCAGGGTCATGGACTATGTTGGCTAATTTCTTCCATTTGGCCATTATTTTTTTAGTGTAAATCAGTAAGTTTGCATACCAACCCAAAACAGAACAGCTAACTAGACTAACATAATGCTAGTAGCAAGTAACCTTGCACAACTTATCAAGTTTTTAATTAATTTAAGCTAGATAATATATTTGAATCAGGTTTACATGCATACAGCTCATTAAGAAGAAAACCTGTATATTCTGATGCTCAAAAAGATGATATGCTCTGGAAACACACCCTTCTGCAGTAAAATGGCCGCAGTAAGTGGAAGTTGTCTTCCCTGTTTGTGCCCAGTTAAATCTCTTTTCAAGCTTATAGCAGTTAGGCCCATAGAATCAACTTTTTGTCCATAAACAAAAGGGCCGAAATAAATATAAACTACCTCATATATTGTCTATGCAAAGCTCAACTTTTCAGAAAAGCATAACAAAGAATCTAACTACGCTTGATATCGTTTTATATATCTGCTTCAATGCCAATTGGTGAAACGACTGAGACAATTTTAACAGATTTTTTTTTTCCACGATAAACAAAAGTTTGGTATAAACCATATGAATCTTTGTAATGGAATATATATATGAGATTCAAATTTTAGCACTTGTCAGCTTTGAATGTTTGTGCTTAGCAAGGATATAATGAAAATGTGAAATGAACTCCATTAATTATAACCCAAAACTAAATGATTATGGCTATACCATTCTTCAATGAATTATTACCCTTGTATAGCAGAAAAGAAAGCAACATTAGTCATAGGCTCAAAGGTATGAGCCTAAGTAGGCCCACGTGGGAATCATATTCGTTTTGGGTAATAAAACTATGCCTTTGTTTCTTCATAACAGGCCCCTCAAGTCTAGACAGGAGAAAATGGTTGTGTTAAGCCCTGTCTTTCAGAAGCCACATTGATTCCCAACTAAACAGAGAGTTCTGTCTGGTTATTTATTTATTTATTTTGGGGTAGTGTTTTTTAAGCGTCCAGTGGTACTTAGCATCTAGGGAGATCTATTTTACAGGAGTGGGAAGTTAGGAAATTAGCATGAGAATCCAAAACATGTAGGACCAACCAAAAAGGTTGAGGTGAAGATGAAGTGATCGAATTTGGTGAAGCAAAAGGTAATTTTGCTAATATGCGTGAGCATGACTCATGAATCAGGAGGAGTCTTTTGCAGATTTACTCTTTTTAGGAATGATGAAAGATTTAATGATAATGATGGCCATACAGTTGGTTGCTGATTATCCAAGTGAAGCAAAGCTTCCTCCTTTTTTTTTTTTTTTGATATAAAGGAGGCACAAGGCCAAAAGATAAATTACATAATCAAACTAAAGGGGAAAATAATCCCAAACACTCTTGATCCACCCAAGCCCTAAGATGCATGGGGCAATCACTCAAAATATCAGACTTTGACAATCCCCACTTAGCAAGAGCATTAGCAATTCGATTACACTCTCGAGGAATATGACGGAGAGATATACACCACTCCCGGTTCAATAAATCCTTAATTTGGGAAACAAGCAAGCTCCTAGGGATGAACTGGCTGTCCAGTAAATCAGTGACTAGAGTATTTGCATCTGACTCCAGAACAATCTTCTTAAATCCTAAATCCCAAGCAAGGTTAAGACCCTCCAACATAGCCCACTCTTCCGCACATTGAGCATTGCAAATTCCAACACTTTTCGTAAATCCAGCTATCCATTCACCTTGAGATCCACGTAATACTCCCCCAACACCTGCCAAAAATGTCCTTTGACTAACCGCCCCGTCCACATTTAACTTGACCCAATCCACAGGGGGTCTTTCCCAAACCAACGCCCCATCAATTACCTCATTGGTCCTAGGAGAATCTAGAACCAACTCAGGAACAATAGCAAAACTCCTCCATGAATGAAGTATATTGGCCGCCGGCCAAGAAGGTTTAAAAAAGTTGGGGTCAAAGATAAAAGAATTCCTCCACGTCCATAGCTTCCAAATAGCAACTCCAAAGATAATATTCCAACTAGTTCCCACACCTTTCCCAAGTTTACCTTTGAGATTCATGGCTATCCAATCTCTAAGCCCAGCAGAGAAGAAGGACGATACATAATTAGGCGAAAGAAGTGAAAACCACATTTGTTTCGCATAAATACAATCCCGTAAGATATGGAGGATATCTTCAACCCCATTCCTGCAAAAATCACATTAGTCCGACGATTGGGACCATTGACTCCTCCTCTCATTGGTTGGAAGTTTATTTAAGGCCGCCATCCACATAAACACCTTAATTCTCTCCGCCCCTCTCCACTTCCAAATTACTTTATGTAAATTAAACCTGAAATGTAAGGGACTCAACTCAAGTAAAAAATAGGCACTTTGAATAGAAAAAGTACCATCACTGGTGGCCCCCCACACCATAACATCATGCCCCGCATCCACCCTAGGAGGAAGCACAGATATAAGTCTCTGAATTACCTCAGGTGCAACACACTCCGCAAGTCTAGTAAGGTCCCACGAACCTCCCCGCACCCAATCCCTCACACAGGAACTTTCCTCTTCATTGGAGAGACGTCTCGTGCAGAACCCCTTCAAATCTTGTCCATCGATCAACCAGTGGTCATTAAAGAAACTTATAGATTGACCGTTCCTAACCTGCCACTTGGTGCCCATATCAATAAGAGCGCTCTGAGAAGAGATGAAACGCCACAATCTAGAATCCCCTGGACGATATCTCAATAGAAAGTCATCCTCTCTCATCATATAACGTTTCTGAAGAACCTCGGTCCATAATCCATTATGCCCCACCACCAACTTCCAAGCTAGCTTCGCCCCACATGCTTGGTTAAAAGAGGAAAGTCTTCGGAAGCCCAAACCCCCAAACTCTTTCGGCCTCGTAATAATGTCCCACCCGACAGGATGAAATTTATTCTGCAAGCCATCATGACCCCAAATAAAGTTTCTTTGTAAACGTTCCACCTCCAAACAGATACTCCTAGGAATACGAGCCACCTGCATGGGAAATAGAGGAATAGTACTTAAGACAGATTTTGCCAAGGTAATACGACCGGCCATAGATAGGGAACTTGCTTCCCAGGCCGACAGCTTAGAGTGGACCCTCTCTATAATATAATGAAATGTCTCTTTCCGCTTCCTATTTCTAGATAGGGGAAAGCCAAGACATTTCCCTATTTCACTAGAAACCTGCATCCCCGACACCTCCTTGATTTTTGATCTAGAAACCATCGACACCATAGGTGAAAAGTAAATCGAAGATTTAGCACGATTCACCTTCCCACCTGAGGCCTTAGAGAATTTATCTAAACACTGCATCATACACGCCGCTTGATCCTCAGACGCGACCCCAAATAATAGCAGATTATCAGCAAACATTAAATGAGAAATTTTCGGCCCATCTCTAGAAGTAGAAATAGGCTTCCAGCTACCATCATCCACCGCATCACAAATTACATGCGACAGTTTATCCATACACAGAACAAACAAAAGGGGAGATATAGGGTCACCTTGGTGAAGACCCCTCTGAGGAAGGAAGGGTTCAGTTTGATTCCCATTCCATAACACACTATATGAGACTGAAGAAACGCATTCCATAATAAGACGAATGAACCCCTCTTCAAACCCAACCTCTCTAAGAACCTGTTCCAAGAATTCCCATCGAATTCTATCATAAGCCTTCTCAAGATCAATTTTCTAGCCATAAGCCCCCGCTTACTTCTATTCATACACATGATATGGAGGAGCTCCTGTCCAATAACAATATTATCCTGTATGTGCCTGCCTTTGATAAAGCTGGCTTGGAAGGGCGACACCAAATCATTCAACACCCCTTTAAGTCTCTGAGTTATAACTTTAGCGACACATTTATAATGGACAGAGCATAAAGCGATAGGTCTAAAATGAGATACCAGCTCAGGATTATCCCTTTTGGGAATAAGAGAAATAAGAGTCCTGTTAGAATCCCCTAGAGAACCCACACCTTGAAAAGTTTGTTTAACAAAATCGCAAATGGAATGACCCACCGTATTCCAATTATGTTTAAAGAAGACAGGAGGGAACCCATCCACCCCCGGGGCTTTGAAATTCCCCATAGAAAAAACCGCTCTTTTTATCTCCTCATCATCCGGGGCTCCAGCTATGTACCCCAAGGAAGCCTGATCCAGGCATGGGAATTTAGATCTAGTAGACAGGAGCAGAGAGACCCAATTATCAGGCTGATAGAGAGATCTAAAATAACCAACCACCATCTGCTTCAATTCCACCTCGTTGTCAATCCACCTACCCTCCTCATTTTTAAGGGCATTAATTTTATTACGGCGGCCCCTCATTTTTGACTTAAGGTGGTAATACCAAGTATTGCGATCACCCTTCGAAACCCATTCCGACCTAGACTTCTGGAACCACTTAATTTCCTCCAGCTTAAGCAAACGGTCTAATTCATCCTGGATCTCAAATTCAAGATTGCATAGGAAATTCGAGTAGGGGTAGGCCCTGGAATTTTGAATTCCCTCTAAACGTCTCATAATCCGATGAATCTGTTTTTCCACCAGACCAAAAACCTCCTTGTTCCATATAACAATGGCTTTCTGGAACTGAGATAAGGCAAAATTAATATCGGCATCAGCACCCCAATTATTAACAACAAAGTCACTATAATGCTCATGCTTAATCCACATAGCCTCAAACCTAAATGGTCTACAACCAGCTCTAGCATCATTCCTAGCCACAAAAGCAGGACAGATAGGATTATGGTCAGAATATTTAATCCTTGGCAAAACCTGAAGAAAGCACTCCGAGAAGGTTGACAGAAAAGAGGAATTAGCCAAAGCATGATCAAGCCGTTCAAATAGACGAGAGAAGCCAACATTTTGAGGACCTTTCCACGTAAAGGCCGGACCACAAAACCCCATATCAGACATATTACACGACAAGATTCTGTCGTGAAATAATTGAATTCTTGAAAAATTGACACCAGCTCCCCCTACTCGATCATTAGGAGAAAGAATATCATTAAAGTCCCCTAATACCACCCAAGGAGACACCATAGTATCGGCAAGATTTTTGATATCCGCCCAGAGCCTCTGCTTGAGAGTAGGGGACGGGAGCGCATACACAGCCGTTAAATGGAAAGGTAACTCCCCATTGAAGCAACAGAAGAAATGAAAAAATTGTCTCTCTTCCCGCAAAACAGAGACATTAATAATATTCTTCTTCCATACAGCCACAAGACCACCAGAGCGGCCCACACTAGGCACAAGAACAAAACCATCAAATCTGAAACGCTCCAAGCAACGAAACAAGAGTGGATTATCAGTTTTTGTCTCCGAAAGGATGACCATACACGGCCTGGGACCTCTACACACAGAGCGGAAATAATTATAGAAACTTCTACTATTAGCTCCCCTGCAATTCCAATAAATTATGTTTTTTTTTGGAAATTAGACATCAAAATATCAAATTAAATAATTTTTTTGATATAAAAAATTGAATAATTATGAACAAATATCAAATAGGAAAGGTCTTAAAAAGAGAAGCCCAATTAATTTCCTGCTGGTTCTTGTGTCTCAGGAACAGCTGAACCGTGGCCCAAAGTGTCACTCCCATCTAGAGCCATAATTGAGTCCATATCATCAATTGAAGGCCTAGCCCAAAATTTGCCCTGCAACCCATTAGGAGAGATGGGCCCAACTCCATCAGAAGCCCACACCGGTCGGGATCCGCTTCAAGCTCCATCTCAGCATCGGACCGAGGATCCACTCCACGCTCCATCTCTGCAACGGACCGAGGGTCCACTTCCTGATGCATATTCGAAATATGCTTAGGGTCTCCAACGATCGGCACAATCTCTGAATCTGTGATATCAGCTCCTTCCCCCTTTTTGTCCTTACTCTCTCCATCTTCCCCAAAAGTCAACCTCAGAACCTCAGCGCTTTTCCCTCCTGCTTTCGCCGAATCTCTTGTCCTTATCTCCTTCCTAGCATTCTGTCGACCAAGATGCACAGGTCCATTTTCCCCCCTCAGTCTACTTTCCTTTCTTAATGTCTTTTGTGTTTCACCTTTCCTATCACAAGAAATCCCCTCAGATTTGGAACGCTGAACACCCTTCTCGTCTGCCACGCCATGTACGAAAAGGTGACCTGTCTCAGTCTGGGAAGCATCACCGCCGAGACCTTCCTCGGCAAGCACGTTGAATCGAGACCCATTTTCAGATCGCCAGAGATCGGCCGGCTGTTTCTCCCTGTTGTTCTTCTTACTCCGGCGAGGGCGTTGAACCACTCTCCAAACTTCACCGTCATCTCCCTTCGTTTGCCCAGATTTCGTTCGCACTACATTGCTTCCACTCGTACCCACGACTTCGTTGACAACAGAGGTGACCAACTTGGACCTTGTTCCAGCGTCTGTCTTCTTCAGTTTACAGTCATCAAACTTATGGCCATACATGCCACAACCTAAGCAAAGCCAATGCAAGCCTTCATACTCCAGGTGAAGATCTTCCCCATCCAAATTGAGACCTGACATGAGTTGTTTTTCTAAATTCACAATAACACAAATTCTGGCAAAGTGGCCTCTTAGGTGGCTAGATGTGTTCATGTCCACTTTTATTGTTTCCCCAATCCTATCTCCAATCCAAGCCAGAGCCTCCTTATTGTAATACTCAAGGGGAACATCAGGAAGTCTAACCCATACTGCCACTTTGTTAATAGTGGCCGTTTTAGATCGAAACTGGGGTTCCCATGGCCTCACCGTAAGATAATGATCAAAAAGCATCCAGGGACCCCCAATTAAAGCATTCATATAGTCCTCCTTATTCGTAAATTTCATATAGTCCTCCTTATTCTTTTCTACATGTTTCACAAAATCTGCCTCTTGGGCCCCTGCATTAACCACACCCACTTCTCTTTTTTTATAACCTTCTTCCCTGTTTTAGATTGATAGAAATTAACCTAATTTTAAACTTTTCAACTGTACAACCTTTGAGTGAAGCAGCTGCATATATATGTCAAGTTAATAGTTTAACCTATTAAATGCTACTAATATTCATCACTACCACCACCATCATATCACAACGTCTTCAAGTTGCAATTCTCAGCTTCATTAGAGCAAAACAAATAAAATAATAAGAAGCTATCAGCATGTTAGATCTTGAAGCATCTGGAAGACAAATCTTGGGAATCTCGTGCAATCAATTTAAAGTTGGAGAATAAAGAGGCAGCACTTTATTGACCATGAAAACCCAACTATCTTTCCAGGCTTAATTTAAAATTTGATAATATCTCAAACATTTAATATTTGTTTTCATATTTTATCCCTCTATGCAATTAAGCTTTATAGAGTTAATTAATTAATTATATCAGTGTTATGCAGCATCTGAATGCCCATTTTGTACCGGCAATCGATAAAAAATGTAAGCAAAGTAGTGGAGTTGATTAGAGTGTTGGTGGGTCAAATTAAATTTAGCTGTAAAGTAATGGGACAGTGTAAATTCATTAACACTTTCAGTTCTGTGTTTTACAGACAGATATGAAGACAGAGCCTAGATTGATGGGATCGCAGACAAAAAAAGTCAAAAGATAAAAAATTTCGACGCGTAGGAGGCAATAGAAAATGCCAATTTAGACGGTTTGAAAAATTGACTTTTCATGTTTTATTTATCCCCATAATCTGTGCTTTCTATCTCCTTTTCTTCCTCTTCAATCTTCTCATTCTTTTCAGATTTCTATCGTTGTTTATCGTAAACGTAACTTTTTTTATCAAAAGAATAATCCAAACTGATATTGACTCGTTTGGATTAGCGGGTAGAAGTGACTTTTTTTCAATGAGTTTTGTAATAATAAGATAGGATAAAAGTTGTGATTTATATTTGAATTAACCATCGCATAAATGGCTTGTTTCCAAACTGAAACATGTTTAGATTATTATTTGAAAAGTAGGTTGAGATGGAAAATAATTGAAAATGACATGAATATTATTGAAAACTGTCTCCAGACCTAAATATAAAACAAAGTTGGCTTTTTTGGAGAGATTAAGGAAGATAATTAAATTAATTTAGAATATTTTAATTTTAATTTTTTCTTAAAACTAATTAGTTTGACTAATACACTAATATACAATATAAACATACACAATATATTATATGATTAAATAACTTATTTAATTTTCTTAATCTCTCCAAAAAGAGTCAATGATGTCTTATATTTAGGACTGAAGGGAGTACTATACACACATATTAGTTGTATATATTATGATAATTGAAGATAAAATTTTAAATTTAAATTTGAAAAAATAAATTATTATTAAAAAAATTAATAAACAATAAATTCCTTAATTAAATATATTTAATGGAAAAATTGTATATAAATTAATCCAATTCCGTGAAAAGTTAATTAACATGGTTACAACATATACTTTTATAAAATGATATCATTGAGAGTAATATGTTAATAGGTCAACAATCAACCTAACAATTCACCACTCACATGACATTATAATATATAATGTTTTCAGTAAAAAGAACACTATTTAGCCCTACCATATTTTTTTATATATTAAAAAAATAATATTTTAGAATTTTAGATAAGTAAAATATAAAATAAATAATATTTTATAGATGGTACAAATCAAAGCACAGAAAACTGAAAAAAGTGAAATACTTCCTTTACAGATCACTTTCTCTCACCCTCTTATTCCTTCATATTTTCGAAAATATCTCATCTCCTCCCTGTAACTCTAGCTTTCTACATGAAGATAAACATGGAGGAAGGAACCACGCAGCATGAAGAAAGAAGGTGTGAGAGCTGAGCTTGATAAATGCCCCAATGCTCCCCGCGCTCCATCCTAAACCTTACCCAAACACCTTAACTAGGGTTTTTATTTTTACTGAGCTTTTTTCCTTTTCAAACTGAGCTTTTAAGCCACCCAACACTTACTCAAACACACCCCAAGAAATTTATTTGTTTGCTTGTTAAAGTTGGAAAATATGTTTATGGGATAATATATTGGGTTCCATTACTAATTATTTTTGTGAGCATGCATGGAGGAAAATAAATAAAACTGAGTCTGTTTGGTTCAATCTCATTATATGTCTATAACGATAATCATAAATGCATTACTAAGACAAAAATGTTTGGTAGTTCTTTAGTATGGTAATAGGTAAGGTTATCAAATTCGTGAGTTTAAACAAACTCGTAACAATTATGTAAACCCATAACGTGAACTCGAATCGTAAACTTGTAAGAGTTTACTTTTATTATTAAATAGATATTACTAGTGTATAATTAAATCATTAAAATATAAAAAATGACAACAATTTGATTTTAATATATTTTAAATCCAAATAATTGAAATTAAATCTATCAACATTCATCATTTATCATATTTAATAAATAAATTTCTATAAAATTTCCATATAAAGTCGCCGAACATGATCAAATCAAAAAAGTTAATATGAGTTTAAAAATAAGTTAACACGGTTTTGTAAGTTAGAAACGTAAAAATGGTAAACTCGGTATATAAACTTGTGAGTTTAACCAAGTTTCCAACTGACACGAGTTTACCACTGACTCGACTCATTTTTGTAAGGTAGAAACGTTGCAAACTCGAAGAGTCAACTCGCAAGTTTGACAATAATAGTAATAGGGTTTACCATGATAACGATGATTGCCAAAAAATTGGTAATCCTTATTCATACCTCGTATGAATATTCATTACTATTTCATTGTTTGGTTGAAAAAGTTCAATTTACCTTTTATTTTATTTGTCTTTATTTTACTTATCTCATTTTACCTGTCATACCACGGCACAATCGCTATCCCGACTACCTCCTCTCCCCCATTGCCGTCACTACCACCCTGTTGCCATCGTCACCGTACCATTACCTCCTTCTCTACCACCATCGCCACCACCCTATGCTACTGCCACCACCACTAACTCCTACTTCTCCACCGCCGTCGCCGTCATGCTGCCACTGCCACTACCTCCTCCTCCACAGCTGCAGTCGCCACAATCGGCACAACCTTCTCCTCCACCTCCATCGCTGCCACCCCTTGCCACTGCCACCACCCCATGTTGTTGCCGCCAGTCACCATTACTACCTCCTCCTTCACCATTGTCATTGTCCCCACCTACTATCACCACCACCACATCATTGCTTTTGTCGCCTCCACCACCACAATCATTGCCATCCGACCATCCTCGATGAGATAGCATGACGGTTATGATGATATAGTGCAATGACTCTTAACTATTTTTTCTTCAAAGATTATATTAAAGGCAAAAATAGAATTTGTATGATATATTAATTTTAAATAATTATTAAAAAATAACTCATTGCATCTTGCATTAAAATAAAAACCAAACACTAGCCATGTAATTAATATTAGGTTTAAGGTGCAGATTGACTAATCAAGTGTTACGCCAGGAATACTGGGCACAAAAATGTCTTGAAGGTATCAAAAATATCAATAAACAAATAAAATATGATGAAAGTAGCACAGACCTCATTTTGATCTATTCGCTGAAGTTTTAAATTCTTCATTGGTGTTTTTGCTCCCTTTCAATTATTTATTGGTATTTTTGATACATTCAAAACATTTTTGTGCTCAGTGCTCATAGCATAACACTTGGGTGGCCAATCTACACCTTAATCCTTAACATTACAATATATTATCATTGCATCATATTGCAATGCATTGCATGGTGTAACGAGATCAAAGCAAACGGACCCATATATGTTATCTAGTATGGGCTATGGAGGCTAAAGACCTGCAAGGAAAAAATATTCTATGTCAACAACCACCGAGACCACCGAATCTGAAGGAAGGTTTAGATAAGGGTATACTTTAATGTATAAGCATAATATTTAAATTCAATTTTCTTATAAATTTATAACTTTATTTTAAAGTATTCATATCAAATGGCACATATAAATGGAATTCAACAAAGTTTTAATGTTTTTAAATTAATCGTCTAACTCATATTCTAACTACTCAACTAATAAAAAGAAAGTACATGAGGAATACTCGGATAAATTAGAGAAGATAGGTTTTATGAAGGCATAGGACATAGGTACTTTATCTGAAATAATTAGGGGTGTGCTGGCAAAAAAGAAAAAATAAATATTTAGTGGGTGAGCATGCAGTGTGGGATACGTCATCTCATAGCATATCTAATCCCCTTCATCCAAAGTCAAATGCCTTCCAATCCATCAAACAATATAGGGAAAATTCATTTTAGGGCCCTTTTAATAAGAGAAATTTTAAAAAAGACCCCAAGATTCTGACAATCCCAAAAATGGTCCCAGGGCCTTTTCCGGGATTTTCAGAATCTTGGGTGAGTTGTCAACATGACTGATATAGTTGTTTACAAGATACTGATATAGTTGTTAAAGGTACTGATTTAGTTGTTAGCAAAGTGTTGTTAACGGAGTTGATTTAGTTGTTAAAAACCTACTCGTTAACAACTATATCAGCTCTGTTAACAACTCATCCAAGATTCTGAAAATCCAGAAAAGGCCCTGGGGCCTTTTCTGAATTTTCAGAATCTTGGGGCCTTTTCTGGGATTGTCAGAATCTTGAGGCCTTTTTTACAATTTCCTTTATTAAAAGGGCTCTGAAATGAATTTTCCTAAGAATATATACGCTGGAAATTGATTATATATAGTACTATTTCCAGTTCTAATTATAGAAATACTTTTATAATATAAATTATATTATAAAAATGTTCCTATAATTAAGACCGGAGGGAGTATTAAATAAAGAATTTACCATAATTTCATTTTCATACCAAACACATTTCTAAACCTCGTTTTTACTTTCACTTTCATACAAAACTAGACTAATCAATTTTTATCATTCTTGAAATCTCTAAAATTCCTAATCTGCAAATCTCCAATGACCCTTATTTTGCCACGTGAGCCATAAGAACGGCTCAGATTTTATGAATCCTACCCTTTGCCCTGCCCCACATAACAAAATTTGCCATGTTTGTCCACTTGTAGACGCCTCGTTCAAACACGGAATTTTTATTTTATTTTAATTGCAAAAATATGCTCCCAAAATTGACATCTTCTAGAGGGATGGCATGTTTAAGCCGACCAAAGACGATGATGATCAGCGTGACACCACCCTCCCATCATTATTTCCCTCCACTAATCCAAATTCTTATCATCCCTTTTCCTATGGAACGGTGCCGTTTTATCCTAAACTGTACCCTTGCAGGCGTTCATCAAAGTCGTCCTACTTTTTTTTTGGAAACAAAAGTCGTCCTACTTTAATTAGTCCAACGAGCAACTATATATACACGGCTCGCGTTCCCCACCATTTCACGATTGCCTATTCTCTTTATAGCCGATAAAGCAAATCACAGCATAACACATACTGAGAAGAAACAGAGACCTTGCACGACTTCATCAATGGCTGTCAAAGTTTATATTGTGTATGCGTTTCTATTTCTCTGTGTTCTTCAATTTCTTTTCTTAAATTTCTATACCTGTTTATCTTCAATGACAATCTCTGCTCTGAACTGTCTTCGTCGTTAGTTCCCTTTTTCTCCTTAGTGTTTGTTTGCTTGTCTTGGTTCTCTACCTGCAATTTCAAAAGACTGGGTTTGCTTCTCTTGCTCTATGGATTTTGAAAATTAATGTCTCTGAAACTTCTTTGGCGATCTTGAATTTGAGCTGTGACTATAATTTTCTGCGATTTGTTGTATTCTTCTTGTCACCCTGCTCTTCTTTTTCTGCTCTGTTTTGGGATGTTGCTTTGTTTGATCAGTGGAGGAACTGAACAAAAAAAAAAAAACTCTTTCCTTTTTTCTATACTGCGCCATGAATGTTGAAAGCCTTTTTCTTTCTTCATTTCTTGGCTGCCTTAACTAACTGTATAGGTAGAAGATCCCTTCTGAACTGAATTTCTCCAAGAAACAACGATGTGTGAGTGAGTGAGTGTGTGTGTGTTTGAACTGTCTTAATTTATTATGATAAATGTTATTTCTTTTCCCAGAATGTCAAGTTAGAACGGCTCAAATTATCCAACCACCACTTTTCCACTTTTTGGGCTTAGATGCAAAGTCCATTTGTGTATGCTTGAGGAATTGATCGTTGATTGTTTTCATTCCAGATTTGTCTCAATCTGCCATTGTCCCTTTTCACTAAGATCTTGCAAAGCATTGAGAAAGCATTGAGTTGAAAATTCGCTTTCTTTCAAGATTTGCTCACAGTCAGTTTCAGATTTGTTTTATTTGGAAGGCTTCGCCCATTTTATTTCCATGTCAAACAGTGGGATCATCGGATGGATATGTTTAGCATTCACACAGTTGTAGTATAAGTGAAAGTGTTATGTACCTAACATCGATTTCATTTGTAGGCAATCTTACTAAAAGAAAGAATAAAATGAGAGTGGCGCATACCACTTTTTTGGGTATTATGGAGCATGGCTTAACAAGTCTCTAATTGAGAAGCGAAAACAAAAACTATCTGATGCCATGTTGAGCTCATGTTCTTTGCCATCAATATTTTGCCTAAGTTTCCGTTTTGATAGTCATGGCTATAACCATACCATTAGTGTGGTTAACAAATAATGCCAACATTGAAGTAGTAACTCACTTCTCTCTATCTGCTAAACGTGTTTTTGTTTACTTGTCTATCTGCCATTTAGAATAGGATAAATGAGGGAAGAGAAAATCAGTGAGCAAAGTGAATTCTGCATGTCATCTTTTTTGTTGTTAATAAAAGTTTTTCTACCACCAAACACTTAAGTCAGCTGGTAGGGGCTGTCCTAGCTTAACCACGGGTCTTGAGTTTGAGATGTGAGAATGCAGCATGCGTGGGTGGTAGAGGCTTCCCCCCGAAAGGGGCCAACCCGGTCTTGGTCTGGATTAGTCTGGGGCCGTTGATATGCCTGAAAGATGGTCTGCCCTAAGACACCGGATGCACTACGCAAAAAAAAAAATAAAAGTTTTTCTAAATCACTTTTGCATAATAGTTCCAAGTAGTTGTAATATGAAAGGAATAGATCAGTAGGATGTAGTTATTGGCACATGATTGTGGGACTGCTGGCACAGTTTGAGAATGTGGATATTTTGAGTTACTTGTTAGTTAAACTCCCAAGTGGTTGTCAATGCATGAGATCATCAAGTCAGTTTGGATGTTCTTTTGACCACAGAAGTCGGTTTGGGATGTTCAGAACAGTTTTTTTTAACAGAATTAGAGAATCAGATATCTCAAACTTTCTTTGTTCTTTTATAAATTATTGAAGTGGCAAAGCCACAATTATAGCAAAAGATTCCACCTTTGAAACGAACTTTCCTATGGAAGTAAAGTGGTATTCTGTTTGGAAATCTTAAAATATAAATTATGTACTTGATTGACAATGTTCCTTTAAGCCATATTCACACATTGTATATGTTACATCATTTTGACAGATACTACTCAATGTATGGACATGTGGAGAAACTTGCTGAAGAAATTAAGAAAGGTGCTTCCTCTATAGAAGGAGTTGAGGCTTTACTATGGCAGGTACGTGTCTGTTTAATTTCTTATTCCCATGCATTGCAAATTTTCACTGCATGAAAACGTAATCAGCAAGCTAAACCAATCCCAAAGCTAAGGCTTAATTCCCTATGAAGCATATTTATCGTTGATACCCTCACATGAAATTGGTTTAATCCTCTATGAGCTTCTGAACAGGTACCTGAGACACTGCCAGAAGAGGTGCTTGGAAAGATGAGTGCACCACCCAAGAGTGATGTGCCAGTCATTACTTCTAATGAATTAGCAGAGGCTGATGGTTTTGTTTTTGGTTTTCCAACAAGATTTGGAATGATGGCTGCTCAGTTCAAAGCATTCTTAGATTCAACTGGAGGATTGTGGAGGACACAACAGCTTGCAGGCAAGCCTGCTGGAATCTTCTTCAGCACCGGTTCTCAAGGCGGTGGACAAGAGACTACAGCGTAAAAGCCTGCCTCTCCTCGGGAATTTAGTTTCCTCATCAAATCCCCAAATGGATTAGAAAATTTTTTGTTTTGATAAATTATCGATTTTATCACAGGTTAACTGCTGTCACTCAGCTGGTTCATCATGGGATGGTATTTGTCCCAATTGGATACACATTTGGCGCTGGCATGTTCGAGATGGAGAAAGTGAAAGGTGGAAGTCCATATGGTGCGGGAACTTACGCCGGTGATGGCTCAAGGCAGCCATCTGAGCTGGAGTTGGAGCAAGCATTCCATCAAGGAAAATATATTGCCACCATCACAAAGAAGCTCAAGCAAGCTGCATAATATTGCTAGGTCAACCAAGACATACTATTGATCAAGGATTAATGGCTACAAAAATATTGCTTTAAAATCGTTTACCATTTTTTTTAGCTCTATAGAATGTAAAATTTCTATTTTTCTCTGCTTGCAGGTAATAACTGTTTTTCATTTTCATTTTCTTTCTCATAGAAATTATTCCTATGGGTGTTACACAGTCCAATGGCTGTTGCTATTTGTGAATGAGAGAAAGTTTGTATTGTATTGTGCTTTCATTTTCGTCTGAGAAAAATGTCTGTTTCCTTCTATTGTACTCCCGTTTCATGAATACTTGCTAGTTCCAATAAGCAAGCAAATAAAATGACAAGACTTTGTCCGTGATTTCTCAACTTTTTTTCCTTTATTTCCATCAACTATTGGTTGATAGATTTTGATTATGTCAGTATACCGATAAGACCATCCAGGGGACACTAAGTAGGCAGTGGTCACACAGTAAAAGAAATATATTCTGAAACAAACTTTGTTTATATCCTCTCTCTTTACTGTGAAAGACACACAGTGACATGTGATTCACAGAGCTTTTGTGTATTCTTGTCCATTTATGTCCCATTTTTTCCCTTCCTATCATTGGTTTGCGTCGACTTGTTTCTACATGTGGCTTTGAAGCATCTAATACCACCATTTCTTCACAAAGGCACCTGCCTATTTATCTTTTTCCTAACTAGCTAGCCACGCCCTCATGAATTTCAGCAACAGTTTTTTGGGTCTCCTATGGCGTTGTCGTTTTCAAACATGATGAAGAGAATCTGACATACACATGACAAGTTCACGGAGAGGAAAAAAAGGATCTGGTAATGGAATCTGCAGTAAAGTTAATATGGTGTCAGGTCAAGTTCTAGAATATAATGATAAGCTAAGCTCACTGTTTTATCACCTGCTTGTATTAATGCTCAACATGATGAAGAGCAATAAGTGAAATCTAAGCTAAAAATTTGTCCGCAGACTTGTGTTAGGTAAAAAGGTATATAGAAATTATGGAATCATTAGAAGTTTTCATAGAGGCCAAAATAACCTAAAGATTCTATTCTTCCACTTTCTGAAACATAAACTCTGGTGTCTAACATCCACTTATTGGCAATCATGTTTTAGCATCAGGACGCAAGATATTAAAGACAAACGAAAGGAGTTTCCTTTACCTCTAAAAAAGGAAACCCTGCAAAAATAATGTAAAAATGAAATATAGCGCCTTGTATTACATAAGACAGGAAGTGGCATATTCATGGGAACGACCACTCCTGAGTCCTGACTACTATTATGAACATGATAATCAAACAGAGAGAAAACAAAAATCTACTGGGGAAAATATCAGGACCTGAAACACCAGTTATTTTCAAAATCCTTGCGCTAGAATATACTGTTCGTTATTTAGGTGTAACAGATTCCAACCATATATAATCTATGTAAGATGAATGTACAAACTCAGTTTGTTGTTGTGACAGAAGAGAAAAGATTGAATCATTGAAATAATGTTTGACAGATTCTTAATGAAGACAAAATTTTCAGAAAGTAATACAGGGGCAACATAAGGAGCCCCCATGACAGGCTAGCTTTGTCAGCATAATAATGACTAATGCTTAGATGCTCTTGCTTTGCACTAATATATGTTCTAATCTTGCTTCACAAGTTAGAAAGTGAGATTTTGGTAAAGTACTTTAAATCAGAAGGCTCCAATCCCCTGGCCCAGATCAACATTAGTAATCATTCACTGTCCAATAACTGCAAAGTCATAACTCATAACTGATAAACTTAACAAGTTTAAAATTAGAAATCTTTGTGGGCAAGTTCAAGGTAATAACACAGTCATTTTTAAAAAAAAAAAAATTGATAGATGGAATATGCAAATATATATGTGCCAATCATGTGGCTTGGGTTGTTGTCATCATATCTGTAAAGAAAACATTTAAAAAAAAAAGAGAGAGAGAAGGGGAGAATACCTTCAAAGGTATTTTTTTAATGATGTATTATTATTCTTAAATATTTGTTCAAAATTTTCTGTTACAGGGAAGTTCTGTACAGAATATTGAGTATAATTAATAGTAAAAATAAAGAAAGGCCTTTTTTCCCCCCTGAATTTTGAAGAGGATAAAGTAATGAGGGGTTCTCTCCTCCCTCCATATACTTCCAATAGAAGACCCTTTATGTGACCATTCGGTATAAAGCACAGAAGCATGTGCGAAAAGCATCTGCCAAATATATATTTTATTGCAAATTATTTCTGATACATGAAAGTTAATTGAGACTAAAATATGAAAAGAGAAGGTGTGGGCCACGCTCTGACTTCCACTCACATACATATTCTAAATCAGTGAGATTTCCAATCAAAAAACATATCCTCACACTAACCAATGTTGTAAATTGAATTCTATATCTCAATTATTCCTTCGGATTATAATTTTTTTTAAGGTAGTGCCAACTCTATTAACAATATATATGTAGTGACATGGAATTTAAAAAAAAAAAAAAAAGTCCTATTTTTCCTCCTAAAAACAACAAATTTCCTTCTAGTTTAGTCTAATAACAATCCCTACATTGAGCAACCTCGTCCTTCCTAATCACACTTGGCCACCCTCAGCATATAATTCTTCAATTATTACAAACTAAAATGCTTCAACTGGTCCCAATATTTTGCCACAACCCTGCATCATTCTGCATTCGGCTGGCCCAACAATGGCCTTTCTCTCTCTCTCTTTTGGAGGGTCACTTCATCTCTCTTTTTCTCTCTCTCTTCATTTCCAAAACCCAGAAGTGCAGGGTTGACAACTTTACAAATTAATGTGAGATTTCTGTGTCTTCTCTTTCTTTGTTGAGAAAATCTTATCGTCCCCAACTTGGCCAGGTTTTGATAAGATAGTGTGTCCTACTTTCGTTCACCAGTTTGTCACCGTTAGTCATCTGAATGTTCCTCCAAATGTTGGCGTCCAAAAATCAACTGCGGTTTCTTGAGTCACTGGAAATGTGCTCGACACTGGCACCAGACATAGCCCTCTGCTTCTCAGATCTTGCTTTCGCCCCTCTCCTTCTTTAGATTTACCAGGACTCTGTATTTATAATATTTTTAAAAAAAATTAAATTCAGTTGTGTTAGAGGTTGTATATATGTAGTGGTGATATGATTAAAACTATATATATATATAAACTAGCTAGTAATCATTACCTGTTGATGCTGTATGGGAGCTCCACTTTTCATATACGGTGTGCTTAAAACCTACAAAAGAAAAGGAAAGCACATAAGGATAAGACGAAACTTTGTGCTATATATTATTTTAATCTTATAGTTGCACAGTAATGGGTAATGGGAATTACTGTCACTTGTTCATGGAGGAATTTGATGTATGCAGTTGCTTCAGAGAGCACCGAGGCTGTATCGGTCTGGCACAAACAATATATAAACAAAGTATTTCAAAACTCTATATGATAAATTGCAATATATATATAAATTCTGTGATCATGAAATTTGCAGGAGGGAAATGAATAATGATCATTCTGACCTTTCCGAAAGGCGAAACCAATTGTTGAAGCGCAGTGATTCTGTCCCCCATCTTCTCTTTTCTTACCTGTTAATTAGACCACAACTACAGCTTCATATATCCATGTTTATGGATTCAAATATACAACAAAAGATCAAAAAACACAACAACAATAATGATAATTAAAACGTCCCCTCTTATTATCAAAAAGTATTGATTACCTTAAACGCTGGCAAAGGAGATGGAGTTTCGCTCCGAGGCCTTTTGGGTGCTGCCTCGCTCCCACTTTTCTTCACCACGCTACTTGACTCCCTAACCTCACACATATTCTGCAAAACCTTACGTTTATGTTACATTCATTAATTACACACACACACACTAAAAGACATTATAGAGTATGTGATAGCTAGTTAACTATACCTTGGATTGAACATCGAAGCTTGGAGAAGGGAATGGAGGTTGCAAAGAGGGAAAGAAGCCAGATCTAACATCTTTAATATTGGAGGCCTCAGAAGCGTTCCAGAAGGGAGCGTTGTTTGCGAAATGCAACTGACTATTGTTATTATGGGGTGGTTGTTGTTGTTTAGGGGGTGAAGCTCTCAGAAATTGAGGAACTTTAGACCATGGAGGCATTAACTGATCGTTACTGTTCAATCCGTAGCTTGATGACTGGTATGGCAAGTTAATCTGGCGATTCTGATTATCATACTGTACTTGACTGTTATTATTATTATCGGGTCCTAATAGTCCTTGTAATATGGATGAGTTGCCATACAAATCCATCTGAAAGTTAGGACTAGAGGCTAAGCCTTGGGTTGTAACAGTACTTTCCCCAGAACTATACTGAGGACTGAACTGAGTTTGATCCAAAGAGAAACCTCGTTTGAACTCGTTGGTTGAAGAAGAGGACTCAGCAGAAAACAACTTGTCCCTCCATTGAACTTGAGGGGACAACCCCATCATCGCACTTTCTTGCTGAAAATTCGTGCTTGATGCGTTCAAGAAACTGCTCTCCCCCCCACCTTTCTCTGCACCCCGACTATATATATACACGACATGCACAAAGTTACAAACTTTACCATAATATCAAAAGAAAGAAAAGATCTTTATGATGGAGTGCAATAATACTTACAGAAAGGAGGGTTGATTCCAGTCGAGAGTTTGGGAAGAGAGGCCTAGACCCATCATGTGGAGGTTGGGGTTGGGGTCGGAGGAAGAAGGTGAAGCCGCCATGGAAGACCTTGGCTTGAGGTCATGATGAGACGACATGTCTGTGTCTTGCCAAGCGAAGTTGGAGGATTGAGAAGCCTCAGTTTCGAACCTGGTGGAGTTTCTGGAGGCTGAGTCCCACCAGTTTCCAGTGGCTTGAAATTGATCTTCCGCCATGGCTAGCTGGTTAGTGAAGGTGGTGGTGGTGGTGGGTGTGTCTGCTTGTTAAGAGCATCAGATTCTTCTTTTCTGAGAAGAAAATGAATTTAAAACGGTTCGCAACTTCGCAGTATTTATATTGGGAGGTGAAGAGTGGAAGACCAAGTTGATGGAATTAACACTCGGGACAATTTAGGAGCGCCTGATTAGACGCCAGAATTAAAAGCCTCTTTTTTTTTTTTTTTCAAAAATTGAATTTCTTCGATTCTTTTTTTATTTAATTTCTCTTTTGACTCCATTTGGTTAAAATGCGGAACTGTATTCTCAGGCACTTGATATTTTTAAATAAAATTGCATTATTTGAAAATTAATGTTTGATACATTTTTATTAATTTGCTAATAATTAGTCTACTGTTTAATCTTTTAGCGGGGCCTTACACCAATAACCAATTCTATGTTGGTTGATACTCTCTTTAATAGAGAGTTTGATATTAATTACCTTTTTATTTTTTCATTCTTGCGTTTAATTTTTTAAATTAAATTTTGATTTTAAATATGTACAAAGTTAAAAACTTTTTTTAGATAGGATTAGTGAGCTAGTAGTTTCTTTTTAATTCATTTAGTTAAGGATATGATCTTTTTTTAGAATTAAAGTATAAAGAGTTTTTGTCCCTCACACTAATTACATTTAACATTTACGAAACTTTTCTTATATTGGATGAAAAATATTAGAACTATTGTATTGAAAGTATGTATTGTAACTTTGTCCAAAAAAAAAAGTATGTATGTATTGCAAGCCTTCGTGAACACACACAAGTAATGAAAACATGCTCTGTACACTTGTTGTGGTAGATATACAGAATCACTACTAGTTTCAAATCCTTAAACTTATATATATGCTATAAAGGATTAAAGTATCAAGACAAACACTTTTTTCAATTTTTTCTAAAATATACATCTAACAAAGCAGTAACAAGAAAAAATGAAATATAGAACTTCTATAAAATTCTAACTAATAAAATATAACTTTTTACAAGCTAACTTTTGCAAACTTAAGATTGGAATAGCGATGACAAAAGTGTCTTTTTTGCAATATAACTTAAGATTAGGTAAAATTCATATTGTATAGTGTGATTTATATTTGGATTGACAGTAGGATAAGTGATGACTTTTTTAAAACTTAAACTTGTTTAGATGATTATTTTGAAAAACAAGTTTAGATGAAAAATGACTGCAAATGACATGAATCTTATTAAATAATACTTGTGTGTAGTGAAAAATTCATAAACTTATTTGGATGATTAATAGAAAAGAAAGTTTAAAGGGAAAAGACTCAAGAAGACATAAATTTTATAAAAATAAAAATAGGTAATGTATTACTAGGAAAAATTTTACAATACTAAACTATTTAAATTTTTTAGGAAAAATTGGGGAAAAGTTTACTGAAAATTTAATTGGTGAGAATGACCAAAATCAGAATACTGTTATGATTTTTATATAAAAAATTATTAAATAATTCTCACCAATTAAATTTCTCATAGAAATAAATTAGAGTATTGTCATTATTATTTACTTATAAATGAATTCATATTTAGGACAAACAAATTTATCTATGGAGATTTATAATTAGGAATGGAATAATATTTCAATTAAAAAAAGTGGGACCTAACATTTTTGTTTCATAAGCTGCTTTTCTTTCTCTATTGTGGAAAAGGCAAAAGCAATAAATTAAAAAGAAAAAGTTATCTCAAACATGATACAAAAGCCGAAATCGCCTATAAACACGTTTGTCCATGAAAAAGCTATTTTTGACCCCATAGTTTCCAGTCCTATTAACATCTTTGTAAATTTTTATTATGGAGTCAATCATAGAATTTTGTAAATTTTAGTCAGAGTTCCGTTTTTTTAAAAGTATATGGAAAACCATTTTGCATAAACCTATATTTTTCACAATTTTTAATTTAATATCAGTGTTTTTTCTCTTAATTAAATCATCTAGTTTTGCTTTGTTAATAGAGCAGAGTTACAAGAGGTTAACAATACTAGCTAGTAGAATTTTCTTTAAAAAAAACTTAAGGGGTAAAATTGTTTCTGGGCGCGTATTTTAAAGGTAAAATTAGTACTTAACCCCATATAATTAACTTTCTCTGGGTTAAATTAATTTTTATACAATACATAGATTTAATGTTTATTTATTATTGTATAAATATTGTTCTCATGAAATATATATGGATTTTAAACAGAGTTAAAGTTAAAAAATTGTTAAATTTTAAGGTAGAATATATAGTTGAGGTTTAAGTATTTTTTTTTTTAAGTTTGAGTAAAACATATTACAAATACACGAATATATGAATATTATAAATATTCTTATATATGTAGTATATTAATTAGGACATTTGGATGGTTTTTGGAGTCGTGACTTTATGATGACCAAGTTGAATTGTGGCGTGTAAAGGCAAGTTGAAGATTGTGGGTCAAACCACATTTTGAAGACCTTATGTCATTCTGCAGCACTAATTATATATAATTGATTCATAGTTTTAACCCATCATCAGTTTCAGAATGTTGATGATTATACTCATTTAAATATAATAATTTAAACTCAGAAACTGCCACTTTAGTCCTTCTCTATACAATTTTAAAAATATATATTGTGAAGAACAACAATGTATATAAAATAAGAATTGAAAAATGAAATGGAAAAATTCTACAGCACCGATCTATTGAACAAATAATAAAGGGAAAATCCTTTTATTAATGGATTAAAAAAATGTCAAAAAGTCTTACGGAAAACTTTGATGTCAAAATAGTCGTAACCTTTTTTACATCAGAATTTTTTGTGGGACTTTTTTAATATTTTTTTGATCATATGAGATTTTAAAGGGATTTTTCTAACAATAAAAACATCATTTTCTTTCATATAAATTTTTGGGAAAATTCATTTCAGTGTCCTTTTAATAAGAAAAATATCAAAAAAAGCCCCAAGATTCTGACAATCCTAAAAAAGGCCCCAGGGCCTTTTCTGGGATTTTCAGAATCTTGGGTGAGTTTTTAACGGGGCTGATATAGTTGTTAACGGGTAAGTCTTTAACAACTAAATCAGCCACGTTAACAATACTTTTGCTAACAACTATATCAGTACCTCATTAACAACTATATCAACCCATTAACAACTCACCCAAAATTCTGAAAAACCCAAAAAATGCCCTTGAACCTTTTTTGGGATTATCAGAATCTTGAGGCATTTTTTAAGATTTTTCCTGATAAAAGGGCCCTAAAATTGATTTTCCCTAATTTTTTTGTTATCTCAAAAATCAGTTTGTAGCCTGAAATTATGGCTGGCGAAGCATAGGAAGGAAGCGAAAAAAACAAGTAGGCAATTGACAAAACTCTCCGAAAAAGTAAACATTTGATATTCTGTACGTAACGGTAAGAGGGAAGAAATATGGTTAGGTAGGTGATATATTCTTGTACGTCTTCTTTCATTTACTTTTTGCCATCAATCCATTTCCATAAAGTCAATTTCGTTCTTATCAGGCCCCAGACGCCACGACAATTCATTTGCTTTTTTAATTTAATTTTGCTCTTTTTTTCTCACAATTTTTCCTTCATATATACCCCTATATTTTTCATCGCCTCACTATATAAATTAAATTATAAACACTTTAGGAACTAGTGTCATATTTTTATACTTTAAAAACAGACTATTTGACTGTAAAAGATGACAAAAATTACTTTTAAGATCCCAAAGAACCAAAAATATATCAAAAAGTTCCACACAAAAATTTGATATAAAAAATGTCTCATTGATAATTCTTTTAGTAAATGATTAATAACTTTAATTTATCTGTAAGTTTTAATAACTCTTTATAACCTTTTTAACATTAGAATTCTAGATTTTTTTAACCTTCCTTTTTTTGTAGTTTCTTAAGACTTTAAAGGGCTTTCCCCTAAAAAATATCTGAAAAGATTATGACGTTAACTTATGGGGAACAACTTGGGCAATGGGTTAGCGAGGGACGACCCAAATTGGTCAATTGCAAGAACACGCGCACGTACGTTGAATAAAAATTAAAAAATGAGAGAGGGAATAATGGGGTTAATAAGAATGGGTGGTTGAGATTTAATAGCCTTATTAACTTTGGGAAATATTAAGTGAAAATTTCATTAAGGCTTAAGGAAGTGACATAATTTCACTTAACCCTCAAAATTTTCTAAAACTTCATTATACCTTCAAGAGTCAAAATAAAATTAAGTTCTGTGGGTAAAAAGACAATGATACCCTTTTTAAATTTTTTTAAAAGATCATTTATAATAAAAAAACATTCACAAGATAAATAAAGAGATTCACAAGAAAAATGAAGGGTTTCGAAAGAATTTAGAGAATTAAAAATATCTTGATTATTTATAAGATAAATATGAACATTTACAAAAAAAATAAATAAAGGGATTCAAAAGAATCTAGAGAATTAGTTTTTTGTTTGGCTATTTACAAGACAAACATAAAAAGTCAGAAGATAAATATGAATATTTACAAGATGAATAAGATAAGTTACAAGACAAATAAAGTAAGGGTTTAATAAAGAGGCAGAATAAACACCTTCAGAAAGTTTTATTTTGATGGGGAGAGAGAGAGAGTAAAGTTTCACCAAGTTTTAGGGTTGAATGAAATTGAATGAAATTACGTCTTAATTATAAGATTTAGTTGATTTTTTTGGAGAGATTAAGGAAACTAATTAAATTACTTTAGAGTATTTTTATATTTATTTTTCTCTTCAAATTAATTAGTTTGACTAATAAACTAATATATAATCTAAAGATACATAATATATGAAATAATTAAGTACTAACTTATTTAACTTCCTTAATCTTTAAAAAAAATTAACGAGATCTTATAATTAGGACGGGATAAAATAGTATATATAAAAATATAAAAGAGAGTGGGAGAAGTGAGGGAGAGAAGATGATGGAGAGGTGGTGATGTGGGACTTGAAAATAAGGAGGGAATGGAAACAGGAGTCAACGTGTGGGGCCGGGGGGGCGTGCACGCGGGAGAGACATGTAGGACCCACTTGAATTCCGCCGAAGCCTTCAGAGTCAGAGCCCTGAACTGAAAATGACTCCCTCCTCCTTCCCTTCACGCCTCAGTTTGAACTTTGAATATGCTCTCGTTCATCTCCATCTCTTTCTCACGTCTCCATCATTCAATTTCCAGTTCTCTCTCTCTCTCTCTCTCTCTATTCACTCTATTCATTTCCCCCATACACTAATATGTTGAACTACATTGATCTTATATTAAGTATCTGATTAAATTATTATTATTATTAAAAAAAATTCACCATTGAGACACGTGGGAATGTGTAATACCAGCACTGTATTATTAGCATAATTGGGGGGTTGAGGGTTCAGAGGTTGACGATGTAGAAAGATGTGAGGGAGAATATTATCTGGCTACTGTAATTAGCTATTATAGTGAGAGGCACTTTTGATGGTGAAGTGGAAGGCCGCAGAATCATGTACAGATTCTGATTCAGTCACATGTACGTAAAGTTTACACAGATAGAAGATCTAGGCTGATTTTGTTACCTAGCTAACCTTATAAGTTAACATACACCAGAATTTTGGTTTTGTTATTAGCTAGTTATGATTGATGCTCCTCTTGTTGAGTGTAAAATAATTTTTGTATAGATACTCCTTATGTGCTTCCTGCGCCCAAAAGAGTTTATTATGTGTTAGTTTGATAAACGCTATGAGGTGATGAAGTTGGCTATGTCTATATATTATTCCACCCTTAATTGATTAGGGTTTAAGTCTGATTCTAGAAGAAGCTATTATGAAGAGACACTAGTTTATAAAAAGAAATATCTCTTTACGGTTTAATAGTTATGACTATTCTTATATATACTTGTGTTTGCTTAGAAGTTACATCTATTCTTATGTGATTATATGTATACTATATATAGAATGTGTGCACATAATATTGTTCTTGAGGAACTTTATTTGTTTCACTGATATGTGATTTGTGGTTGGAGTCTTTTTAGTTCTAATTATAAGATATATTTAATTGATTTTATAGGGATTAAATATATAAATTAATTTTACTCATTTTCCTAAAATGTCCTTATATGATTGTCATGGACACAACGTTTTTGCCCATTTGAGTTGTCTTTATTTTTGTCCCCATTTCAACAGGTGAGGGGGAAAAAGAATAAAAAATCAGTTGGCGTTAAACAATGACGCAGGAGCAAGTTTGTTTAGGATATTTTTTACGTCTGGATTTAAGTGGACCGTAACACATATCCCTAGAAACCTACAAATAAATAAATAATTATTCTCTTGTTAGCTATTGAATATATATGTCCATTATTAAATTATTATTGTGTTTAATTATTATTGAGAAAATATTAATAGGGGTATTTTAGGAAGAAATTGACAAAAATTATAATGTTGTTTTATAATTAAAACCAAAACAAACTCATAAATATTTTCCTATAATTATGATCGGAGGGAGTATTATTTTTTTGCACAATAATTCTTACATCATCCCCACCGCTTAACTTCCCAATAACATTTCTCAATGAGTGGTGGGCGTCACTCGTCAAATTATGACTCTTCCTAAAATAATTAACCTTTCTGTAATATATAACTTCAATTTTCGGTCCACTATATAAAACACACACACACCACACGAAATTACGTCAAGGCTGTTTATATATATATATATATATATATATAATGCAAGTTATGTGGGATAACATAGAAATTCTAGCTGAGTGCTTGGAGCATTATAAATTTGATCCCAGCAGATGATGACAATTATGGCAAAGTTATGCAAGACTGTAAATCCTAAAGCTTCATTAACCAGAGCGTGTTTCTATGTTAGTATTACTTGATTAATTAATTACGTTTATGTGACATATATCCATATATAATTAATTATTAACCAGCCTGTGTCTATAATGGTGTATATGCATGCTTGATGCTAACCCCAAAGAAGAAGAAATGTCAATTTTTTTTTAATAAGCGCTACTACCTACTATAGTATAGTGGATATACTCCCTCAAGTTCTTATTATAATAAACCAACTAACAATTCTCACAAACCAATAAAAATACTTAAAGTCAATAAAGTTGTCACTCTATTTAAGTAACTTCTAATATTACCCCTACTAATTATACTAAACTCTAATATTATATTAATTATTATTCTCACTCACTACCCTTATAATTAGGGGCATATATGAAACAAATAATAATTTATACTTCTCGAGAACAAGTAAGTTCCTTATAAAAAAAGACTAAATATATTTACTAATTAATGTCTTAATATAAAGACCAGAGGGACTATTTGCGAGAGGGAATAATGGATCCACACACGCACACACACTCTCTGTCCTAAGATTTGTTTTTATGCCCTATATATAATAGCTTGTGTTTGATAATTGGTTGATTGTCCGAATAAAAACAAATACTAATTAATGAAATATTGGGTCTTTGATATTGGGAGCCAACGCACAATTATGCTATACGTGGAAGTCATCAAAGCTACTAAACAAACAGGGTTTCTAGGTATATGATTATTGATTAACAAAATCATTTATCGAACCCTACACACATGTATAACAATTATGCTTAATTAATGATAATGCCAAATGGGAGACCAGAAATTACAATGTGGCCTGGGACAAATCTCCTGATTAATATCCACACAAATCCCATCTATAATATTGCATGCATGCTAGACAGGCCACCATTTTTTGATGCATTATTAGGTATTCTTGTGGCAATCATTACCAGGTCATGGATCATCCATATGTATGAAACAAAACTTAGGCTTGAATGCTGCCCTAATCTATATTATTGTAGTGGGAATATATATATATTAACTCGATCTCTTTCACAGACTCGTACATATATATATGAAAATATGAGGTCATATTGGAGTAAGCTTGAGGTGTGCTAACAGACAAAAATGGGACAAAGGAAAGATACAATAAAAGATGTGAAGGACATAAAGTAGTGAGTGGTGACCTCCTCCACATGATCAGTAAGCAAAGGGGACAAAGCCGCACGATCCTTCAAATTGAAGAATCACAAACCGAAAAAACAAATTTGTCTAGTACAAGTGTACAACATCAACACTACTACAAAAATTGGATATTACTACCCTAAAAAACGTCCTTATTTAGAAATAGGACGTCCAAAGTGAAGGCGGTGGCATTCTTGTAATTATATTTAAGGAAGTTGAGTTTTCGCCGTCCCGAATAAGAAATCGGGACTCCTTAAATTGATTTTGGCGTCCCGATTTGTTTTCGTGACGCCTAAAATTGTTTCACGCCATAAAAATATGATAAATATTTGTTTGGCGCCATAATATTTAATTTTTTTCAATAAAATTCATTTATGGCGACCTACATATATTTCGACGTCTTTAATGTGTCAATTCTTCGCTCCCTGAATTTTTTGTTTGGCGCCAAGGATTTTCTTTTAATAATAATTATAAAATTTAATAATATAGGCGACCTGAATGAGAATCAGGTCGCCTATATTTTATAAATGGCGACCTGATTCTTATTCAGGTCGCCTATATTTAAAAATGGCGACCGAATTAGAATCAGTCGCCATTTTTAAAATATAAGCGACTCGATTCTCGATTCAGTCGCCATTTTTAAAATATAGGCGACTGAATCAATCAGTCGCCATTTATAAATATAGGCGACCGATTCTCATTCAGTCGCCAAAATGGAATATAGGCGACTGAAAGCCGATTCAGTCGCCTATAGTCAATTTTTTAGGTTAATAAACTCGCGCCTCTTCATTTTCCCTCACACAATCATACTCCGACAGAGGCTGCGAAATCTTCTCGACTCACTCGCTCCGCTCTTCGTCGCTTTCCTTGCCGTACGTCTCCGCCGTCGCTCCTTCGTCTCCGCCGTCGTCACTGATCGATCACAGTACTCTCTCGCTCACTCCGCCTCTTTCGCCGTCGTCATTGTCGGTGCAGAAAAGACATATCCGATGGCATTTGACAATAAAGATTTGATGGAGTTTTTGACGATGGATTGTTTAGATATACAGTTTCTTCAACTTGCAATCCTGTAAGTTTGTTTAACCCTTTAATTATGTTAGTACTCTTTTTTTTGTTTAAGATCTTCAATAACATTTATCATTTCATTTCATAGTGTCTGCCGTGAATTATGCGCCGGCACACCGCGAGCGAGTTTGTATGGATACTTATGTCCTGGATGCACGGCTTCGGCTCGCAGTACGTTACCCAGGAGGTCAATTTATGTTGGTCTAACAATGAGCGACGGAGGGTCGTCTTGTTATCTAGCGCCAATACATGAAAGGTGCATACTTTTGTTTTGTCTGATAAGATTTTTGTGTCAAAATTGCGGTCTTATCTTAATTTAATATTAATACGTATATGTTGTAGTGGTCATTGGACGCCGTGTGTTGTTTGTCCGAGCAAGAACTCCTGTTATTGGTTCGATTCAAGAAATGGCAATCCTACCGAGGATATCAAAAACATGTTTGCCGAGTAAGTAAATTTTTTTCAATCGTCGATTCTTCTTTTAAATGAATGGTTTAACATGTCTGTTAATTTCCATTTTAATGATAGGGGCCTCAAAACGTATAGACAACTTATCAATGCAAAAGAGCAGGGAGGACCGAAGTGGTTTAAACCGACAGTGAGTAGTTTCAATTCAAGTTATTTCATTGACACAGTAGCTTTAGATATGCCTTTATTCGTTTTTAACAATTTGCCTTTGATTTATAGTGCCATCAACAACCAGGGAGCACCGAGTGCGGATATTACGTTATGAGTTGGATGCAATCCATCGTTAACAGCGGACGTACTCAAGGTTTTCAAAACGTACGTAATCGCTCTCCGTGATTCTCAAGTTTATTTAATTTTTGTTGTTGTACTTGAGTTGTTAATTATTTCCTTCACTTAATTGGTTTATCTTATACCTTGTTTCCCCAATTTACGCTTTTGGGTACTAAGGATCCGTACTCGCAGGATGAGATCGATTCGGTTCGAGACATGATATCTAGATATCTTCTTCAACACATAGCGTCTAGTTAGTACCGAGCATGATTAATTAATATGTTAACCGTTGTTCATTTGTATGTATTTGGTGTTTTGTCTGTACAAAATATGCAATTTTGGTGTTATATATAGTCCGTTTATGTATTGTGTTAGAGTGAGATTCTTTCGTTGCTTGTGGTGGTTTCGGCTGATTCTTTGTTAGATCGAGTGTGATTCTTCCGTAATGACCTTGGTAGATGTTCATATTTTGTAGTTTACTTTTAAAAAAATTTCAACAAAGGCGACCTGATTTTTAAATCAGTCGCCTTTATTACGATAAGGCGACTGATTCGAATATCGTCGCCTTAAGTTCAACAAAGCGACTGATTTAAAAATCAGTCGCCTTTCTGAAATTAAGGCGACCGATAAGAATATCAGTCGCCTTTAAGGCGAATTCTCTAAAAATTTAGCTTAATAAGGCGACTCGATTTGAAATCGTCGCCTTATTTACCTATATAAGGCGACTCGATTTCCAATCGTGTCGCCTTATATAGGTAATAAGGCGACTGATTTCAAATCGTCGCTTATTAAGACGACCGATCTAACATCGTCGCTTAATAAGACGACCTAATTTTGGATCAGTCGTCATTTTGGAAATTTTCCTCTACCCCTCCAAGACGTCCCTCAGAAAAGGGTCGTTAATTGGGTCTTATTTAGGTCGTTGTTTAGTATTTTTGTAGTAGTGCAACCTGCATTTATATTCAACAGTACTCTCTCTCTCTCTCTCTCTCTAAAGACTTGATGGGTGACTATGACAAACATATTTAAGAGAATGTTTACTTTAGGTTTTATCATTTTGTGTTAATCAGGTGACGTGTTTGACTTGTTTCAATGTCCTCCTCTGTTATTTTTAGGTCAACTCAGCCATATATATAAAAAAATGAAGAGGGACACGTTGAAATATTGAAACATATATGTGCCTTGCACGCCAAAGAATTGTAATACCCTTGGTAATTTGATCGCATATCGATTAACATGAAACGCCAAACTGATTATGTAACTAAATTAACAGATTAATGTAGGACTAATCAAATTGAACTAGTTAATGTAGATGAATACATTAATGGGGGATTTTGATGTCGTCTAAGCTAAGATATTTTCAGAAAATGCGGTCGAAGTTAATGAGAACGATGGGAAGGATTCTTGGTGGTGGGGGTGGGGCATGTTGGCGTGCTAGGTAGTGCTTAGTCATAAGTCAACAATCATAAGCTTTTAATAGAAGTCAAATGATATAATTTTGGAGGTTGACTATTGGGGGAAGATGAAGCTTCGGGAGCATATTCAATGGTTTATATTCCACAATGAAAGCCTTTGACTTCAATTAGCCAATAGCCATTTTGATTTCTCATTCAACCTTTCTTGTTTTGTTTTCCCATCTTGTGTGAGGTGCGTGCTTGTAGTATCACTTTCTCTCCGTATCTATATATAAAAGTCTTTTTATAGGCTTGTTCCTAAATGTAAAACCTTTTTTGAGTTTGACTCAATAATAAATACATTTTTTCCCAATTAATTATTATACTACATACATTTTCTTTCATCATTTTCTCATTATTACTCTCTCGGCATTTTTGAAAAAAAAAATTTCTACATAATCATTATATTTAACTATTTTTTAGAATCTTACGATTTAGTTGAAAGACTGCTCTTATATATATAAGGAGGGGGGGGTGTATTTTCCTAGCTACCCTGCATAAAATATCAAGTAACATTCGAAATTGTCATCCCTAGCTAATCAATGAGAGACATGATGAATATATAGTATTACACCTTTAGTATATATAATATGTGAATAAGAAAAGTTGCATTCAACTTCTAAATAGATTAATTAATGAAGCGTATCATTTTAACTTGAATCATTTAATTTGTCTTTTCAGACTCATAAATTTAGCTGTTCTTATATGTCTGAATACATGCATGTGTGACAACTTGTGGGAGTCGATCAGTTGAAAACTTTAGAAAATGCGTGCATATGGATACATGATGATGAGTATCTTGGTATAAAGCCTACTCTTTAAATTTCGCTTATATGTATGTACTGCTAATCAATTCCACAAATAATATTCCCTAAATTTTATTATATTTCTTTCTTTCCTTATTTTTTTTGTGTGTGTGGTATGCGTACCTACCAAAACATATCATTATTTTGTGGAATCGAGATGTCCCTCGTCACCAATCACATAATTTTTTAAAACGAAACCAACTGAGACTTCCACTTAATTGATTCATGTGAATTGCCGCGTTCACACTTATTCTTTCACGGCCTCACAAAGCTAGCTTAATTACTTATTTAGTATTTAAGAAAAATTTAAAGGAAATTAGCAAATAATGTGGTGTATATATATAATACTTAAAGATCGATCAAGAATAAAAAAAAAAAACAATCCTTTTCAATAAATAAAGACACAAGTGGCTAGATGAACGCACAGCTTCTAGAACACCCGAAAATTAATTTATTTCTCAGTGAGGGTGTGTAATTTTTATTACAATCATTGTATATTTATGCTCTTAGATTTGAATATGGCCAGCCATCACTAGGATTAGTTATTCAATTAAGACACTACTCAAACTTTGTCCAAGAGTTTTCTAGTTTATCATAAAATGACAAAATATAGGAGCACACGCACGTTCGTATTTGTTTTTAAAAATTGACCTAAAATATGTCAAAATTCTCTAAAGTTTATGTCTTGAGCGAATGTTTTTTTTTTTGATAACAAGAATCAAATCAAATAAAAACAAATAATCAAAGCAAAACACAAAGGCATAATGTTTACCAAACCCTCTAATCCCCAGGAACCACAAACGCGCGCAACTATTTGTGTTATTATATTTATAAGATATTGATTAATTAATTGTCCTCCGTTAATTAGAAATTAGGATGTTGGTAGTGGTGGCTAATTAAGTACGACCATGTCTCTTTTCATTGACCCAAGAGGACTGATTTGAGAATAGAATGCGTTTGGAATTGGAGCCATAATTTTTTTTTTTTAAAGAAAAAAAGATGACGAAGATGATTATGACTGATAATCCCCCCCAAAAAAAAAAAGAAAGAAAGAAAAGAAATTGACTAAGAGGGAGCCAAGATAGTGGAGTTTGTGTCTCGTCGCCCAAAAAAAGAATGAGACTTTGATTTTGATAATGGGATGGTGGGGTTGACAAGTTTCTTGACCCTCTTCGATGAGACATTCCTTATACTTCAACTCATCATCCTTCATTTTTTTGAATTCCGATCCCCCTCTTTTCTTTTGTCCTCTTCTCCTTATATATATATATATATTCCCAATGCGGGATCCAGAAAATTATAGAATGAGGTATAATTGGTAATCCCCGATTTTTTTTTAAGGAAAATTTTAAATGCATTAAAAAACAAAAAATATAAACAAGAAAAGAAAAAAATATCAAAAAAATATTCATGAAATCAAGTTAATACTGATGATGTAATAAGAGAGAAAGTTATTTTACAACCTATCATATAGAGGAAAGCAAGGATAAGTGCTGTTAGAAATGCAGCTACATAAATTACAATGAAGGTTGAACACTCAATAAGTTCAAGTATATATATTTTAATAACAAAAGTATATTACAATAAAAATAGTTAGAATGTCATCCTTCTAGGTCTTATTTTTTAAAATTTTATCATAATTATCTTATTATCAATGCCATCAAATACATCATAATTTTAATTCCCTTATTTTTTTTAAAAAATCATCATAATTTAGTGGGGGCAAGTTCTCTAACACTTGCATCCGCCTATGTATATTCCCCTTCAACCTTTAATTATTTCATTAAGAAATTCATTCTTATTTTAATAATTTAAAACATTTAAGCCTTGGTTTAATATATTAATTAAAGTATTAAGTTGAATAAAGTTGTTTTAATTATATTATGTATCTTTAGAGCTGTGATGTTTAGACAGCAGGAATATCTTTTGATAGTTAATTGAAGGAGACCTGATGAAAAAGCTGAGGACGACAATTTTGTAAAAAACAAGAATTATTGTCATTATCTCAAGTTTCCTGCTTCTTTACGAATGTTTTAGATAATAGCAATTTGACATGCGTGACGCTGTCAACTAGTTTCTTTACTCTATCCCTATGCCACCTTTTCATAAAGTATATATTGACTTGCAGTCATCAAAAAAATATAATTTAACTTCTTATATCTAATTTTAATGTTTAATTTCTAATTAACCATATTTTTTTCACAAAATTATAATTCTAATTAGTTTGGTTAACTATGTAAGGTACTATAAGCTAAGTATTCTCACTTTCAAAACATTAAGTTTTACTAATGATCACTGCAAGTGTTATGTGAAATTTTATTCCAGTTTATGTGATCTACCATGTGTGGTTAAGAGTAAATTAATAAATTGAATTCTCAGATGTCATCAATTAACTTTAAACATTCAACAAGATGCATCATTGATGATTTATAGCCATGATTCCAACTTAATAAAATAGCGAGGCAGAAATTAGGAGAAGTCTACAAGTTACTCATATGAGCACATTGAACCTGCTTCTAGTTTTGTAGTTATGGTTTTGAGCACCATTATATGTAACCTTAGTAATAATAATTATCATTAATATCTCACCTACATCATTCACATAATATACCGCCAATCAAACTCAGCCGCGTGGGTCAGTTTCTAGGCCAACACCTGCTGCACAGCATGACCTCACATTTACGTCATTAATCTAATTATTCACAAACGGATTTTTTTAAAATAAAATAATTTTTCTGAATGAGTGGGTTCTCGACAGCAACGGAAGAGGGATTTGAAGATGAACCATTTAATTATATAATGGTTTTTTTTTTCTTTAAGAAAAAATAAGTATCAACGAACTTTTCACATTCTTAAAAAAATATTATTTACTGTTTTTGTATTTAAACGTTAAATAATTCTGTAAACTATTTGACAGTTTGTAGAAGAGGATAACTTATTTGTGTATATACTTGTGTGTGTGTGTGTATTTCTACATATGTATATATTTTAAAGAGCAATGAATATATATATATATATTGGTACAAAGCAATGAATATTATTAATTTAGGAAGCAAAGGCAATGAGAGTAGGGCCTTGAGGTATATAAATAATGATTGAAGGAGGGAGAAAGAATAAATACAATGGACCTACCCCTCTTGTGTTCCTCTCCTCAGTCATTATTCAAATCCAAGCCACCTCTCTTCTACTTTTTTTCCCCCAATTACAAATCAAAATGAATTTTCTTCTTTTTCATATCATACGCTGCACACAAGACCGTTGAGAGTCAGATCCATATATTATCACTAATCTTTCATTCTCCCCATATTATCTTGCTTTCTAAAGATCTCCCAATTGTAAATTATCTGCTAACAAAGTACTTTTTTTTTTTTTTTGGGTATATTGCTAACAAAGTACTTGAGTAAGTATTTAGGAGGAATAGGGATAGGGTGCTATTTGGCTAATTGGACCCAATTGGTGGGCTTGAGCCATTCAGGGCAGTGTGAAGTTGCAAGCCCCTTAGAGAATAAAGGGCCCACAAAAGGCCCATAGAGGACTATGATTGCAAGAGAATTACTCCCACTTTTCAGCTAACCTACGGGACTGGTTGGCAATGAATCTTATAGGCATTCTTGGCAAAGATATGGGCCCCTATTGGATTCTCATTTTTGGTGTGGGCTTATGGAAATTATGGGGGTGGCGTAATTCCTCTATATTTTATTCCAATTTTATAAAACCATCAAAACCTGAGTTTTTTATCATGCAAAATTGGAGCAAGTATGCAATGTTTCAGGACCTTAATTTGGGAACTACAGTTCTCGGCCCAATTTCTGGTGGGATCCGAACTTGGCAGACTCCTCCTAATAATTGGTGTAGGCTAAATGTGCATGGAGCAATAGTCTTGAGCTCTTCTAAAGCGGGTTGTGGTGGTATGGAACGTGGTTAGTGGATTTTACCAAAATGATTGGTTTATGCAGTGCTAGTTTGGCTGAGGAGTGGGCTATCTTTGAAGGGTTGAAATTAGCATGGGATATGGGTTTCAAAAATGTTATTTTGGAATCTGATGCTTCTGATGTTATTGATAGAATAGTTGATGATAATTTCACTTTTGGTAATCTTTTAATTGAACAGACTAGGGAATTGTTGAGTAGGGATTGGTTGGTTATGATGAGCCATATCCACAAGGACTTTAGTAGGGTGGCTAATGCGCTTGCAAAAGCTGGTATTGAGAAGTCTAGTATTTTGAGTGATTGCTCTTTGTTCTCACGATTTTGGGTTGATCAAGAGTATTTGAGATTTATTCTCTCTATCTTCTAACTTTTATGTTTTAGTTTCCTTGGCTTTTAGCCATCTTTCTTATATATATATATATATAAAGCGCCTCAAAGCAGGCAAGAGCTGAGTCCTGTGCTTAAAATCAAACCAAGAAACCTTAAAATCTTTGTGTTTGGTGATGTATAGAAATTTATATCCTCAACATCTCTCATAAGTTTGGTCCAATGGCCATAGTAATTGTGAAAGGGGTATATATATATCAATGGAAAGAGATACACTTCCTTGAGCCAAGATATCTGTCAGGTTCATGAGACTAAACTTGCAGATATTTTGGGTTAAGATATAAGGTTAAGGCTACTTAAAAACCTCGCCGGTTCTATCATGTGATCAGAGGCCTTAAACAAAGACCCAAGGAGTTCAGAAAACTTGGAGAAGATAAGCACTAATAATCTCCAATTACATGTCTTTTTGGGAGCCCAAACAGCCTCCAACTAACCTGTTCCTTGTCTTCTGTAATATGCTTCAGACATGTATTCATAGTTACCCCCAATAAAAAAGACCTGATGATATATGCATGGTTCTAATCTATTTCCAATATTAATGTAGATTGTAATGACGGCTTGAAAAGCTTTTGGTTAACAATAATACTTTTATCAAAGCGGATTCCAACCACACACAACGAGGACCATTCCAACCTCAAACTACAAGGAATGCAATGTATACAGACATTATTAGGATGTTACGTTCTTATGTTTTTGTCCTTTGCCTTTGTTTTTAGAGAGACAACATCCTATGGCACTGTTGTTATATATCAATATACTACCTTCGGTCTTAATTATAGGAACAATTTTGTAGTGCAATTTGCACTATAAAAGTGTTCTTATAATTAGGACCGGAGGGAGTAATAAATTTACATGCTTTAATGTGCTAGTTGCAGCCATAGGCGGACCCAAGTGTATGAGAAGGGGGCAAGTGTCCCCCCTTGAATTATGATGAAATTCCAAAAAAATAAGGAAATTAAAATTATGATGTATTTGATACATTGATAATAAGATAATTATGATGAAATTAAAAAAATAAAGCCTAGAAGGATGATATTGTAATTATTTTTATTGTAATATGCTTTTGTTATTAAAATATATGTATTTGAACTTATTGAGTGCCCACCCTTCATTGTAATTTATGTAGCTGTATTTCTAACAACATTTAGTCTTGCTTTTATAAATGACAGGTTTGTAAAATAAATGCTTCATTTATTACATCATCAGTATTCACTTGATTTCATGAACATTTTTTTGATATTCTTTTCTTTTTTTATTTATATTCTTTTCTTTTTTAGTGTATTTAAAACTTTTATTTTAAAAAAAATTCTCTCACTAATTGAGCAAATACAAACAAAAAATCCTAAGTCCACCACTGGTGCCCCCTTCATTAATTTCCTGAATCCACCACTAGCTGCTGCTAATAGCTTAGCTATCGTGAAGCAGCTTACCACTTAATTAGTGGCTTACTAATCAACTTGCCTATTTGATTAATACAGACAAGTATACTACTGCGAAGTCAATATTGTCTCTTTAGTCATCAATAATTTCACTGTGACGTTACGTAAGTTATGCGCAGATTGATAACAAGAGTCAGAAGTAAGGGAAAAACACAGAATTTTAATTTGATATAATGACGTTGTTAGATGTTCAAAATATATCTTGATTCATTTGATTATTAATTAATCATTGCTCATGTGCGTGCCGTGTTAAAACTTAAAACTAGGGCTTCCTGCTTGTTTTAAGTCACTAAGCAGCTATATATGTGTGTGTGTGTAAAAGCCACCAAGACACTAGGCATGAGCACAGAGGTTTACATCTCTTGACGATACAAGAGAAAGCAACATTATATCAGTATCAGACAGAAAAAAGTGAAAGCACGGAAAAAAAGAAAAAAGAAACGCTTTCTGATCTGAGGTTCAAAATTATTGGTTTACGTCGTTTCAAATTCAAAATAATGGCGTGCATGAATTCAGACACAACTATATATTTATCATGAGCGAAAGAGTTTAAAATGCTCACGAGGAAATTAATTAAATTAAAAGCCGTTCGTTCAGATTCTGAAAAATCTTTGTCCTAGTGAGCTTTTGGCACAGTTGGTTGAAGGAAACAGAATTTGACAGCTAACTTTGTTTTGTTTTTTTTTGGGTAGTAATAGCGTACTGTGTCATCTGTTTGTTTTGCATCAAGTGGAAGACTCAAGGAATCCTAATATACTTGATTATCAAACCATAGTGCCAAAGGGTAAATAATTTTAATTTTCACTCTTCATTCCATTAATTTTTGATGGTGCATAGTACAACCTAAGTACTGATGAGCAAAGCATGGGTTTTTATCTCGCAGTACAGGAGGAGCATCTACTTGTCGGTGAAAAAAGGCTCCACTAGCTACAAGAATAACTAAAAGCGCAGTGAAATATGAACAACAATCCAAGTTGTCTGATCTTTTTTTTTTGGCTGTAAGCCACCCCAGTTCCCTCACACCGCGCATTATTGTGTAATGCCAAAATGAATCATTAAATTTGGATGCGTAATATCTGTCAAAAAGTATATTTGTAGATTGTGGTGTCTCCTCTCTGTCCTTCCTCTGAACTAAATTACAAGCACCTTATATATCTACTACTTCACCGCATTAGTTATAAACTAATCATATTCACCATTTACCAGGGCACCAACACAACTGTTTATGTCGTTTTTATTCACCATTGCAAAGCAGAGTTTTCTATGGATTAGCTTTGGAAAAGGAAGAGTTTATTATGCGATCTTCAGTAGTCTTAAATTTTGAACTAATTTATCATAATTAAAAAAATTGATGTGACAAATATTTGTGTTACTCTTTCACAATTACCCCTAACATTATTTAATGAAATTTCTAAATTAATAATGTTTTTTTACCCGAAAATATTGAGTCTTCACTAGAAATATTATGGTAAAAAAAGCACGCACAGACATATATACATGCAGAGGACAAAATGAATGCTTAAAAGGGTTCGACCGGAGGGAGTACGGTTTATTTGAAGCGTAATTTTTTTTAAAAAAAAAAAATGTAATGTTCGATATGATTGGCGAAATAACAGACAAATTGAAAGTGAGGGTGACACAAAAATAATGAAGCAAGTCTAAACCGTCTCACTCTCGCCGGCCCTAGCTAAAGATAAAAAACGCAAATTTTTATGGCGCGAAACATGTTTTCATCATTAGATTCTTTCAAAAGTTGTCTTTATTTTGATGGGGCCGGGCTACATGAAACTGGTGATTTAGCAGAGAGAGCTGAATGCAGAATGACGACGAAAGCGCGTTTCCAAACTATGAAAACTTTTCTGTCTAAAGGAAATCAATCAAATTTAAAAGATTCTTTCAAAGTTGTTTTTTAACCTTCGATTATAATTGGATCTTTATAGTCAAATAAGATTATATATAACTCCTTGATTATGATCATTAACCAAACGTGCATGCTGTAGCGCTATATATCTAGAGCTGGGTTTTGGTTGCGTGTACGTAATGAAGTGTAAATGTCAAAGTATGAGTTCAGATTCAGAAAATCACGTAACAAGGTGTAGGTTGTTAGAGGATTGATGAATATGTCCTTGTGTTTGTGTAGTTGGGCCTTTGCTCAAGTGCTGTTAAGTTACTCTGTTAAGATGTACCTAAGAAAGTTAGTGAAACCAAGTCAGTTGAGTTCTCACTAACTATTATAAATGACTACGTACTGTACCACCGAACGCTTAGCTAGATCAGGTCTCGAGTTTGAGACTTGGAAACGCATCAGCGTTAGATGGTAGGTGGTCGCCTGAAAAATGGTCCTGTCATGTCTCTCGAATCTAAGTTATTTTGAACCCGTGAAGTTTCCAGTTACAAGGGGCTGGCCTAGGAGGTGCGGGAAAAAGAAGAAGACCGCGTACTGTACTAAACTACTCTGATCCATTATACATAGACAGGTACTGATCAAGAGATGGATGATGAAGCTTTTATTGATATATGGTGGAGGTGGTGATCACTGTAGCTGTGTGTGCTGCTTCAGAGACAAGACGATATGTAGAAGGTAGAATAATGCACAGAAGTAGCCGGTGAAAGAGAAAAGACCAAGTGGGAAGCCAGAGAGAAAGAGAGATTATATTGGGGTGATGTACGTAGTAGAAATGTTACAGAACCCAGAAGTGGCAGACACACACAATGAATAATATGACTCATTTCAAGCTTGAGGGTTTCACTGTGCACACTGCACCACATGCACATATACGTATTTATTACGTAATACAGTAGTATTTGTTTTTTTACCAATTCATGACTTTGCTAAAAAAAAAAAAGAAAGAAAATTCATGACTTTGCTCTTCATGTTTATGATGTCTTGCTATATGCACGTGTTACTCTTGTTGAATTATCAAACATACTACTCTCTCCTGGTTTCTCACACAGTTATTTGATTTTCCACTCAAATTACACACACACACGCACGCATTCAATTATGAATGTGCAAATGTCATACCATTGTTATGCGCGAGGTATTCATAATATTAATAAGTGCCTTCCTTCACTATTAGAAAAAGTGATATTTGCGACGGAATTTGCGAGGGACATTATTTCCCTCGCAAATTTTGATAAATTTGCGAGGGAAAAATGTTTCCCTCGCAAATTTTGATAAATTTGCGAGGGAAAAATGTTTCCCTCGCAAAATGGTGAATTTTGCGAGGGAAATATTGTTCCCTCGCAAAATGGGGGGAAATTTGCGAGGGATCCAATTTTTCCTCGCAAAATTCACTGTTTTGCGAGGGAAATTTAGTTCCCTCGCAAAATGAGGGAAAAATTTTATGCCAGTTTCCTCCCATTTTGCGAGGGACAACAATTTTCCCTCGCAAAAATAAAAATTTTGCGAGGGAATCAGAGTTCCCTCGCAAAATGGATGATTTTTGCGAGGGAAACTATTGTCCTCACAAATGCCCATTGAAAACCTAAACCCCTCTTTCTCCTTCATTCTCACGCATGTCGTCCCCTCCCTCTGCGCTCTTCCTTTCATCGCCGTCCCTCCCCCCGCCTATTGTTGGGTGTTTATAAAAGTCATCGTCCTTCGCCTTTCATTTTACTCCTTGCTTCTCTCCTCCTCCTCCTTCCTCACAAATCCAATCCCAAATCCAAAGGCGTGAAGAGGATCTCTCGGTTTTCTTTCAGGTAAGATAATACATCCCTCACTTTCTTGGTTCTGGTGCTCCGTGCATATTATGCGCTTTTGTATGTGTAGGCCTAGGCTTTGATCTCAAACGATTTTATATTTTTGCGTAGGTTTCGCAATGGCCTCCAAGCGAGATCTTGAAGGAACTCAAGGATCTGCGAAGGATCCTCCCACATCTGCGGTCGCGTATTGCACTTCTCAATGCTTCGGCCTAGTACGCTCATTTTGATTTTTCGTTCTCGTAATTGCCGGATTATTTGGCTCATGCTTGGGTTTAGAATTTTTGTTTAGAAAGAAAAAATTGGTGCTAGTTATATTCGATGGCTGTAATTTAAATTTTGTAATGATGCGTGCACATGTTCCTTTCTGTCCGACTGTGGAGTCTTCTTACGTTTAGGATATTTCGTATATCTATCGGTTCTATTTTTTTTTAACCTTTGGGGTTATGGGTTCATGGAGCATAGCCTGATAAAGCCAAAGTCGTGTAAATGGCACTGAAATCGAATAAGTCGTATACTTAACTTTAAATTGGAGTTTGTATGTTAGGAAGATTACTTGATCTTCCAACCGGGTTCATACGTGTCTTCTTTGAATAATTAAAGCTGGTTAACAACGCATTTGTTGGGAATGTAAATGTATATTTGGTTTTTTTGCTTCTTAATTGGTGGGATGTGTCTTTTATTTGAAGTCATGTTTGCCTTTTTTAGCAGACCGTGTCATGCCTCTCAGCTATTACCCTGCCTAGTATGCATTTCATTTTCTTACTAGATTTTGCAGTTATGAATTTGTATTTTCTACTTATGGCTGAGTAATGTTTTAATTTCCCATATCGCCACGTGATCATGCTACCATTATTATGATCAATCAGCCATATAAGTGATATTGGTATTTTTATGCTATTCTTGCTTTTATTACTCTTTTGGGATCTCTGTGCACTTTGGTTATGGCATGAGGAGGGGGGCGAGAATCAAACTAAAGTTTGTTTTGTAATAGGTTTCTCTTTTTATCTTTGGTATTTTTGTGATATGAGGTGTCTTCAAATTTTAGTCAGTTTTTTAATAGGGATGCAAAGAAATTGTGAGCAATCCAGAGTTCTGTGGGAAAATTACTTTTCCTGTTTCCTTGAAGCAGGTAAGATATATATGTGTGTGTGTGTGTGCCTGTTTCCTTGAAGCAGGTAGTGTGTGTGTGTGTGTGTGTGTGTGTGTGTGTGTGTGTGTTGTGTGTGTGTGTGTGTGTGTGTGTGTGTGTGTGTGTGTGTGTGTGTGTGTGTGTGTGTGTGTGTGTTGTGTGTGTGCCTGTTTCCTTGAAGCAGGTAGTGTGTGTGTGTGTGTGTGTGTGTGTGTGTGTGTGTGTGTGTGTGTGTGTGTGTGTGTGTGTGTGTGTGTGTGTGTGTGTGTTCGTTTATCCCCTATGGAAGGTATATTTGAAAAGAATTGCCTCTGTTTTAGAAGGTATCTAAACGAATGAATGAATTTTTCGGTAATATTGTCTTTCAGTCTGGGCCTCGGGATGATGCAGTGTTACATCAAGAGAGACAAATCTAACCTGACATACCACATCTTTCTTTGCTTAAGCACGGTAAGCTTCTTTCCTTACTATCTTGCCAAAGATTTGTATATATTTTCTTAATATGTTCACCTTGCTTTGTGATCGGTTGAAAACTTAATTAACTCGTGGCATTTAAGTGATAATTTTCTATTTAGATGCCATTTGGAACTGGATTTTACCAAGTTCTTGTCCGGTCTTTGGTTTGGTCCACATTTGGGTTTTCCATCTGTATTTTGAATGAGTTAGCGAATTTTAGTTTTTGTATGAATCTCAGAAGTTTCATGCAACAACCTCACTTTTATTGTTTACAAATTGTGAGTTACTGTATCATTCGTTTTCATCTATTTTATTGTCATGGTGTCTTGCTTTTGCCTCTGTATTTGCCAATGGTTTAGTTGGGTGATCCATTACATAATTAGCAAATTTTTGGGAGTTGGAAGAGGAATGGAAGATTAGAGAGTCAAATCTCTCTACTAACTTAAGGCTCCTGAATATGTTTTTTGTAACCTCTGATTGTTTTAATTGTCTGCTATGATGGTGGGTGAAAAATCTTTGTTAGACAAGACTAGTTATTTTGGCCTAACAATCATGTTGTCAGTAACTATGGCATAATATGAATATGCTTCGGAAAAATGTTCCCAGTTATCGTTTGTCTTTTGGAACATGCTCGAATTATAAACAATATCATGTTCTGCTGACCTTGCTTGTTGAGAATGGGAAGTTTCTTCTCTCTGCCAAACGGACTAGACGAACCACTTGCACTGAGTATATTATATCCATGGATGCTGAAACCATATAAAGATCTAGCAGTGCTTATATTGGGAAACTAAGGTATGACTATTTGGACTCTTTTTGTAATGTTGGCTGGAAAGATTTGCTGGTTCCTGCAAATAAAGTGTATGTCTTCAATATGCTTGGTGAAAGCATGATTACCTAATTAATTTTCTACACCTTGTAAGGCCTTATTAGCTACCACTAAATGTTTTTGCATAATCCAACTTATGTCCCTTCTCTGCTTTCTCAAAAAGATCATTTATATAAATTTAGCAAAGAAACCTAACTACCGTTTGTGTTGTTAGTATTAGATTCTTCAATAATGACATAAGAAATCAAGTTTTCAGACAAATGTACGATCTTTACGGCCCGTCATTACATTAATGAATCTTTTAAATAATTTAGACGCATGTCACTTGATGGCAAAGATAAAAGCAAATGCACGTAGGTTAAGTCATGTATAATTTTAGCATGTCATATATGTATGATTGTGCTCTGTACTCTCTAGGCGGTAAATTTAATGTTGACTTTTGTTTCAGGTCAAATTTTCTGGGCACCAAATTCCTAATATATGATACACAGCCTCCCCATAATTATGCTCAGTTGCCTCCACATCAACCCAGCCAAAGCCGTCGATTCTACTCTAAAAAGGTGTCGCCGAAAGTCCCTAGTGGCAGCTACAACATATTAATTTCTGGGGGTGTTAGAGTATTAGAGGAAATGTCCTTCCGCGGTATAGTTCGTGATGTAAGGCTTCAAGGCGCAGTATAGTAGTATTAATTTCCCTTTTTCTTCAGTTTCTAATTCTGTTCGCTTCATGTCTCGGGCATATGCTTGTTATGTAAACTCTTATGATTGTTATAATTTATTTTTATGATATATATAAATCTTTTTATTTTTTAATTTTTAATAAATTTTTTTGTAATTATTTTATTTTTTCTGATTTTTTATATATATTTTTTAAAATAAATTGAAATTTGCGAGGGAAAATTTTTTCCCTCGCAAATCCTCGATAATGTTCCCTCGCAAAATCCATGGATTTGCGAGGGAAAAGTTTTCCCTTGCAAAATTCCAGGATTTGCGAGGGAAAATTCTTCCCTCGCAAAATCCAGAATTTGCGAGGGAAAATGGAATTTTTCCGTCGCAAAATGATTTGCGATGTCCATTTTTGCGAGGGATTTTTTCCGCCGCAAAAAACAGTTGTTTTAGTAGTGCTTGTTTTTGGCTAAATAAATTGGTAAAGATTCAACGGAACTTTTTTGGCAAAAAATAACCTGTCCATTACTGTTATTATATAATTGGACAGATCTATTGTTATTATATAGTAAAACTTTAGTTTCTTTACTGGATCTCTCTAATTCTAGACAAGAATTAATTAGAGCTTTTTAAGTTCTTCAGTTAATCTCCATGCTTAGGAAGAAATTAAAATGAGTGTTAGTTAGGGGTCTACCCAGTGATTGTTTGGTTTTTAATTCGAGTAAAATTCCAAAGAATGCAAACATTAACAGAGAACTCATGTCATATTTGAAAACACATTTCGTACGAAGAGTTCATTGTTTTTTTTACTTTATTTATAATACATACGTGTCATCAGTTCAACATGGCATGTTTTTAGACAAAAGCGCACGGCAAAATTGTCGCCTTTTTCTTAGTATAATGAGACAAAAAGAGACTATCAGACCATCTCAAATGAGGACGATATCCTATATATATATATAAAGAGAAGAGCTGCGAAGTGTGACTAATTATTAGTCAGAAGCTTAAGTGATGAATTGATAATCAATAAATTGAAGTGTGCTGATCGATCAACTTGTATTTGTTGCGTACATTTCTAATTAAAACAATTATGCTGGATTAGAAGTCTGAGATATTTTCATTCTCTCCAATTCACTACTGACTCATTTCTCCTCATTCAACTTTAAGGTTTTAACCATTTGTTCAATTATAGGATACGTGGGGGGCATTCTATATGGACTTCTTTACACAAATTGACTAAAGAGGACAAAGCAAAAAACAACTACATGGGGTCCAATGATGATTTCAAAGAACATGGCTTCTTGACATATATAGTTGTAAAGAATGAAATCCGAACCATGATTTCTGTCAGGCATTGATACCATCTTATTATCTCGACAGAGATGCTAAGCTAAGTAAGCAGTTGATTCCTCTGGAGTGTGTTGTCTTATTACTTGTCATTATTGGTCATATTATATTATTGTCTTCACATGACTATAAATCCATAATGCATCCTGTTGCTTGTTTGTCGTAGTATAGAATATATATAGATATAGATTTGTCGCCGGGTAAAAATTTACATACCCACGCAACATATCGAATGAAAAGCAAGAAAATTATATTCAGCACAACGAAAAAAATTACAAAAAGTCCATGCAAAAACAAAAGTCCCAAAGTAAATACCATTTCTTAAATATATCATTTTTGTTGTAAATGGTTTGAGACTTTTTATATTATTTGAGAATTTTTAAATGTTGTTGTAAATACATACTTTTTCTCGTTGTAAATGCGGGTGTTTAATGTTGTTGTAAATATATACTTTTCCTGTTGTAAATGGTTTGAGACTTTTTGATATTAAGTGAAAATTAGCCGTTGTAAATAGTTGATTCCGAAATGTATGTATCTACAACAAAAATTCTCTTGAGACTTTTTGTAATTTTATGTGTTGTAATTTTTCTTATTACTTTGTAATTTTCCCTCATATAAATTAAATTGGTCATATTATATTCGAAGAATTGTCTTCACATGACCCTATAAATCCATAATGCATCCTAAAGTTGCTTGTTTGGAGTCGTATAATATAATATATTTACATAATAATATATATTTTTTAGATAAAATATATATATGAATAATCGCCGGGTAAAAATTTACATACCCACACAACATATCGAATGAAAAGCAGTATAATATAAACTTAAATACTATACATGGAATTTTTGTTTGTTTTATAAAGGATATTTAACTCATACGACTTTATCATTATAAATGATGTTAGTAAAATGAATCATGACTGCTTAGGTACAAAATTTTGAATTTAAACATGCGAGCGTAATTTTTTTTTTTTTTAAAAATAAAAACCGTTTTTACTTGATAATGTGTTTAAATATATAAACCGGCCGATATTGTATATCAAATGTTATACAAGTTAATACATGGATCTCTCTCTCTATATATATATATATTAAGCATATGAAAATAATAAATATTTGATCAATATGAAATTGTATTTATAAAATTAGAAATAAATTAAGATTTTGTTTCAATGGAAAGCAAACATAAAACCCTATATATACCCCTCTCTCGCCTTCCCTTCACCTCACACCCAACCCATTCCTCTCTCCACATCAGCACCATGCCTGAGGCTCACTTAGATTCCAACATCTCAGAGCTCAATAAGAAAGCTCTTCAGTTCATTGAGGATGTCACCTCCAAGGCCGATCAACTCCAGAATAAGGTCCTCTCTCAAATTCTCTCCCGTAACGCCCACGTTGAGTACTTGCAGCGACATGGCCTCAACGGCCGTACCGACCCCCACTCTTTCAAGAAACTCCTCCCCGTCGTCACCTACGACCACATCCAACCTGACGTCACCCGCATCGCCAATGGCGACACTTCCCCTATCCTCTGCTCCCATCCCATTTCCGAGTTTCTCACAAGGTTCTCCTTATGTTCAATCCAGAGTGTGTGTGTGTGTTAAACATCACTTTTATTCTCTGTCCTGTAATTAAGATACTATGATAAATGGGTTTTGGTTTTTGCAGCTCTGGGACGTCTGGAGGGGAGAGAAAGCTGATGCCAACAACTGAACAAGAAGGAGAAAGAAGGAGTTTGCTTTATAGCCTGTTGATGCCGGTGATGAGCCAGTTTGTGCCTGGCCTTGAAAAAGGCAAAGGAATGTACTTGTACTTCATTAAATCTGAGGCTAAAACGCCCGGAGGCCTCTTGGCTCGTCCCGTTCTCACTAGTTATTACAAAAGCTCTCGTTTTAAGAACTCATCACTTTCCGACCCCTACGCTAACTATACCAGTCCCATTGAGACCATCCTTTGTCCTGATTATTACCAAAGCATGTACTCCCAATTGCTCTGTGGTCTCTGCCAAAACGATGTCGTCCTTCGGGTTGGCGCTGTTTTCGCCTCTGGTTTCATTCGGGGAATTCGCTTCCTTGAGAAACACTGGGCCCTTCTTTGCAACGACATTAGAACAGGAACACTTAACCCCCAGATCACAGACACCTCTCTGCGAGATTCTGTCATGAAGATCCTCAAACCCGACCCTAACCTCGCGGATTTTATAGAGTCTGAGTGTAGCAAAAACTGTTGGCAGGGGATCATCCCCAGGCTGTGGCCCAACACTAAGTATGTGGATGTTATTGTGACGGGGGCGATGTCACAGTACATTCCCACACTGGATTACTACACCAATGGCCTCCCACTGGTTTGCTCCATGTACGCTTCCAGCGAGTGCTACTTCGGTCTCAATCTCAACCCTCTCTGCAAACCCAGCGACGTCTCTTACACCCTCATCCCCACCATGGCCTACTTCGAGTTCCTTCCTGTCGACCGAACCAATGGACTCACCGATTCTCCCGATGAACAGAAACAGTTGGTGGACCTCGTCGATGTTAAGCTCGGCCAAGAATATGAGCTCGTCGTCACAACCTTCGCCGGTCAGATAGATATACTCTGAATCTTTTTGCACACCAATATTGAAACTTTAGTGAGAGTGACACTGATATGTGTATATTTATTTGTATGATGGGAAAATCCAGGGTTATATAGGTACAAAGTGGGAGACGTGCTGAGAGTGGTTGGATTCAAGAACAAGGCACCCCAGTTCAACTTCATATGCAGGAAGAACGTGGTGCTGAGCATTGATTCAGATAAAACAGATGAAGTTGAGCTTCAGTACGCAATGAAGAATGCTATCACCCATTTGGCTCCGTTTGATGCTTCTGTGTCTGAGTACACCAGCTACGCAGATACAAAGACAATCCCAGGGCACTATGTGTTGTACTGGGAGCTCAACCTCAATGGGACAACTCCGATACCTGCATCTGTGTACGAGGATTGCAGTCTGACCATTGAGGAATCGCTCAACAGTGTGTACCGTCAGGGACGTGTGTCGGACAAATCAATTGGGCCGCTTGAGATTAAGATTGTGGAACAGGGGACGTTTGATAAGCTCATGGACTATGCTATTAGCTTAGGAGCATCCATAAACCAGTACAAGACACCGAGGTGCGTCAAATTTGCACCTGTTGTAGAGCTGTTGAACTCGAGGGTAGTGGCCAGCTACTTTAGTCCCAAATGTCCCAAGTGGGTTCCGGGACACAAGCTATGGATCAATCAGAATTAAGCATGTAAACAAGTCTATCCGATCTGTTATTGTGATGGGAAAAGTTGATACCTTTTTCCTGTTTCATTCCATGTTAAAAGACTTCTTTAGCCCCCACCTTCTTCTTCAAGCTCTACTGTTGTGTAAAATCTGTATTTTTCAGAACTTGGCCGTAAATTGCAGCAAGTTATTAACTTTTACTTTGTTGGAGTGATCTTCATCAGTTTTCGTTAGAATTGAATTCTTAATTCCAGCCAGAAGTTGTGGTCACTGAAGTGTCATGGGGCTTATCCTATGACGGCAACAACGAGAAAGCCATCACTCCTTGACTCCTCTTTGTTTTCTGTTGTTTCAGGAAAATGGCTTGCCAAGTTTTTCTTCCATCTCACTATTGAAGTGTTCAAATTTCATATCACAACCAATTTGCTTATTTTCTTTTCTTTATTAAAAAAATAAGAATATATAATATATAAGCTGGGTTCCAAGTGATTAATTTACTTGCAGAAATTTTTGTGCAGCTTGATTAAAACTGGTCTATAGGGTTTTTGTCGGTATCTCAACCTAGAATCAGTAAATGTATTTTACATAAAAAATGTGGATAAAAAACTCAGAGTCGTGGGGATGATGTGGAGGGTGCAGCAGTCTGATTCCAGATTCTCTGTGTGCGTCACTTTTAATAAATTGGTCGTGTCAGATTGTGTCACTAACTGAAGGAACCAAAATTAAAGCATGGGCATCAAATGATGAATAGGGGACTGATTAATATGTTCAGAGCGAAATAAAATAGTATCAAGTGGCCGGAGGTGACGATGAATTTAAAATTTGGCGTCACCCATAAAACCAAATCATAAGATAAGCCCTCGAGGTCTCGCCGGGAAATAGCAGGATCAGTCAAAGAGAGCAGCAACTAGCTTGAAGTTGTTTGTCTGAGAGGGAGAGAATAGGGGATGATCAGAATTAAGAATACTAATAACAAGTAGATGAAGTGAAGGTTGAGACATAAGTAAATTATTGGAAGGGCGCAAAACAAAGAGACGCAGAAGGAAGATGGAGACAAAAGGTGATAGATAGACAAGTGAAGCGTGGATGGCTCAGAAATAAAACATGAAAGGGCAGAGTGAAAAGAAGGAGATAAGGATCAATGGTTGCAGCATTGGGGTGAGAAACAAAAACTGAGGCGGCGTACGGTGTGAGTTTCCAATTCCGTGCTACAAATTAAATGTATGTACACTGCAACCGAATGGAATGCTTTGTTCATGCACATTGCTTCTTTTGCGCCTCATAATAAGTAACACTCCCACTACTTTAATTTGTCCTTCCTCATAACTATGCTCTACAATCCATCCTTACATCCACATCTTTACCACTTTCTTTTCCGTAAAGCTGACACAGGGAGAGACATATATATATAGTCCTTAATTACATAAAAAATTGAGGACATCCTATGGGAAGATAATACTCCCTCCCAATCAACTACCAAATTAATGGATCTTATAATCTCTTTCATTTAAATCTAATTCTAAACATGTGATGTAAAGTCAAACATGCATGTTAATACCTCTGATGTTATTGTGGATTTGGAAAATAAATGTGTAATGCCTTGAGTGGTCTTTGTTACTTGGAATATGGGGTGCCGTTTAAAGGGTATTTTTGATCATTTTTACAAAATATTTGATATTTCTAAGCAGTCTAAGTAAAAACTTTTGACGCTCTAAACCCTGAAAAGGGAAACCCTAGACCAATTAAAAAAAAAGAAATAAAGATAGTGGGAGAGTCGAAATTAGTATGATATGTATTGATATTAATTGTAGTTAATAAGAGTAATATTGAAAAAATTACTTGAATTTTACCCACTCGGGTCCTTAATATAAAATATATTTATTTAATTTGATTAAATTAAGGAGATTAGTTAATATGAGATTTATTTTCTAAAAGACTTTAGTTATCTTCTTTAATTCCCTCATTTACTCTCCTCCTTAATTATTGTTGAGGAACATCAATAGCGGCAAATTATGAAAAGATTGACAAATGTAAAAATTATATTTTATATTAATTTAAGATAAAGATTAACTTCCCAGATATATCTTATATATATTTATGGCCAAAGCCAAAGAGTAACTATTTTATTGGTACCTGTGAATTAGGAAGAAATAACTTATATTTGAGATTGTAGTAGTGGTATGTAATTTATTTTTAATTATATCAAAACATTTTTTAAGATTATCCAAATTAAAGTGAAGCTAGATATGTATTGGGGGAGGGGAAGGTAGAAGGAATGCCAAGGCAAGTACTGCCAGGCGTGAGAAGAGAGCGTTGACTAGACGGCCAAATAATGAAGGGGGGCTCCATCTCTGCATGAGCGTCTCGTCTCTTTCTTCATGTTAAAGGCAGGGGGTGGGACCCCCGTCCTCCAATCACACCACGGAATGCCACGTGCCACTGTCCCTCCATTTTTCAGGGCTTTCTCTGCTCGCCTTTGTCTCCCATTTCATCAAATTATTTGGCCCTCAATCATCATTAACCATTTATTTCGTTTCCATCATTAATTTCTTGTTACGTCTTCATCCTTCACTACCTGCATCCTCACCAACAATATCTAGTTTTTCACCCCATAAGCAGGAGATGCCCTCTCTCCATCCTAGCTACTCTACGTCTCTACCTAGCTCTAATTTTATATCAAAACACACACAATATATATATAGGTCTGCATAGTACCAGTACTTTATGTATGTATATAAAAGCATACATTGGATGTGATGGATGTATAGTTGATGATAATATATGCTTCAACTTAATTAAAAAAAAGGGGCCTTTACTATGAAAAAGGGTGTTAAATCTCATGGACGTACAGTAATTTTAAATCAAATCCCACTATTAACGATAACGTAGTGTAAGGATGTAGGAATACATATCAATGGTTTAATTCAAAGTGGGAAAAACAAAAGAAGAGAGGAATTGACATGTATTACTGTGGCTTGATTCTAGCTAGCTAGCTATACTAGTTGATAAGAAATGTCCTCTTTAATATCCGTTTTGATCATCATCCCCAAGTTGATGAGGTTATTACGAAAAAGCGCAAACAAAGAAATGGCGTAGGATTAACCAAGAGTTGGCAAGCCTAATTTTGGAGTTTTCATAGCCTCTTGTATTTATTTTTTCATGAAGTTTAAAACAGAATCGAACGGAATGGATGAACATCACGTTCCTCTCTTCCAAATACAATGAACGTTAAAAGATGGGGAAGAAATAGAGATCGCTGATATGTGCAAGTCCTCAAACGAGAAAAGAAAGAAAAACGTAGATAGTACGTAATAAAGTCATCATCACACAGTTTTCCTTTCACCTTAGTTACTTTTTTTCTGCAATTATTTCGTGTCTAACTATATTGTCAGAGTTAATATGGTTGAGAATAAGCAAATACAAGCTGAGAGTTGAGGGCTTTAATTAAGCTTAGTCTATCAACGAAAGCATTTTTGTTATAATTAAACACAAACTCAATTCCCAAAGACTGCTGAGTAGGAGGCAAAGTAGCCCCTTAATCTTTTAAACCCCACACTTGTGAAGATCTCCATAACGTGAGTCGAGTTAGATCTTATTAATTAACTTAAGTCAATTTGATAGAAAGACAGCCTCAAGCCCTCAACTATACTTATATCTAAAGATTTAACAGTTGAGAGCTTTAATGAACGTCATCAGCATATTGTTTTTCAATATATATAATTCATTAGGGTAGGTAGCTAGAATGAAGGAGGCGTTTGATTGGCTTGTTTAAAAAGTAATGAAATAAAAAGGTGATGATGTGGGAAAAGCAAAAGCAGGGAAAGGAGGGGAAATGAGTGGAATACGAATGGCTAAAAGAAAAGGAAGAGGATTTTGATTGAAGGGAACACAGTTAAGCTTACTTTTCTGTGCTGAGGGAGGAGGAAACAATGAAAGAGATGGGGGGGCAATTATATCTACAGAAGAATTAAACTAAGCGATATGTTTATATTTGATGATGGAAACAAGACGAGCGTCCATTTCACATGAGACTAGCAAGTGCCAACAATGATGAACCACACGATGATTGATAGACTTCAAAGCTCCTCATACGATGCTCTCAGTATCTTTGTGTGTCTCTCATCCACCCTAGCCAGGTCCCATATATCCTCTACCACTTTCATTAATTTACATCATCTCAATCCTAAACATTAGAGCTAGACAACTAATTTATAAGTATTAAAAGAATAAGTTAAATTAGTTATTTATAATAAATATGTACTAGTTTTCTGAAACTGTTACTTTTAATCAATTTGCATTGGAAACTCTCTCATTGATTAAAACTCACCCTTACATGTGCAATCAACTAATATAGTTTAGAGAAAAATTATGGATGTAAGAGATAACGTAAATTGAGATCTATATTATATTTCAGAACAAAAATAAAATCCTAAACTAACTCAAACATTTAGAATGATAGGAGGAATTGTTGTATTACAGTAGCCTTTCCCTACCCATTACGCTTCTTAATTGCCTTCATGCGTGTCTATCCTATATCCATTCCCAATTAATCCAATTTCAAGCCCTTTTCATTAAATAGTTCTTACACTAGTACCAAATCATCATTTTAAACCGTCACATTTAGACAAGTTATAAAGGATAAAATCTAAAAAGTATGACCGGTGGCAAATTAATAAAATATAAAGAACATTTTAGACATGTTCTTTTAAGATAAGGTCTAAAAGATATTATTTAGACTGGATTTTTGAACACCCAGTCTAAGAAGATAAAAATAATTAAAAAATAAAAAAGTTGATTACTTTTTAAACCGGTTGTCTCTTATAACTAGTTTAAAAGATGAAATTTTTTAGACCTGATATTTCTTATAATCAGTCTAAAAGATGCAGAATAAAAGAATAATATATTTATTTCTTTTACTTGATATTTCAAATAACCGATCTAAATGAACTTTTTAGACATGATTTTGAGCATAACCGATCTAAAAAATAAGCCCCAAATTAAAACTCGCTCATTGAATCCTCTCTTCGTTGCGCGTAAATTGAATTTCACTATTTGAACCTCTGTTCTTGTTGCGATTACTCAGTGAGCTCCTTTTTGCAAAGACGATATGAACCTTTCCGGTCCTCTTTCGCACGTCGCTCCTACATCATTACCATCGTCGCCAGTGTGTATGCCCTCATCGTTGCTTTTTTCTCATATCATTCCTTTGTCGTGTGTCGTCATTCCTCGGTTTATGAAGAAGGCATATGCATGATACCATCAACTTTAAAATGGAAGAAAGACAATTTATCTTGGCCATAAAAGATTTCTTAGACCGAGCCACCCATATCGTAAATTAAAGAAAGATTTTTTTGTGGTCAAGAGTACTATCAAGATGCTCCGAAGGCATTGATCGGGGAGCATATTTATGAAAAGATGAAAAATATCAATATCATATTTAGTAAGACTACAAAGAGTAGAAATGGAAAAAATATATGGAAAAAGATATATGTCTTCTTCGATCTTCCATATTGGTGCAATATTGATATGAGACACTGTATTGATGTAATGCATGTGGAGAAAAACGTATGTGATAGTATTGTTGAGACACTTCTCAACATACCAGGCAGTTCTAAGGATGATGTGAATGTAAGATTAGATTTGTAAGAAATGAGAATAAAAGAAGACTTACATTTAAAGTCATACGATAAGAGAACTTTTTGTCCCCCAACTTCTTATAATTTGTCTAAGGATAAAAAAAGAAGTTTTTGTGAGTGTTTACATGACATCAAAGTTCCCTCAGGGTATTCTTTAAATTTTAAGAAGCTTGTATCGATGAAATACTTGAAATTAGTAGGTCAAAAATCTCATGTCTTAATGCAACAACTACTCCCAGTAGCTATTCGAGGTATCGTCGAATATGATATTCAACATATTTTGACTAGACTTTATTTCTTCTTCAATGCTTTTTGTAGTAAAGTCATTGAGATTGAAAAATTGGATGAATTAGAAAATGAAAGATATCTTATCATGTGCTTTCTTAAGAAGTTTTTTCTTTGAGCATTTTTTGACTTCATGGTACATCCAATTGTTCATCTAGTGAGAGATATAAAGTTGTGTGGCCATATTCATTTACGATGGATGTACCCAATTGAACAAACTATGAAATTCCTAAAAGAATATGTGAAAAACACAAACCGGCCTGAAGTATCTATTGTTCAGAAAAATATATTTCTAAAGAAGCCGTGAATTTTGTCAGCATTTTTTGTCCAAAGTAAGATATATTGGGCTTCCTAAACGTCATCATGAAGAAGGGGGTAGACACGGGGCTACAGTAAAGAGTGTGGATCCTGATAAATTGCTATAAGTTCACTTACACATCTTGAATAATGTTAATGAAGTTGAAGACAACATAAATGTACATAAAGAAACTATAAGGAAAGAAAATAGTCGAATGATTATATTGAACAGAGTTTAATTAGGGAGTATAATAGAAATTTTGCACATTGGTTCAAACAAAAGGATGAGAGAGAGGAATGTGTTTCTGATACAATTAAATGGTTAGCATGTGGTCCTGATGTTGATGTCATAAGTTGGAATTCATACTTATCAGAGAGGCTTAGTGAAACCAAACTTGAGTGTTTCTTGGCACCATATATGCATGAGTGAAAAGCAAATTTATATTTCATAATGTATATACTACTTGAAAAATTGAATTAAAAGCCATCCCTTTTTTCAGTGATCATTGGCAGTTGGTTCTTTTATGCAAGAAGAGTTATATTGTCATCTTCTTATGCTCCCTTCACTACAAACCAGGGAATGAATTGAAGAAGACTATCAGCTCATAAGTTTTTTTATTACTAAATAAAGTAGTGAATTAACAATGTCATTTGAATAAATAAGAGAAAATCGTAACTTTTATTGTATTACCTATTGTTCGAAGTTTATGAAATTTGTAGAAAATAAGTAAGCTTTGTGATTTTGATGATAGGGCTATAAGGACATATCGATACGCTGCAAGTGATAAGCATGTGGATGAGGTAAAAGACCCTAAATAAATCACACCAAAGGTCAGTATATATTTGTTTACTTTATGAACTTGTTCAATAATTATTGGAAGCAACCACTGGGTCAAGCTTATGTGGATTTTATGTTTTGAGACACATATTTAACATTATCACCTTAGGCCCCTTCTGAATTTACTCAAGAGGTAAATATGTATATTTCAAAAAATGTGTACTACTTTTTTTTTTTTTTTAATTTAACATAATCAATGATTTGTCTAGTTTTAATGTTATAGACGTTTCATTTTATTGATCCCTTTTAATCCTAAGAAGATATTGACTTCATCCGCAAATGTTGTGCTGAATTCATTTATCAGCTTTTAAAACAATAGTGAGTTTTGGTCTTGACTATTTCATCGTGTATGTATTCATTATTTGAAGACTGTGAAATATTTGCATGTAGATGGGTCACACGTAGTGCATGTAGATGTGTCACACGTAGTGCATGTAATCAAAAGCTCATAACAATACTCACAACATATCATCCGACTCACAACCACAAATACGCATACGATCAACATCAGCGTTAAGGTTACCAGTACGCGCACGTACATACTTTCGTAAACCGAACAGAATGGCCAGGTAAGTGTCTATCATGGGGGCCTCACCGAGTTCACGGCGACTTAATGGCTTACCCACATAGACTAGCCTTTCCTTCGGCACCAAACTGTTCTAACATATTTGCATTCAATAAACATACCATAACAATACACATAGCACATACATGCATACCATGAACATCAGATTAGTGTTACAGTACGCGGACGTACCTTCGTTGACGAACGTCGGCAATTCTGGCGGAAACGACACGTTTTACGGAAAACAGCGGTTTGTCCGACACGGCACGTTGGGCGCCGTAACGGCGATAAATTAGAATTTCGACGTCCTACGAGAGCAATATCACTTCCATTAGTGATTTGACACAATAATCGGCATTTTAGGTAAAAATTACCATTTTGCCCTTCTACCCTAATTGGCGGAATTTCGCAAAGACTTCGTTACTCTTACAAATTTTCTTCCCGAAATTTCGCCAGAACTTCGACGCAATTATGATTTTCGAAAATAATGACTAAAATAGCCCTCCCATATGATACCCAATCATACTTAAAAAATAAAGGCTACTCTAGCATTACTACTCTAACTATTGAAAGAACTACGAAGACTAAAAGCTCTGTGCGGAAAACTTACCCGTGAGCTTCGTTTGCAGAATTTCCCGAGCTCCTCTCTCTTCTTTCTCTCTCTAAATCAGCTCTTGCTTCTCAAATGTGATAAAAACCAAAGGGGAGGGTGGGTATTTATAGAAAAAGAGGTAGGGTTTCGTAGTCGGATCAACTTTGTGAGAAGCGATCCGGACCGTCAAAGCAACTTTTCAAAAAAACCCTTTTTCCCTTCTTTGCATTCACACTTGAACGAAATTCAGGCCCAAAAATAAAGGGTTTGGCCAATGGGAGGTGGCCACGTGTCACCTTCCAGAAGCTTTGAGGCCGATTTCTCCGATCGGCACCGATTCGCGTGATTTCGGAAAAATCTCAAAATTCTGGATTTACAACTTTGAAACCATTTCCTCACTTAGTAGAAATGTCCAAGTTAACCTATATTTTGATTCCATATAGGGCTCCAACAGTCCGGTTGAGTCTTTCTCGAAAACGTGTCCAAACGCGTCCAGGTGTCGAAACTTGTTTTCGGAAACACTCATCTCTTCAGAAAAATTCACTGAATCCAAATATGTTCATGAAAATTCCCAATTCTTTTCCAAATGTCACAACATAACCTTTTCGTCCTTTTGGCTATCTGGCCTTTTCTCAGAATTTCCCTATTTCGTCTTATTAGGAAAAAGCACAAACGGCTTCATTAACTTCCGCAAGAGTTTAACGGAAGATAAAACCCACTGATTAATATTTTACCTTGACTTTGGGAATCCCATTCCTAGATCTCTAGATAGGATCCGTTTCCTATTTCCCATTTTACTATTCACATAATTTTACTTTAATTAATTATATTAATAAAATAATAAACTTAACTTATCAACTAAGTTTTCTATTTTTATTTCTTATTTATTTATTTATTTTTTCGTTTTTTTCTTTTATTTTCTGCACTTTCTTTTTTAATTAATTATTTAATTAATTAAATAATTATTTTTACATAATCTCTCACATTATTTTCCTATTGGTCAATTCTTGCATTTAGGCTTAAAAATACCTAAACTCATCCTTTTTCCTTCAAATTTTCCAATTAATTAACCAATATATTTATGCTAATTTTTAGCCATTTATCACTAATTTTGGAGCTTTACATAATTATCTCCGAATTTTCTATACTTGTGCTTAAGTAATTTGCTAATAAATACTTAATCACTCAGTTATCACTGCTTAGTAATTTTCTTAATTAGAATACCACAGTGGTATGGGATGATTCTTTGGCTACGAAAATATCTTTGATCAATGATGAACAATAGTTGTTAGATTTTGTTCCTACTTGAATTGGAATATATTGTTGACATTATATTCATTTTCAACAATTCAATTTTTAACTTATATCGAGTTTGTAGCTTAAACTGTCTTTTAGGTGTTGGCTTTGATAGTGGATATGAGGAAGAAATAGGGTGGATATATGAAAAAACACGAAAAAATTTAGACAATGTGTCATAAATATCAAGTCTAAAAAGCATTAATTAAGACATGATGTATAAAATATGGGGTCTAAAAAGTATAACTTTTAAGATCGGTTTTATAAAATATGAGGTCTAAAAATCATTTTTAAATGTGTCTTCGAAAAACAATCAGTCTAAAAAGTAACGCATTTCAGATATGATATAAACCAAGTCAGGTCTATAAAGTATGACTTTTTAGACCTGATCTTTTTCGCAATCAATCTAAAAAGGAACACATTTTAGACATGGTATGAGCCAAGTAAGGTCTAAAAAGTCCAACTTTTTAGACTTGATTTTTTTCGCAACCGGTCTAAAAAATAACAAACATTTTATACTGGTTGTATCAAGACCTGATCTAGAACCGTTCCAAAAAGCCATTTTCACCTAATATAAGAAGCGTTTTGACACTAGTGTTATTTCTAACTTAATTGACACTTACCAATAAAAACAAAAAACATTACATTTTTCATTAAATTCAAATGATTTTTAATATATTTTGATTATAACAACATGAGTTAAGGTGCAAATTTGCCAACCAACTATTACCTGAAGAGCGTCTGGCACAAAAAACAATTGAGGGGACCAAAATTGTCAATCAACAATTTAAAAGTGAAAAAAAAAAAAAAAAACACAATATGGCGCAGATTCGCCAACGAATTATTACCCCGTCACTGTCTTGGCGTCTCCGTATTCCATTGACTGTCACAGTGTCGGTGACGTCGGCGTCTCTAAAGCTTCCATTGTTGCTGGGTGTTCCACTCATCCTCTTGAACTCATCCAGCAGTCCAAAGCTTTCGACCGGCACACGCCTTACACCCTGGTTCTATCCATCCAATGCCACAAGCAGCAACCGTCGCTGCCACAACGCCTGCTCCCATGGGTCCCATCTCTGTTGATGTTTGCCTTATCCAACAGGAAGACTTAACCGCTCTTTTCTCCAGCGTGTCCACCACCGTTCTATGATAGTGCCTCATATTTTAATTTAATGGTGATAGTTGTTTTTTTTAATAGTTATTTGGTTTTTTTTTTCATTTTTTAATTGTTGATTGGCAATTTTGGTCCCCTCAATTGTTTTTTGTGTCAGACGCTCCTCGGGTAATAGTTGGTTGGCAAATCTGCACCTTAACCCTAACAACATTAAACTCAAACCTCATATTAATTTACACTCTCTACCGCTATTAAATATAGACATCTATAAAAAATAAAAAATATTTCACTTTTGTTATGTTAGAAATCAAGAGTTTTCCCTTTTTAAGGTTTAGAGCGTAAAGAATTTTTGCTTATTCTAATAAATGTATTTTCCAAAATTTGAATCTATATTCTCCTCGTTACAAGATGAGGCTGTTTACCAGTTCAATTAATAATCTTTTGATACAGGATTTAATAAAAGGGTTAAGGTGCAAAAATAGACATGTGCTTTTCTCCGAGGAGCGCCCAGTAGCAAATACTTTTTTCAGATGCAAAAGTAACTATGTGGTTACAAATTAGGTGCAAAAATAGCGTTTGACCGTTAAGTTTGACTTTTGATCGTTAAGTTTGACTTTTTTTGCTGACTGGACGATGATGTGGCATTTCAAATATTTTTCAGATCCTTTTAGTACCGGTCAATACCGAAATATTTTTCAAGATCCTGAAATAATTTTTCAAAATTATGAAATAATTTTTTTGTACCAATCAGTATCCTGAAAATACTTTTTAGTACCAGTCAGTACCCTGAAATATTTTTTTAGTATCCTTTTAGTACCGATCAATACCTGAAATATTTTTTCAAGATCCTAAAATTTTTTTTGTACCTTTGAAATGCCACGTCATCGTCCAGTCAATAAAAAAAGTCAAACTTAACGGTTAAACGCTATTTTTGCATCTAATTTGTAACCACATAGTTACTTTCTCACCTGAAAAAAGCATTTGCTACTGGACGCTCTTCGGAAAAAAGCACATGTCTATTTTTACACATTAACCCTTTAATAAATAAAGAAAATGAGAAAGTGGGACGGAGTAGCTAGCAATAGCATGAGCCATGAGGCATGAGGGAGGCAAGAAGAGGGAAGTAGAGGGGGCCAAAATGCACGTGAAGGAGGGAGTGGTCGGGTGGTCGCGGAGCCACAAAATGGGGGAGTCACCTCACACGTGTCGCCTTTGATGGGACAACACGCTCGACACCACACGTGTGATCACAGGGGATCTTTCTCTCTTCTCAAACCCTACCCACACGTGAGCATTTCCCCTATCCTTCTCTTGTCGGGCCTACCCTCTCCTCCTCATGACTCATCCCACTCCCATCCATCCTATCCATTCCAAATTAATCCAATTTCAAACCCTTTTAATATTCTCATAAATATATTCATATTAATTTTATATAAATTTAATTGGAAATTATGCTGAATAATTGTAATATTAATAACTTATAATTTTAATTAAATATAAGCATGATTTTTTAATAATAATTAGTCGACATATATGACAAATATATCTCTCTATAATTCAGAGTTTTTTTTAAAAAAAAAAGAAAAAAGAAAAAGAAGCATAATTTTTTTTGGATCGATAGTATAACACGCTCACAAACAAATAGCTGAAGCTGAGGTTGAATATTAAAAGTGCCTTTCTGATCCACCCAGGGTGGTTGGTTCGTTGAATTTGGCAATTTATAGTTTAAAGGTTTAAACTCACAGACGCCTACATGAGATGTGTTTGGAATAGAATTGTATTTTAAAAATTATGTCGGGATTACACTGTGGAGTCTCGTCTTTAATTTCATGGTGCAAAATATGGCTATAGCTTTTATCAAAATGAGGCATACTAGCTATATGCCACGCCTGTTTAATCTATTAGCTTTACGATCAACTACGTACTTGGTTTTTTCCCCGCTAGTTTTATATGCGATCGAATTTAGTTTTTGTTTCTCTAGAGATAAAAAAATATTATAAAGTGTATATTATATTTGCATATGATGGTTTCTTTTTCGTTTAATGACCTTAAACTACTTCCTTTTCATTATCAATCTTGTCGACCAAACCAAAACATGTTTCATTATATTAAACTATCACAATTCCATGCATGTTTCATCATCACACTGCAGAACAGTATTATATCACGTACTCTCTCGCTCACTCCGCCTCTTTCGCCGATCGAAGAGACCCACCAAACCCAAGTAAGCTTGTTCGGATGTTACTCTTAAGTTCTTTGATTCCTAATAACCCATTTTAATCGTTAATGCTTCTTGCTTATAGATTGGATTTTTGCTTCTGATTAGGATTCTGCCTCTCACTCGCTCACTCCACCTCCTTCCCGATCAAAACTGCGAAACCAAGTAAGCTTGTTCGTTCTTCTTGTTCTTTGATTCCAAACCCCATTTAATTGGTAATGTACTTCTTGCTAATTAAAAAGAATACAATTTGGAGCTGCTCTTATTTGTAGATTTTTATTCAAGTAAATTTGGTGGCCAACTAAATTGTCTAAAGCTTCATTAAATTGGTCATGTCACACCGATTGGTTGTAGTAGTTGATTTTGAAGGATTATAGGAGTATTTTGTGATTAGATAGTGGTTTAGTTTTGGTTGTTCTTATGCCTCGGTCATTCATTGATTCTCTCATTAGATGTGCTTTGTGTTACTCTTCCCCTATCGAACTTCTATATTCATCGTAATCTCTTGGAGTCTCGCTTTATGATTAAGGCCCCAATGTCCTTAAAGGTAATACTTTGATAGCAATTAATTCAATGCAAAACACTTCTAGCTTTAAGCTGTTGTAAAAGCACGTTTACTTTAAGTAAACATTGACTCTATGGCTCTATGGTTTCTTTATCTTACATAATTGATAAATTGTTTAGTGAAATTGGTTTAGTTAGTAAGTTTAGGGTTATTAAGCTGAAATTGGTTGTTATTGAAATTTTGGGATGTCTTACTTTTAAGGGAAATCTTTGCCGAAATTTACTTAAAAGAAAACATGTCGTTCTTGAAATTGACATGAACTTGATTGTTGTTGGAAATGTTAGGTTGTAATAAAATGGGTCATAGTTGGATGAATGCATTGAGAACTAGTGAAGAATATGAGAATGGGATGGAAGAGTTTATTGAATTTGCTAGAAGGAATGTGGCCACAAAAATGGGATGTATTATTGTCCATGTGTTAATTGTTTAAATGGGAGTCGAAGGGTTATTGCTTGATATAAGGGACCACCTACTTTGTGATGGAATACACCTTCGATACACAACGTGGATATGGCATGGTGAGGAAGTAAGTAGGTGCGTCCCATGCAAATGAAGTTGAGGTAGATGATGATGATGGAATGGAGAAAATGATTAATGATGTTGAGGCGTAATCTTTTGCACAATCGGGTGAATATGAAAGCGTGCGGAGTGATGCAGAGACACCTTTGTTCCCCAGGTGTACTAAGTATACACGGTTGGCTTGCAACCTTACATTTGGTCAACTTAAAGGCAACTTGTGGGTGGACCGATAGCGCTTTCACGTCGTTGCTTGAATTGTTGTGTGATATGTTGCCGCTTGATAATGTACTTCCAAATCATATGTATGAGGCCAAGAAAATCTTGTCTACGATGGGTATGGAGTATAAAAAGATACACAATTGCCCTAATGATCGCATATTGTACGAGAAACGAGTACGAAGGCCTCGTAATTGTCCGAAGTGTAAAACTTCACGATACAAAGTGAATAAAGTTAGTGTTTCGGAGAGCGGAGACAACAAAAAGGCAACCTTTGAAGGCATTGTGGTATCTTCCAATAATTCCACGGTTTAAGCGTCTGTTTACTAGTGAAGCAACGGCGAAGAAGTTGAGATGGCATTCTGATGAGAGAATATCCGATGGAAAATATCTTCTGCACCCGGCTGACTCTCCGCAATGGAAGAAAATAGACGAAATGTTCCCTCAATTTGGCAATGAGCCAAGAAACCTTCTACTGGGGCTTTGTACAGATGGCTTCAATCCGTATCGAACTCTTAGCAAGCACCCATAGTGCATGGCCGGTTCTCCTTGTAATATACAACTTACCTCCCTGGCTATGTATGAAACGCAAGTATGTGATGCTTTCTATGATGATTTCTGGACCAAAACAATCCGGGAACAATATCGATGTGTACTTGGCGCCTTTGGTTGAGGATTTGAAGAAGTTGTGGGAGGAAGGCGTAGATGTGTTTGATGCATATAAGAAGGAGCACTTCAAGTTGCGTGCAATGATTTTTACCACGATAAACGACTTTCCCTGCATACGGAAATTTGTCGAGTACAGTGTGAAGGGGCATAAAGCATGTCCAATATGTGAAGCAGACACAAACTTCCATCAACTAAAGCACGGAAAAAAACGGTCTACCTCGGCCACAGGAGGTTTCTTCATCGGTTCCACCCATATCGTAAGTTAAGAAAGCGTTTTAACAGCTTACCGGAGCAGAATACGGCTCCAAAGGCGTTAACCGGAGAGGACGTTTATAGTCGGGTGGAAGCAAAGGAAGGCGAGTGAGAAGAATATATGGAAGAAGAGATCAATTTTCTTTGATCTTCCATATTGGCGTAGTCTTGATGTGAGACACAGTCTTGATGTGATGCATGTGGAGAAAAACGTTTGTGATAGCCTTGTCAGTACTCTTTTGCACATACCAGGGAAGACTAAGGATGGAATTAGTGCGAGACTAGATCCGGTTGACATGGGAATAAGAGAAAGGTTACATCCACGAGTAATGGAAGATGGTAAGAGGGCATACATGGAGCCAAAGAACTCATACACTATCAAAAGCGGAGAAGAAAAGTTTGTGTGGATGTCTATATGACATTAAGGTGCCACAAGGATATTCTTCTAATTTGAGAAAGTGTGTCTCAATGAACGATTTGAAGTTAGTGGGAATGAAGTCCCATGATTATCATGTGTTGATGCAACAACTACTACCAATAGCTATAAGAGGCATTATGAAAGATGAAGTTCGATCCACTATAACAAGATTGAGTATTTTCTTCAATGCTACCTGCAACAAAGTCATTGACATTGAAAAGTTGGATGAATTGGAGAATGAGGGTTATATTATTTTGTCCCAACTAGAGATGCATTTCCCTCCTGCCTTTTTTGATATCATGGTGCACTTGATAGTGCACTTGGTAAGGGAGGTAAGACTGTGCGGTCCAGTTTACCTAAGGTGGATGTACCCTTTCGAGCGATACATGAAGATCTTAAAAGGGTATTCTAAAAACCCTTATCTAGGAAGCCTCAATAGTTGAGAGATATGTAGTTGAAGAGGCTATGGAGTTCGCAAAGATTATCTATCGGGGCCGACGATACAATCTCGGCATGACGAGGGGATAAGCGAGGGAACTCGAGGAATCAAACGAAGAATAAGACTCGTGAAGAGGTGTTGCAAGCACACCTGTACATCATGAATAATACGGAAGAAGTTCAACCATACATTGATGAACACAGAAAGAGTTTGAAGAATATGAATCCAAGGAAGAGTGACATGCAGATAGCGAATGAGCAAAAGAAGACGTTCATAAAGTGGTTCAGTGAGAAGGTATTGCACGAGACCGGAGTGTCGATACAATCGAGTGGTTAGCCTGGGGCCTTCTTTTCAGTGTCATCACTTGGAGCGGTTACGATGTCAACGGATATTCTTTCTACACAAAAGACCAAGATGACAAGTCTTTGTGCAAAATAGTGGGGTGATGGTTGAAGCTGAATCCATGCACTTTTCGAGTTCGAAAGACAAAAACCCGGTGGTAGCATCAATGGCCTATTATGGAGTGATCGAAGAAATATGGGAGATCAACTACAGCAAGTTCAAAGTTGCTTTATTGAAATGTAAGTGGGTTAGCAATAATCTTTGTTGTAATAGATCCTAAATTTGGATTTGTCTCAGCTTGATCTTCAAAGACTTGGTCATAGAGATGAGCCATTCATTTTAGCAAGTCGCAAAACAAGTGTTTTATGTTACAGACCACGCAAATAAAAGAATGTCCATTGTACTTCAAAGTAAAAAAGAAGTATGGTGAAGAATCCTTGAACCTTGACGATACACTCCCTTTCACAACAAATCCACCTACAACACGTGAAGTAGAATTGATAGATGATGAAGAATATGCCTGCAAGAAAGGATCATTGTGAAGGAATATGGGACACCATGTAAAGTAAGATCTTCGATTACAAAATGATTTGTTTAACTACTATGTAGATTTTGGTATCTCACTTTCGATATATCTGCATTTGTATCTTTAGTCTTATTACTTGATTTCTGTCATATCTTCTCTTTCACCTTGCAGCAAACATTTGATGTCCCTAACACTAAGGCCATGAGGAAGCATTGGATGGGCGAAGTTCGTCTCCGTTGGAAAGATTTTAAGAACAAGCTGACAAAAAGTATATTCGCGGGGCAAAGAGGGACCAAGATCCATGTAAGACCTATTCCTTCATTTCTCAGGAGGACTGGCCCCCCAGCGTCCTCCTCGTCACAAAAAATGGAAAGCTGCGAGGATGAAGGGGGACAAATACATCAATGAAGATGTTGATGCGGTTGCCTCAAAGATCGTAAGTAGTTGAATTAGAAGTATTAAATAGCCTCAGTTGTTTCATACTATATAAGAGTTTAGTTATTATTTATGAAAAATCTTATGGTACAGGATTCACTTGAGCAGCAGAGTAGCCAAGGCTCATTCACGCCGGTACGCGGCAGACATTTTGTCGACGGCGATTGGGAAGCCGGATTACCCCGATCTTTGTTCGAGGGGAGACGAGGGAGTGAGTGTCGCAAAATTTTTCGGACGACGTTCACGTTTGTATGACGCAGAGAGCCGCCAGGAGCTTGAAGCCGAATTCGAGCAAACCTTATGAAAGATGTTATGGCACAACTACGGGGTGAAATGCAAGCTATGGTACAACAAAGAACGTACATCCGACGAATCCCCGAATATCCCCAAAGAAGAAAGATAGTTTTCAGCCTCCCGAGGTACATATTAGCGGACCTTCTCCCCTCCGAGGTAGTTATTGGCGGACCGTCTCACACCGCAGAGGTGCATATTAGCGAACCGTCTCACACTCCAGAGGTGCATATTAGCGAACCGTCTCACACTCCACAGGAGGTATAGCTTGCACCCTATATTTGGATGACACACACTGCGGATTGTTGCCGATGGTCTTGTTTACCCGAACAAGACAAACACCACAACAAGCAAATTCCAAGAAACCAACGTCGGGTGAGCGTGACGAGTGTGCGAGAGGGGAAGAAGAGACAGCCGTCCCGATTGATGATGAGGAGGTTACCACACTAGGCGCCGCCATCACATGGTTCATCCTTTGGCCGGCTCATCTTATTGAGATGTGGACGACACTGCGATGGTAGGAAATACATTACCGATTGAGTGTGAGTTGTTTCCGATTGATTTTCATTGCTCATTCACTCATAATATGTTTTTTTATGTTTTCATAGGATGAACAAGCTGCCGGCTTATTTCCGTACCTAGCACAAATGCAAGAGATGTACAAGGACATCGGCCTCATAAGCTTGCAGATGCCTCCGGCATTGTCGGTGCGTAAAAGACATATCCGATGGCATTTGACAATAAAGATTTGATGGAGTTTTTGACGATGGATTGTTTAGATATACGCTTCTTCAACTTGCAATCCTGTAAGTTTGTTTAACCCTTTAATTATGTTAGTACTCTTTTTTTGTTTAAGATCTTCAATAACATTTATCATTTCATTTCATAGTGTCTCGCCGTGAATTATGCGCCAGCACACCGCGAGCGAGTTTGTATGGATACTTATGTCCTGGATGCACGGCTTCGGCTCGCAGTACGTTACCCAGGAGGTCAATTTATGTTGGTCTAACAATGAGCGACGGAGGGTCGTCTTGTTATCTAGCGCCAATACATGAAAGGTGCATACTTTTTTTTTGTCTGATAAGATTTTTGTGTCAAAATTGCGGTCTTATCTTAATTTAATATTAATACGTATATGTTGTAGTGGTCATTGGACGCTGTGTGTTGTTTGTCCGAGCAAGAACTCCTGTTATTGGTTCGATTCAAGAAATGGCAATCCTACCGAGGATATCAAAAACATGTTTGCCGAGTAAGTAAATTTTTTTCGAATCGTCGATTCTTCTTTTAAATGAATGGTTTAACATGTCATTAATTTCCATTTTAATGATAGGGGCCTCAAAACGTATAGACTGACTTATCAATGCAAAAGAGCGGGGAGGACCGAAGTGGTTTAAACCGACGGTGAGTAGTTTCAATTCAAGTTATTTCATTGACACGGTAGCTTTAGATATGCCTTTATTCGTTTTTAACAATTTGCCTTTGATTTATAGTGCCATCAACAACCAGGGAGCACCGAGTGCGGATATTACGTTATGAGTTGGATGCAATCCATCGTTAACAGCGGACGTACTCAAGGTTTTCAAAACGCACGTAATCGCTCTGTGATTCTCAAGTTTATTTAATTTTTGTTGTTGTACTTGAGTTGTTAATTATTTCCTTCACTTAATTGGTTTATCTTATACCTTGTTTCCCAATTTACGGTTTTGGGTACTAAGGATCCGTACTCGCAGGATGAGATCGATTCGGTTCGAGACATGATATCTAGATATCTTCTTCAACACATAGCGTCTAGTTAGTACCGAGCATGATTAATTAATATGTTAACCGTTGTTCATTTGTATGTATTTGGTGTTTTGTCCGTACAAAATATGCAATTTTGGTGTTATATATAGTCTGTTTATGTATTGTGTTAGAGTGAGATTCTTACATTGCTTGTGGTGGTTTCCGGCCGATTCTTTCGTTAGAGTGTGATTCTTCTGTTGCCTTGGTAGATGTTCATATTTTGTAGTTTACTTTTTAAAAAAAAAATTTCAACAAAGGCGACCTGATTTTTAAATCAGGTCGCCTTTGTTACGATAAGGCGACCTGATTCGAATATCAGGTCGCCTTAAGTTCAACAAAGGCGACCTGATTTAAAAATCAGGTCGCCTTTCTTGAAATTAAGGCGACCTGATAAGAATATCAGGTCGCCTTTAAGGCGAATTCTCTATCTTCTTATTTACCTATATAAGGCGACTGATTTGAAATCGTCGCTTATAAAGCGACGATCTAATATCGTCGCCTTAATAAGACGACCTAATTTTGGATCAGGTCGTCATTTTGGAAATTTTCCTCTACCCCCTCCAAGACGTCCCTCAGAAAAGGGTCGTTAATTGGGTCTTATTTAGGTCGTTGTTTAGCATTTTTGTAGTAGTGTATAAATACATAATTATCAGTAAGGTTTCACATGCATGAATCATCTAACAATGTATTACTCTATATACATAGAGAGAGTAGAAATAGTTTATATTATCTTCACGTATATTTGGATTAAAATAATGGAAGGGTTAGTGCCTTACATCTCCCTAACATCTAGCATGGTGTTGCACATATCAGTTTGGACCATATACACAGTTTACCCTACAATGATAGCTACATGAATCTAACCTCAAATAAAATAATTAAACTGTGCTTTACTTTGAACAATAAGATGTTGATGGGAGAGTGTCTATATATATATGTTACAACTGATGAGTATTATAGAATAAACGAAAGCTTACAAGCATATATAATAAACAAGATAAGCCTACTTACCATTTCCCTGATCTGTCTACCTTAATGTTTCTGGACCACTAGGCAACTAAAACAGAACATTTTCAAAGAGCTTATTAGTTGAATCTCTCATCAATAGTCACTAGCAACAAGTAATAACTAAATATTGGTTTCTTTTACAACAATAAGACACAGGATATGATCGATCAGTGCAGGCTAAACTGACAGGCATCTATATATTTCTAAAATAATGAATCCCACTGGTCTAGTTGTTGACAATGATTCTGCATTAAAAGAAGAGGCTACTATATATATAGGGAAATACCATGGCACTATATATATATAAGCAGTTTGTTATATATATACTTTGTATATTTCCCGTCCTAGATAGTGCCTATATATGTTCCTGTCAATACAGATAATAGCTGAAAGGTGAAAGGGATAATAATGGCTCCGAGCTTCATGCTTCAACCTACTCCTGACCCCATATTTATATATTTGTCGAGGACTAGAGAGAAAAGCGATATACGTACAAGCCCAATGTCACTCGCCTGATTCATCTGAACTGGTAGCTTTAGGACCAGCAGACTTAAAAGTCTTTGAAATATGCAAGAGGCTTATTGCTCAAATTAAATTATGAATGCCACAATCTCATGTGTTGGTGTTGATCATGATTAACCTTGACTTTTTGTGTGTTGTACACCCAATAATACGACAGAATTAATTCTTGTTATTGGTTTTTCATCAAGTGAAACTTTTTATTATTATTATCCGTATTTTTAATCATGCAATCAGAGGACGACAAAGATTTCTTTGGTACCCATATGTTCCTACTTACTTTGGCATTTAATTTCTTTATGCCCTGTTTGGTAGCAGTGAACTGAGGCTAGAGAAGTAGAAGTAGAACCGAGTTCCCAAAAATTTTGCTTGTTTGGTAGATGTGAGCTCACTTCCACATGGAACCCGGTTCCATCAAATTTGATGGAATTGAAGTGGGTTCCATCACCCCACCCTAGGAACTGAGTTCCACTTCCTAGAGAATTGGTATGTGGCCATTTTGCCCTTTCATCTCCTCGGCTCCTCCCCATCCATGGTCATGATCTCCTTCCCTCCCTGGTAGACGACAATGTCCTCTTCGGCGACTGCGGCTGAAGCCTTGTCTCTCCAACAATTGCAACATCTTGAACCCATGGCTCCTTCCACATTCCTCTTCCAACGTACCAAACGAGGCATTACTGATTATGGTGCTTTCTGGAAGTTATCAAAACCATTGACGATTGTAGAAGTTGAGATCAACTAATTACTTCATTTTGATCGAGGGAAGTTCTTGTTCAATAATGTTTCAAAGGTATTTCAGATTATTTAGATTAATTATTATTAATAAGTTTGATTTTTTATTTATTATATCTTAGGATTAGATTTAAATATTATTTCTTAATTTTTTTGATTTAATTAGATTAAATTAAATTATAAACTTTGCAATAAAGACCTATATGTACCATCTTTTATTCAAGGATTCATAATAATATTTCAGAGAGAGATTGTTATTCAATTTGCACACAACTTCCATGTGGGCGATGAGGAGTGAGGGGCATCAATTTGCACAACAGTGAGTGACAGCATCGCGTCCTTGTGGTGATATCCGTTTAAGCAAGAGAACATTTTAGTGTCTTCTTGAGGCCGTAGTCAATTTAATAAACAACAAAAATTAAGAGCTTCGAATATAAGATACAATAACCTTTTCTCTAGAATCGCATTTGCTGCGACTTCTAAAGAGCTGAGGCATAACATAGTTTGAAGATTGAGTTTCAATTTCAAGTTTAAAAAAAGAGAGAGAAAAGTTTGGTGTCCTTTGAAATAATGGAAGGGGAGTGTTAGATAATGTTTCAGGATATTTCAGATTATTTAGATTAATTATTATTTTTGATTTTGTATTTATTATATCTTAGTATTATATTTTAGGATATTATATTTTAATTAATCATTTTGAATTATTTTTGATTTAATTAGATTTAAATTCTAAGGTTTACCTAGATACAATAGTTCTGAAGGTTGACTACCCTAAACCTAATCTTAGATTGGATTATTATGATACTCTTTGTATGTTTTTGGCAATTGGGAAGCTTATATGCATCGAAATTTAGGAGAAGTTTTCGATGGAAAAAACCCCAAAAAAAAAGTCATTTAAACCAACTTCTCTCTTTAATGCTGACAGTTCGTGTACTCTAAAAGACAAGACTAAATACATATATAATTGCTATACTACTGTACTAGGGTAATCAGCATATCAGGCTCGACAAATAAAGTTTCAGAATAAAAATTTGTCAAATGAGACATTGAAGAAATTTGTCAGCAACCTCCCAGAATAATAAAATGTAGTCAGCATTAAAATTCAGATTCTGGCAAAAGAAGAACTAAAATCCCATCTTTTTAAAACCAACAAGTCCAAATGTTAACCGGTCTCTGTCGGTTTGGTGCTACCTGAGATTGGACTAAGCAGCCTTATACGGAAGACCCATAGACTTTTTCATCGCTGTCGGCCCATTACTGTACGTATCATATCTCAATTTCGTTAAGTTTTATCTTTTTTTTTTTTTTTTTTTTTTTACCAACGACCATTGGGAGCAAGTGGTAAGGGACTTGCTTTCCCACCACATCATCTTCGGTTTGAGGTGTGGAAATGGTGAGAATGGTATTGGGAGCTCTTCCCCCACGATTGTGAGCCCGACGCGGGGCGAAATCCAGATTAGTTGGAACCGAAGTTCCGGTGAACCGGGGGATACCAAAAAAAAAAGTTTTATCTTTTTAGGGTTAACTCTCAGCAACTTGATGAACTAAAGTTCAAATCTACGTTGGAAAATATGTCTACATTTAATGTCTGACAATGCTTCAAATAGAACTGTCTTTAATAGAAAGATAGCCTAGCAAAAAAATAAAAGTTTTTTCTTTCTCAAATAAAAAAAGTCGAAGTTGAAAAACAAGAAAAGAAAAAACCGACATTCTTTGAACACAGTACAAATACACATAGACAACATAGGAAGCTTCATGTGATATATAGTTCAGTTTAGCATTCAACTATGCTAACAAAAAAAAAAAAAAGCGTGCTCCTGTTTGATATATATATAGTTCAGTTTAGCATTCAACTTAAAAAATGCGTGCTCTATATATATGTAATAAAATTTCTGTATTTTAAAATTGTTCAAGAATTATGTGGCTTCAATTCATATCCCATGCTTCCTGGTAAATTGGAGTTCAACAATTGAGACATTCATCATTATCCATTAACTTCTTTTGAGCGCGCACACAGAATTTTTTTCCAAAAAAAAAAAACGAAAGAAATTTGAAGGAAAAGAAAAAATTAATCCAAAAAAGTACTAAAAACGAAGTAGCTGAATTTATGTTGTGAAAGCAACGCCTTGTTTATTTTGAAACAAGCTGCGAACCTCTTCACTAGTTTTATCTATTTCCTAATGCTACAGTCTCACTCTCAGTTCTTAATTTCCTATAAGCCCAAAATCCAATATCCACATTCCTCTTCAGATTCATTGATTCTGCCTTCTAAAGCATAGCTCCCATAAATCTGCTGCTTAACATGATCAAACTCATCTGGGTTCAAGTAAGCTCATTGAAATTTCATTGGTTGAGCTACGGACGTACTTTGCTTTTTGAGTTGATGAGTTGGAAGTATGTGGTTGAACGGAAGGAGATACTCTCCTTATCCATTTTCTGCCCATCCCTCTCCATCCTCCATCCTCCATCCTGACCGTCAAAATCTTGATCCAAGGGATTAGATTCATTTTTGAAAAAACCGCGCGCGGTTTTTTCAAAAATAATTCTGATCCCTTGGATCAAGATTTTGACGGTCAGGATGGAGGATAGGGAGAGATAATGGGCAGAAAATGACCAAGGAGAGAAATCGGATCCGTGGTTGAACTGAATCCTTGCCACTGTTTAGGCTCAGGAAGTTCAACTTCACTTTCCAACATCAACATTGCAGATGCTATGGTGGGCCTATCCTTTGGATGTCGCCGCACACACAGTAAACTCACATGAATGCATGCCCCGTTTGGTACGAAGAAGATTTAAGGAGGGAAAGGAACTTAGAGGAGGGAAAGGAATGGAAAGGAAGATTGAGAGGGAATTTAAAAAGTTGAGTTGTTTGGTAGATATAGGAATGAAACTTAAGTTGAGGGAAAATAAAATGTTTGGTAAGAAGAAAAGGAATTTGGTTAAATGGGAAGGAGAGCCAAAAAAACCCATTATGCCCCTGACATAAAAAAAAGGAAAAAGAGTTAACAATTTTTTCCCCCTTTCTCGTACAGAAACATACCCAACCCCAGATCCTGAATGTGTTGCTGAAGAAGGAAAATTGAAGGAGTTTTGGAGGGGATATATGATGGCGACGACAAGAACGGCAGCCGAAGGGCAGAGGGATGACGGACATGGCAGAAATTACACATGTGCAACAACGAATGTTGGTAAATGTTAAGTTTCGACAGAACCATCGAGGGGCCAAAAAAGTATGGAGGGTATGATGCTTGGCAATGTGTGTGCTGGTTGTTTTAGAGGAATGCAAGAGTGAAGGAGTGTAGGCAACTGAAGAACAGAGTGGGCTTGGGGAATTTTTTATGAACTGCGAAAATCACAATAAAAACATGCACAAAACATATTGCATAAGTGTTGAAGCCGAAGTTGGCAAAGGAATTGGGGATACATGAGGAAGTTTTTGGTTTAAGTTTGTGAAGGAAGAAAACAAATGTTCAGTGCATATAGTTGTTTTGGTGTGCAGAATATGTATTGTAAGAACTTATAAGCAATGAATGATAAATACTGTCACAATTGAGAAAGAGGGAAATATCTCAGATGTGCTACCATGATAGAATGTGAAGTTGTAGCATATACAAAATTTAAAGTGAATGTATACTGTGTGTTATTGCATTTTGTTGTTCGATTATTTTCCAGAAAAAGAATTTGAATACGATAACACCATAAGCATTCCCTTCAGAATTGATTTAAGCAGGACATGCAACTATAGAAGTGGTTAAACATGAAGCACAATATATATCAACAGATCCATTTGGGTAGCCTTGGTTAGGAATGATAATCAAGTATTAAATTATAATTCTTGCAGATTTAACAAGTATGAATGTTTGAGAACAATTGTAACAAAACTATTTCATCAAACAATTTAAGTTCAATAGCTGATACTTCAAAGACACTGATAACTATAGTGGTGGCTTCATGAACCAACCTTGAAGTATGTTCAAGGAAATGGTATGTCGATATGTGGAGTTGTAAGCCTAAATTTATAAACTTCATAAGTTTCTTAATTAAGATAATCATCTGGATCTATTAGCATCACTGACTCTCTTTAAAATCGATTTGGTATCACAGAATCAAAAAGAAAAACATATATATATGTTAGGTATTAGTCGCTGGGGCAGTTCGAACTTAATAGGCACCTACGTGTATGAGTTCGAACGCATAAATTAAACGTACATTAAAGTCTGCTACAGTTAATTACAGCATCTCACAGGAACACCCTCCTCATAATTTGGTAGACATTACAGTAAAGTTTATGACAGAAAAAGTTAAGGAAATAACTTTATCACATTGAAAGGTTAACAACCTGGTCATTAGCACTGGAAATAAGTACTAGAATTAAAAAGGCATGACAATAGAGTGTATGATTGGGAAAAAGAAGGAAATTACTTTGTCACATTGAAATACACAATCCTTGGGCATTGTTGGATACATAACAAAGTTGACAAAGGTTTACAACCAAATGTCTTATCATATAAGTTCATCCAAAATTACAATGACACACACTTGACCTACTGCACAACCCTATATACATATGGCCATGAAATACAAAATGTAGCAAAACATACATGTACATAGTGGGGGACACAAACTTTATCCCATGTCCAAGGTTAACTTTACTATATTATCTATTGCTGCATAAGGCTTTGGATCCATAAGGGCTGAGGAATCTTGGCAAAGACATTCAGGAGTTTGTCACATCCTAGTATCTTGATTCGAGCTTCGTTTCTCCTGCCTTAAATCTAGACAATGCATGATTTGCATGTCTAGATTGAAGCTTATGGCCATGAATTGCATCAAGATACTCCTGCATAAAAATCTGTTACTCATAGAATCCTATATGAAGGTGGAATATCACCTAGAGAGGGGTGAATAGGTGATTACAAAATTCTTTCGTTGTTAGCTCAATAACACAGTCACCCACACAACAGATGTAAATCAAGGCAAAGTAAAGATAGGGAAGAGGAGATTGACACAGAGAATTTATACTTGGTTCGGTCCAACTCTTGACCTACGTCCAATCCCGAAACACTCCGGATTTCACTAACTTACAATCAAATGATTACATACTGTAACACTCTGAGCAATTCTCTCTCTCGAATTACACTCCCCTTACAAGTTGTAATCAAATATCCCAATCCCAAAGTCCCACAACTTTGAGATTCTCACAAGGAAATGATAGTGAAGGATAACTCTCTATAAGAGCAGATAACTCTAAGCATGAAGTACAAAGTATTACACAGTATCAACTGGAAGTATTGCAGAGTATTGGATGAAAGTATTCGAAAGTATTTGACAAGAGTATAGCGGAACTAGACTCTCGCAAGTATCTTTCTGATTCTCTTTGTGCGTTTTCTCTGCTGTGTGTGTGGTCTTTGATCAGCCAAGTCTTCTCCTATTTATATTGTTTGATCTGTGACCGTTGTAGCTTATGTGTTTGAAATCAAACGATGCCCATTCCTTATTTGTTCATTGCTGTATAATTGCTATTGATTGGAAATCCTCCTGTTGGAACGTTGGAGCATTGGAGATGTCCTTAGTCCTTGCCCATGATGAGGTTTTGCTGAATATAGCTCTAACAAGTTGTGACTCATGCTTACTGACCGTTGGAAGATCATTTTCCACTTTTCAGCGAGTTACCCGATTTGCTTCGTTTTCAAATGGAGATTAGAATCTTGAGTGGCCCATGATGATTTCGAATGATCCTGTTCTATAATTAAAATATTTGAAAAACTTTGAGCATAACGGTTAGAAACAGGACATTAAACATCATCATTAATAGCATTGAATATCACAATCGGAATCTGAAGTCTCGACAGAACAAAATGATTTTTACCGATAATACTCGAGTATTCCATACTCATACTCGAGTATCTCTGTGATTCAGATATGCCAGACGCTTCTAACTCGACCATACTCGAGTATTCAATGCTTATACTTGGGTATCTATGCTGTTCAATTATATCGGAAGTCTTGATTCGAACTCTGTTGCTTTCAGTATTTCGAGTGTCCACTTTCAAAGATCATAACTTCCTGGTATGATCTCTTTTTAGGTTGATTCGAGACTTGATGGAAATCCCTTTGAGTCCTTTTTCAAATGGCACCGATTTCAGCTTCATCGGATTTCTAGTTTGTGAGATATACCCAAAACATTGAGGCTTGGTCAGTAGTGTGACGGTGATGTCACTCTCATCTTCAACAATTCATATTTCTCTCATCTGACCTCCTATGGACTTGAATCTTGTGCGACTAGGACCGTTTGGAAGTCTAGTTTCCAACAAAATTGGTTTCACCTTAATCCAATCTCTGGTTAGAAAGATATCATTGAAGTACCAAAGGTTGTCCGAAGCTGAACGTAGAACAGAGCTGATCAGAGTGGTGTCATACTCGAGTATTGATGATCCATACTCGGGTATTGTCGGGATTTAAGCACAAAAGCAGCTGTTTGTGCACCATACTTGAGTAGTCAAGTACCATACTCGGGTATTGAAGTGTCATACTCAAGAATTGAAGCCTGATACTCGCGAGTACATGTTTGATACTTGAGTATTGACGAGATTCAAACGCAAGGAAGAGCTATTCATGCACAGGATCGTAGCAATTAAATTGTAGCAACTTCTATTCATCGGGAAGCTTGAATTTCCTTATTTTAACTCGAATTTAGCCATTCCAACTTCCATCTTCTTCATATCAACATTACATCTACATTAAATGTAAGAATCAGTCAAAGTATAAGATAAATGTAGTATGCAACCTTTTTGCTCTTAAGAATGACATCTATATAAGACATCATCAAAACTAATCATATCCAACACTATAAAGATAGAAACAAGAAACAGAAACCAAGTACACAAAGTATCATACCAATTGCCTGGAAGAGTGGGCAAAGGTAAATACTTTTGGTGGTGCTGATACAGAAAATTGTACAAAAGATTGAAGCACTCACACTTCCGTGTGGAAGATTTTGTTGGTAAATAGCAATATGTTGCTTTTAACAATGGTCACTAAAATTGAAGAAATCCTATGCGCACAAAGGCCAAATTGGTTCCAGTAGAAGCAAACACGCCTAATAAATTTCATTACTAACATGGGTGAAAGCAATTAAAATTATGTTTGTTTGGCCTTCTTAAATGCTACATAACAATTAAGACAAAGTTGGATGCAAGCAGCATAAGGCACCCCACATATGGTGCATAACATCCATAGCTCCTGCTCATAAAGAATTGTGGGAATTAACAAGGAATTTAGTAACAAGACTATCAGTGGCCAGTAATTCCTTATACAAACAATGAAGATCTTGTCCTCACAACATGACAAGTTTGAACTAACATGACAAGTTCGAACGCAAAATTTGACAGTATCTAAACTTCTGCATCAATTAATAACAAAACATGTGACTCACATCGTCTTAATGAAAACAGGATATGAGGACCATAATCTCAAAATAAATGACAGTCACAGTGAATAAAACACTTAATTTTTGGAATTAACTTAGTCACATTGAAGTTCACAATGGTTGCACATTGTGGGGGAAATAAAAATTTGCCAAAGGTTAACAGGTTGTTGATCAACACTAGAAATCAGTTCGAGACATATAAACGCATGACAGTAAAGTGTAAGACAAAGGAGAACAACCAAATGCCATTTCATATAAGTTCTTCCAAAATAACAATGACCCACACTTATGGGCAGATATATTCTTCACAAAACCATAGCACAATGTACAGGAAAAAACAAGCTTCTTCATCGACTATTCTAGCTGCTTGTGTCATTTATATTTCCTATCTCACCATTACTCAACCCACAAACATACCCATTAACACGTCATGAATTACAAAAAGTCACCCAAGTTGCTTCTGAATGAATTATTTGTGTCTGTGTCCCCAGCTAGAAGCAACAGGGCATCGAGAAAAATTACACACAAACCGCTAAAACACCAAAAAATGCATACCCATTGCCACTTACCTCGATTCCAGCTTCAATTGACTCTGCGTTCAACTTGTCCTTCGCCTCCGACTTCCACAGTTGTTGCAAGCTTCTTCACCTCGTCCTTCGTCTACCTCGTCGCTCACTCGTGTTTTTAAACAGGTCCAGTTTTTTTCAAGGGGCTTTTTCGTCCCATAATTTCACTCTCCTGGAAGATTATCACTTTCCCTCCATTTTCGGTGGGATTCAAGGTTCCCACATTTAATGGAACTTAGGACCCGTTTGTTACAAAGAAAGTTTGGGGAGGGAAAGGGAAGATCCCAATCTTCCCATGAATTTTGGGTGTTTGTTACACAGAAAGTCCAGTCAACATCTTCCAGTGAGGGTCCATCTTCCCTCATTTGAGGGAAAATGTTTTCCATCCGAAAATGGAAGGAAAGCTGTCATCTTCTCAAGAAAATGGTTTTTTGACAGATTTATCCCTGAAATTCAAATTTGACGAACTTGGCGGGAGAGATCAAATTTGGCGGGAAATTTCAAATTTGGCGATTTTTTTTTTTTTTCACGAATTCGAATTTAACAATAATATTTTTAAAAAAAATATATTTTAGCAAAAAAAATATTTTTCTTTTTATTTTGAATTAATTCCTTTTGAGGGTAAAATAAACATTTCCTAATTCTTTACCAACTACCACCTCTTCATTTTCTTCCTACCAAACAACTCAAGACATCTTCCTTCATCTTTCAAATCTTCATTTCCTTTCCTTTCCCTCCTCTAAAGTTTCTTTCCCTCCCTACCAATTCTTTGTAACAAACGGGTCCTTAGAGGCAGGCGGGAACCCAAGTTGACGGAAGATAGGCGCATCAAACGTGTTTTTTTTAGGGAACCTTGTCAAGTTCCCTTTCCATCACCTCAATTCCCTATAACAAACAAGGCCTTAATATTTTTGATAAATTGCAAGTCTCCTTCTCCAACTGTATACGTGCCTGAAACAGTTAATTTGCTCCCATGGAGACCATTTTCCTTTGCTCTGTTCACTGGCACACGCTTTGATGTCTCAGTTGTATACTGTGTAAAATGATTTTAGTTATTTTTAGATATCAACAGATATTATACGATTTATACATATTAAAAGATAAGTTATATACAATTAAAGAAAGATTGTATCTACCAGAGATAAGTTGTATATGAGCTTTTAGCAAATTTCGGGTATTCCAAGACAATAAATTTTTAGGAAAACTACCCTCAGCAAATTTCAGGTATTCCTAGACAATAAATATGTAGGAAAAACCATCTTGCAAGTAGATTTTTCTTCCTTTTCTTTTTTTTAATTAAATCCTTTTATTTTGCTCTTTTAGCACTATTAGTATATGTAATTTTGCTTTCTTAATCTCATTAGTCCTAGTTAACTACTCTAACAGAGCAAAGTTAAAGGATTTAATCTAGAGAGAAAAAAATAAAAGTGCCAAATTAAAAATTGTGAAAAAGTATAGGTACTATTAAAATAGTTTATTCATAATGAAACATTTTTGAGGAGGTTCTCTCTTTTTTAAAAAAAAACCAAATTAAACATCCTCTCTTGTGATTTCTCATTTAAATTAAACACGACCTTATATTACCAAAAATATCCTCAACATCCCGATTGACCATGACTTGCCGTTAACTCATTTAAGAATATTTAAATGAGTATAATTTATTATTTATTTAATAATACAAAAAAATAAATTAAAAAAAGAAAAAATTAACTGCACCTAACTGTAGCAACTTAATTTCAAATAACCCTAAAATTTCTGAAATTTCACTTCTAAAGCATCAGTATTAAGGTGTCAGGTTGGTTGGTTGAGAGGTACAGTTTCCTCACCACATGTCATAGGTTCAAACAAACATGGGTAAAACATGATCAAATTCATCTGGCTTCAAGTAAGCTCATTGAGATTTCATTGTTTGAGCTACTTTGCTTTTGACATGATGAGTTGGAAGCATGCGGTTGAACTGAATCATTTCCTTGAAAAAAACCAGGTTGTTTAGGCTCAAGAAGTTCAACTTCACTTTCCAACATCAACACTGCTGATGCTACGGTGGGCCTATTCTCTGGATGTTGCTGCACACACAATAAACTCACTTGAATGCATCTTAATATTTCTGATACATTGCAAGTCTCCTCTATGTTCTTGTCAATCAATTCTAAGACACTTCCTTCTTTCCACAACATCCATGCCTGAAACAATTAACCTGCTTATCAGCTATCCTATTAAAATTGGGCACAAATAACAAAAGTTATAAAAGTATAAATGGAATACTCACATGACCAATAAGATTATGTTTAGAGTCTTCTAAATAAAACCCTCTATTTTTCTTTCCACATATAATCTCTAATACTAGTATGCCATAACTAAAAACATCAGATTTCATTGAATATAACCCATCCGCAGCATATTCTGGCGCCATATATCCACTACAAAATATCCATTCAAAGTTTAGAATCAAACAATTAAAGAAGATATAGAAAGTTCGGAACATGATAACTTAAGAGTAATAGTTAAGCAAAAGACTTACTAAGTTCCAACTACTATATTGGTATTGCCTTCTGTTTGTTCATCTACAAAAGTTTTAGCAAGCCCAAAATCTGATATTTTTGGCACCAACTTGTCATCAAGTAAAATATTACTTGCTTTTAGATCTCTATGAATAATTCTCAGTCTTGAATCTTGATGAAGATACATAAGACCTCTACCGATTCCCAAAATAATGCTGAAACGTTTAGACCAATCTAACCACTTTTCTTTGGTTTCATCTATAAACATCAAGAAACAAACATGATCTATGATGAGAATTAATAATTCAAAATCGATGAACCGTTTCTTGATCATTACTTAAATTAGGATAATCCATGCAACTAAAAACTGCATTATATTTATACCAAAAATGAAGGAGTCCAAACTTTTATTTAGCATGTATTCATACACCAACATTTTTTCTTGCTCATGGATGCAACAGCCGAGCAGTTTCACTAAATTTCGATGTTGAAGTTTTGCAATAAACTTTACTTCATTTTTAAACTCCACCAACCCTTGTCTTGATTTTATGGAAAGCCTCTTCACTGCAATTTCTTGTCCATTCGATAATTTTCCCTGCATGCATGTAGTGATTTGTGAGCATATATCATGATAATATTTATTATGCTTAGCGCATATTGTTCTTAGTTTATATTTCAAATGTTCCATTACCCAATAAACAGGCCCAAATCCACCTTCTCCAAGCTTATTATTGTTTGAAAAGTTATCAGTGACGCTTGCTATTATTGCTAGATCAAAAAGGGGGAGATCTAGATTATCATCTGGACTCCCACGGTATGGAATATCATCTCTTACATCTTGTGAGTTAGCTGAAAACATGGTAGAAAAACATTAACTTTTTGCATTTTAAATAACTATATTGTCAGGTCACGCATGTATTTTGTCAAAATGCTATCTTAATTACAGAAATTCATATATAATCTATGTCCCTGTAGTTAAATGTTATTTGACAAGATTTTAGCATCACATAGCTAGCCATGCCGTATGAGTTCAAAATAATCTTCGCAGTTGTAGGAAGAAACCTGAAACTTTGGAACATAAAGAAAATAGAAGCAGTAACCGTAACTCTTACCAATCCTTTTTCTGCGGACTCTGTAGAAGATATAGCCCCCAACTAAAAGCAGACCAAATATTGCACCAATAGTGATAGTAACAATCATTGTCAATTTCCTTTTCTTCCCTGATTCTGTAATCGTGTTGAAATCATTCAAACTTCAACAAACTAAGGTGAATACTGTAAAACATGAACATGAACATATAAATCAGAAAATAGAAGTCTTTACGTAATTCTGAAGCATCCATTCGAACATACAGATCTTGCCCCCCAGAAGCTTGGTATGTGACATCAATTAGATCACCAAACCATAAGGCACAACCACTACCTCCCCCTCTGACATCTGAATTAGTATAGGTCGTGCAAGAACAATTCTCCAAGCACTTGCGCCTGCATTGCTCTAGATTCATTGTCTCGTCAAGCCAAGTTTGCGTAGTGTCTGGAACCTTCATGGCCGTCAATTTAATGAACCCATCTTTATATTTCTCGGAGCAGTTCAGAGGTTTATTTCGCACACATCCTTCAGTCCAGTCCACCGAATTCCCATCCTGTGGGGACTTAGGCGTGAAACCTTTTAGGCATCGGCAAACAGGCCATTCAGAAATGATACAATTCCCATTTGGTCCACAGAGGCCATAAGTATCGCAGTAATCTGCAGGCTTGGTCGAATAAATTTGCCATGTTTTGATATTTTTTAGCCACACATAACGATACCGAGTAGATTCTGTTTGGTTCAACACCAATCTTGTCAAAACAGAATTGTTATTCCAAACGTCCATGTAATAGATCCCACTCTTATTGTTGACAAAGGTGAATTGAAAAACAGGGTTGGGCTTTATTTCAGGACCACCACTCCCATGATCGCCATTCCATGGCCCAAATCGATAGAACCTTTTGTTTCCCTTCATCAGATACGATTCGGGATAGGCATGGAGCACTTTAACCATGGTGAAATCTGCAGGAGATGGATCATCAGGGCTCTTCCACGCTGTTAAGTTCCATTGCCAACCAGTTTTGAAGTCCCACCCGAATTTCATACCTGGCAATAACGTATCACAAGGATAGTCAAAGCTTTGCCACAAATAAGCGTCTGGGTCTGCTTCGTTCTCATCCATCACCACAAGATTTCCAGTGTCCAAGAGCCGGGCGATCGGATTCTGTGCCTTGGCAGTGGAATTTGTAAACCAAAGTATTAGGAAATGAATATAAAGTAGAAGTGAAAGCTGTACTTAAGGTCCCACGTGTTAGTTAGATTGTTAGCACAGCTGTATTCTGTTAGCCATTCTGTTAGAATCGTCTATAAGTAATGTAATACACTCACAACAATATTCATAAATTGAAGAATCCCTTTCCGGATACATCTTCTTCTTCTCTATTTCTGGCATGGTATCAGAGCCTATCGTCACACCGGCGAGGCTCTTGTGCTCCGGCCAAGAAAAATAATCTGAGAGACATTGAACGCGATCTATCTCCTCATCCACGGATTGATAGGCGCAAAACAATGTCCACAACCACTTGCTTTCCGGTGTCCAACGATCCTGGCACCAATAGTCGTGGTTTTACAAATAAAAAGATCACTGTAAAACTTGATGATTCAAACTACCTGATCTGGAAGCAGCAGGTATACTTCATGGCAAAGCAACATCGCCTGTTCTCATATCTCGATGGATCAATCGGTATTCCTGCTAGAAAGACACGTGATGCTGAAACGAGTCGAGAGATTGACAATCCCGAGTTCGAGGCATATGAGCAACTTGATTCAGTGCTTGCATCTTGGTTGCTTTCGTCGGTAACGTCTTCTGTCCTTCCTGATTTAGTTGGCCTTGAAACCTCTGCACAAATTTGGAAAAAATTAAATCGGTTGTACTCTGACAAATCCGATTCCAAGATCTTACACTATAAGAACTTGTTAACTAATCAAAAGAAAGGTGAGCTTGGCATGCGTGACTATCTCGCCAACTTAAAGTCAATATGTGATCATCTAGCTCTCCTTGGTGAACCTGTATCCGATGCAACCAGAATTTCTCATGTCCTGAATGGTCTCACCATGGAATTTGAGTCTGTGATTGCAATCATAAACTCTGCTAAACAGACTTTTGATCTTGACACTGTGACCACGATGCTACTCGATTCAGAGGCCAGACAGAAAACGTTTATAAATAATTCTGTGACACAAGCTCACTACACTCTGGCAGATCATCCTCAAGATACTTCAATGGTGTTCAATACACAATCATCAGGCTATCCTGGACGTGGCCAATATTATGGACCATCATCTCGCCCTCAGATCAACAGCTTTAGAGGACGTGGTCATGGTCGTGGATCCTTTTTTCAGTCGAAGCCTTCATGTCAGATCTGTCACAAGCTTGGCCATCTAGCTGATGTATGCTATTTCAGGTATGAGTCTTCAAATCCTGCTAGATCTACAAAGACAAGCTCACTATACTGATGTAGGCGCTTCCCCTATTCCCTTGCCATCGGATAATGCTCAATACTATGATGCTGGTCAGTATTATAACTGGCAGCCACCATACACAGAGAATTTTGATCCACAATATTCTTCTCCCATCTCCACGCAAAGCATCAATTCAAGAGGAAGTCAACTTCTAACCATACTGTTCCACATGTTTCGACCGGTCCATCTCACTCCACCGGCTCACATAATGTGCCCGCACCAACCGAATCGGCATGGCTCAAGCTTTTGTTGCTTCACCGAAATCATCACCGATGAAGCTTGGTACCTTGATTCGGGTGCTACTCACCATATATCCAACTCAAGAAACTCTCTTCGTCTGCAAGTATCCCCAAAGGTAAGCGTACGCTTATTGTAGGTGGTGGATCTAGACTTCGATTGCGTACATTGGTAATACACATCCGAGATCCTCATCCTCACCCACATTAACGTACCTACTATGCAAAAGAATTTGATTTCAATTGCCCGCAACAAAAGATAATGGTGTGGTCATCGTGAAGGACCTTCTTCTAACACTTGTTGTCACAAATAAATGGCAGCTGCACCAGATTGATTTCAATAACGCCTTCCTTAATGGAGAATTGAGTGAGGAAGTCTTCATGGAACAGCCTCCTGGCTTCATAGAGTATGATGCTCATGGAAATGCTCTAGTGTAAACTAAACAAAGCTTTGTATGGGTTAAAACAGGCTCCTAGAGCATGGTTCACTAAACTCAGTGTCTATTTGACCACACTTGGGTTTCTTGCGTCTAAGGCAGATCCCTGCATGTTTACAAAAATATCTGGTGAGCATGCTACATATTTGTTAGTGTATGTTGACGATTTGGTCATTACTGGTTCTGATGAGAACAGCATTCAAGAGCTCATTCACCAAATGAGCACTACCTTCTCCTTAAAAGATCTAGGTGAGCTCTCATTCTTCTTAGGTATTGAGTTCAACAGGTCTGAAAATGGCATTCACCTCACCCAAAAGAAGTACATACATAATCTTCTCTAAAACAAAGATGGTTGAAGCACATGCCTATGCTTCTCCAATGGCAGTTAACACTCAGCTGTTCCCTGGTGACAGCAAGCCATTTTCAGAACAAAAGCTCTACAGAAGCATCGTTGGTTCCCGCAATATCTTTGCTACACTGGCCCGATATTGCGTTCACGGTCAACAAGTTAAGCCAATTCTTACAAGAGCCCACTATGAAACAATGGGAATGTGTTAAGAGACTCCTTAGATATCTTAACGGCACTAAAGACTCATGGTTTGCTAATCAAACCAATTCATCGCTCAACCTCCAAATCTATTCTGACTCGATTGGGGTGGTACCACCGCAAAGAAAAACAAAAGCAAATCAATCAAGAAATTATTGTTCTTCCCGAAAACAAACGCTCCACTAGCGGGTATTGCATTTTTCTTGGTGCTAATCCTATATTATGGATTTCCAGAAAGCAACAGGTGGTGTCTCGTTCAAAGAATCGAGGCCGAATGTAAGCGTTGCGGATTCAATACAAGATACGATGTGGGTTCTGTCCCTTGTGAAAGAGATGAACATTAAGATAGTAAATACACCAGTGATTTGGTGTGATAATACAGGAACCGTGGCCTTGGCATCAAATCCTGTCTTGCACTCAAAAACAAAGCATGTGGAGCTTGATGTCCACTTCATTAGAGAAAAGGTTGCTGCTGGGATTGTTACAAGAGCTCATGTGCCGCGTCGGACTATCAGGTGGCTGACATCCTAACTAAACCACAGGTGTATGGCATGTTTGCCTTCTGTCGGGATAAACTTCACGTCTTGGCTCAGGACGAAGTGCACAATGGAAAGCTAACGTGACGTTATTATTATTATTATTTTTTTCTTTTGCGTAGAGGGAATATTAGGAAATGAATATAAAGTAGAAGTGCCAGCTGTACTTAAGGTCCCACGTGTTAGTTAGATTGTTAGCACAGCTGTATTCTGTTAGCCATTCTGTTAGATCCATATCGCCTATAAGTAATGTAATACACTCACAACAATATTCATAAATTGAAGTGTTCTTTTGGGACAGTGTTGTTTTGGGACAGAACAAGATCGCCAGAAGTGGTCATCGTTAAGGTAACAGAGGAATCGTTGATTGGGTTGAGGCGGTTTGCGACCCAGACAACGGTTTGAACCGGGATGTTCTTGTACCAAATACCAAGGTAACGTTTGTTGGAAGTACCAGGAGTGAAGAAACCAAGTTCAAAGGTACCATCTGTGGAAACCAAGGTGGTTCCGTTGTCGCTGATGAACTGCGACTGATGAAGGGAATCAAGTGCCAGGGAAGGATGGAGGATGGGAAGAATGAAAAGAATGAAGATACTCAAGCAAGGAAGAAGGCCCATGAATAGTGGAATTAGGCCAAGGCCTCAGAATTAGCTTTTTCTGAAACGAGAATGTCAGAGGCAGAAGTTGGTAACATGAAGTTTCTAGTAATGCAGAATGAGTTGAGATGGTCTTTTGTGGGACGCGTTCCATTCAAGATATATAATCAAGCTTGAGATCTTGTCCTCAGCAATGTAATTACACGTTGTCAAACTCATGAGTCTAAGCAAACTCGTGACCGTAACATAAACTCGTATCGTGAACTCGAATCGGTAAACTCGTAAGTGTTTACTTTTATTATTCAATATGTATTAACAATGTATAATTAAATAATTTAAATATAAAAATGACAATAATTTGATTTAAATATATTTTAAATCCAAATAATTGAAATTAAATATATCAACATTCATAATTTATTATATTTAATAAAGAAATTTATATAAAATTCATATATAAAGCCGTTGAGGATGACAAAATTGAAAAAAATTTAACACAATTTTGTAAGCTACAAACATAAAAACGGTAAATTCAGTCTATAAACTCGTGAATTTATCTGAGTTTACAGGTGACACGATTTTACTAGAGACTTAACTCAATTTAGTAAGGTAGGAACGTAAAAACGGTAAACTCGGGGAGTCAACTCACGAGTTTGACAACAATGAATTACACACAACAAATATGGGTGGAATTTTAGGTTCCTTACCTAAGGTAATTGCTAATTAGTCAAGGACAATTTATTGTAACTTGCGAGGTGGTCAGTACAATGACCTCATAAATGATACTTATCCGATTCTAAATATAGGATATAGTTTATAGTGTAATTTGTATTACAAACTATGTTCTATATTTAAGACTATTTTGGACTAGAAGTAGTATAAATGAAATCTCTGAAGTTTTTCATTCAAGTCTGTAAGAAGAATAATACTCTTTCCGGTCCTAATTATAAGACCAAATTGATTTTTTTGGAGAGATTAAGGAAGCTAACTAAATTACTTTACAGTATTTGTATTTGTTTTTTTTCCTCCAAACTAATTAAATTGACTAATTAACTAATATATAATCTAAGGATACATAACATATTAATTATATGATTAAATAGCTTATTTAGCTTCCTTAATCTCTCCAAAAAAAGTCAACCTAATTTTATAATTAGTACCGGAGCTAGAAGTAGTTTAAAAGGTCAAGCATATGTCAATTGGAAAGGCTTAAAACTTGCTCTTGGATGACGGTTCTTACACGGTGATCATTAATGCGTGCTTCCTACTTGTCAAAATATAGAAATAAGATTTTCTATTTTTTTAAAAATGTGGTCCGAGGGTTGGTAGTCACTTCATGATATTTTTCTTCCATCAGCCATCAGGGATGTAAGTTTCATTAATTCAACTTAAATTGCGCCTTAAGAAGTGGTTGTTATATAGTGTTAGGACAATTATTTGTTAAGAATCACTTGACTGAAACTGTGTATGGGGTTTTTAATTAGACTTGGTGATTACTAATTAACTCTCATAACATTAGGCAAGTAGGATAGCCATATGTTCACTTCCAAAGAGCATTCCACCATATCATTCCTTAAATCTAATTTCATTCTTTTATTCATCATTTTATCAAAAATCTAAAAAAATAGTAGTTTTGGTTATTTTCCATCATTAAAAAAAAATCAATTTCAAAACCCTTTTCATTTTTTTGTCACTTCGTTTAACTTAGGAATTCAATAAAAGACTCCTTAAGAGAACACGACCCAAGTTATGCCCTACATAATTTGGTTTATTTCGATTTAACTCGTGATGATTAAAGATTTTAAATCAATGACGCTATTGTAGGGGGTCTTTTTATTTGACTCATTGGTTAGCTAAGTGTCAATTGAAAAATTGGCTGGGTTAATCTTTTGTGTATCTTCTAGTTAGCTAGTTGTACTGTCTTGCATTCATTCATCATATAGGTCTTAGTTCGCATTTACTTTAATTTGGATTGGCGTATTGTTGTTATCTTCCATCAATTCCTTGATCGAGAGACTTTGTTGCTTTGATTGAGACATATATAATACATTGAGATTCACTTGATTTTGGTCTCATACCTGTTATTCCGCGTTGTTGTGTTGAATGTTGTGTGCATGCCCCGACGTAAAAAATTTGTGCTTAGTGATCTTGATCTTGACATAACTTTAAAACAACTTAAGGAACAATAGAAAAAGGGTAAAGGAAAAGGTATAAAGGGTATTAGTCAAATTTCCATAGAACATCACATATCTGCTAAACCTAGTGCTTTTAGGGAACTTCATTCTGACATATAGGTGATTAATCTAATCGAAATTTAGATATGGAAAACCATATGAGGATGAAAGAGAGAACAACGGTCATCGATCTACATAGGAGAACAATTGGCGAAGTCACTACTTCTGGCATTGATTTTAATCATCTTGCTAATGTTGGACCTAATATGCATATTGATTTTGAGATCAAAGGTTTATTGATCAACTCACTTCCTATCTAATTAGTTTTATGTGGTTTATTATATTGTAAATGTATGTTGTATTCTAGAATGATTTTATAGGGACTGATGGCATAATGTAATTGGTAGACTAATTCTATAAATAGAATGGTATAGCCTCAGTTAGTTTATTCTGAGTTAGTATATTTCATTAAAACTTTGACTGTCTTAATCTCTACTAAAATGGCTAATCTCTCAATTTATATCCTTCTATGAACATAGCCAGGGCGGTTTGGTTCGGTTCGGACAAGTGGGGTTGGTGGCATGAAATGACACAATTTATATTTTGCATTCTTACAAAAATAATAATAATATTTATGGTATTCATGCTTATATATGTTTAGTTTTTTTTAGATATAGTTTTAGTTTATTTTATACCTATTCTTTACACTTGTACAGTGTTAAATTAACATTTTTTAGTATCATGCCATAAGAGGTATGGTTTATAATCCTAATTATTGTATTACAAAGGTACTTAGAAAAAAAACTCTTGTCGCAGATGGATTAGAAATGATTTGTTTCACAGCGTGTAGATCCAACAAGTGTAAATTATGACAATTATGTTATGAACTACGGAAGTCTTAACCTAACATTTTTGTTGGATTGTGTTGGACTTTGTAAGATTTTCTATAGATAAATTATTTAAATTTTCAAGTAAATAAGTTTACTTAATAAATTTTTATATTTTATTATTGTCATACCTCACACTCATATCTTTCAAAAGAGTTCGAACTCAACCTCATTTTTAAGAAAACTGTAAGAGAAATACTCGTTACTTATGAGGCTCCAATTGTATTTGCTAATCTTAGATAATTACTAATTCTGGAAAGGATCAGAAATATAGCTGGCAAACTTTGTCAACTTATGATCGACTCATGCATTGATCAACATTATATTTTCCTAGGAAAGTGAGTGAACTATACAAAATGGTGTGGAGGTTTCTTAGTCCGTCCTCTCTTATTTTCCAAAGCTCTTTTCAATTTAACGGGAAACTTTTCCACATTAGATAAAAGTTGCCTCATCTAAGTAGTTTAACCTTACAAAAATGAAAACGTTATATATATGTGCGTATTGTTTGTTCTTTTCAACTAAATTTTTTAAAAAATAATGATAGAAATAACTTTTCTAAAGTTCTGGGCTCAGTAAACACTTACAGAAATATTTACAGCTCAGTAAAAATATCTTCATATCAATAGTGAGAATTGAACTTATAACCTTGTGGCCAAATATTGAAAAGCCTATAAAGTCCAGTTACTATCATTGAAGGGATAACTAAGACAAGGACAATCACCAAATATATGCCAAGACAAAACTATTGGGTCCAAGACAACTTTTCAAAGTGACGATGATCGATAATATGAATATCTTGCTATCCTCGCGTTGAATTTTTGTATGATTGAGATGTGAAGTAGCTTACTTGTGCGAATATAATCTCTTACTTGTTTCTTCTTCTTCTTCTTCTGTCCAATTAAAATTTCTTACTGGTAATTGCTTCTTTCATAATTAATTTGTTTCTATGTCAGAGATAAATATTATAACTAAAAACAAAATAGTTATCAATACAGATATATAGGGAGTTTTGAATCTCGAGAAAATTAAATGAAAATTTTCTTCTCCTGTCAATTCTGATAGTACCAATTGATCAAGACACAAGAAGAATAATGGAATTTTCCTCTCTTGGCAAATGCCTTTTCAATTGATGAGCAAATTTTTCCACATAAGAAAAGTAAAAGATTCCTCACCAGCTTGTTTACTTCAAATTAAAAAAAAAAAAAAAAAAATTCTATGACTATTTTGATAATTTCTCATCTCCTGTCCATTTTAAAGTCTTCACCGTTTAAAAGTCTTATTTTCTATTAGCCATCAAAGGATGTGTGACTATCAACATCATTTTTTCCAGTTAAACGTACACTTGATCTCCCTCTGTTTTGCTAAAATTATTTATAAAAAAAAAAAATCCATTTATTTTCACGACCTTACATTTTTAACATTGTTAAGAATATTTTGGGGAAAATTTTAAAATAATCTTTGTTACTTGAAGTTTATGTTAAAAGAGTTTTAAATGATTAATTTATTCTCATGCATGCTTCAACCTACTCCTGACCCCATATTTTTATATTTGTCGAGGACTAGAGAGAAAAGAGATATACAACTACAAGCCCAATGTCACTCGCCTAGATTCATTTGAACTCGTAGCTTTAGGACCAGCAGATTCAAAGAGTCTTTGAAATATGCAAAAGGCTTCAAGATATTGCACAAATTATGAATTCCACAATCTCATGTGTTGGTGTTGATCGTGATTAACCTTGACTTTTTGTGTGTTGTACACCCAATAATACGACAGAATTAATTCCAGTTATTGGTTTTTAGGAAAATTATATTTAAATACCATTTGAATTTGCAAAACCCCAAAATGTCGGTTAAATTTGTTAAAGGACTTAAATGTACCAAATATCATATTGGGATTTTTAAATTCGGTTAAATTTACCATTTTATCCATAGTTTTTAAATAAATTTAAAAAAAGAAAAATGATCCTCGCCGGAGGGCCATCGCGGCCGGCCGCCGGAGGACCGACCGCCAGATGGCATGCAACTGTCGGTGCCCAGCCGACGGCTTGAGATCCGGCGATGATATTTTTTGTTTTGGTGGGGTTGAATCTTTTTTAAAAAAAAAAAAAGATTCAATGAAAGTGAGGAAAGTAGAGTTCTTCATGGGGGCCAAGTGGCCCAACCACTGGGCCACTTGGTTCCTTTAATATATATATATATGCATTAACAAATATATATATTCTTCTTAACATTTTTTTCATCAACAAACACTCTTATAAATACCATTGTGAAACTAGTAAATGTCATTGAAGAATTGATAATTGTCATTGAAAGATTTGTTATAATTGCATTTTTTTATGCCCCGTTTGATAGTTTTACAAATTTAAATGGTATTTAAATATAATTTTCTCTTGGCTTTTCATCAAGTGAAACTTTTTATTATTATTATTATCCGTATTTTTAATCATGCAATCAGAGGACGACAAAGATTTCTTTGGTACCCATCTGTTCCTACTTACTTTGGCATCTAATTTCTTTATGCCCCGTTTGGTAGCAGTGAACTGAGGCCAGAGAAGTGAAAGTGGAACCGAGTTCCCAAAAGTTTTGCTTGTTTGGTAGATGTGAGCTCACTTCCACATGGAACCGGTTCCATCAAATTTGATGGAAGTGGATTCCATCACCTCACCCTAGGAACTGAGTTCCACTTCCCAGAGAATTGGTATGTGGCCATTTTGCCCTTTCATCTCCTCGGCTCCTCCCCATCCATGGTACGCACGATCTCCTTTCCCTCCCCTGGTAGATGACAATGTATGTCCTCTTCGGCGACGGCAGCTGAAGCCTTGTCTCTCCCAACAATTACAACATCTTGAACCCACGGCTTCTTCCACAATCCTCTTCCAACGTACCAAACGAGGCTTAGTGATTATGGTGCTTTCAGGAATTCATCAAAAACCATTGACGATTGTAGAAGTTGAGATTCAACTGATTACTTCATTTTGAGGTAATTTCTTGTTCAATAATGTTTCAAAGTATTTCATATTATTTAGATTAATTATTATTTTATTATTAAGTTTAATTTTGTATTTATTATATCTTAGGATTAGATTTAGATATAATATCTTAATTTTTTTGATTAATTTTTTTATTTAATTAGATTAAATTAGATTATAAGCTTTGTATATATAAATATCCATATGTACTCTCTTTTATTCAAGAATTCATAATAATATTTCATAGTGATATTCAATTCAGAATGATCATGTGAGCCAGTGGCGGAGCCACATTGGTGTTTATGTTGGTAAGTGCAGACATAAAAGTTTGAGAATATATATACTGTGAAGAGACTTTTCAGAAAAAGCAGCATTGGTCTAGTGGTAAACTAATACCCTATACCACAGTGCAGTCCCAAGTTCGAATCCTGTCTGGTGCACTATGCTTTTACTTTTCGCTACTCATTAAATCAAGGCCGTTTTTGAAATTCACAGATAGGTAAGAAAATTACAACAAAATACCCACTATTTTCATTTTTTATATATTTTAAATATTATAAATTATACATTTATCATATATAATTTCACTCTTAATTATAAATAAATTCTAAGAGTAAAAATTAGAATATTACAAAAGTCGTTGAGCTCATAGGGGTTTGAGCTCTGTTGCAGTGATCCATTCCATATTTCTTAAGAAGCTCTCGAAATAAATATTTCATTCTTCTTTTACTTGATTCAAAATCCTAAGAAGAAATTTAATTCTCCTATCGTAGACATTTCAAACTCACCTTGCATGACCTTAGAGAACTCTTGACACACTTATGTTGAACATAATATGTTTAATAAGATTGATGATGAAGATATAATGCAATATTTTCAAGAAATGAAGAATCAAATAATGCTTTTGTAATCGTTATATTGTAATAGCTTAGCTGACTCTTGATTATTAGTTTTCTATGTTAAATTGGAGTTTTCTTTTCTTTTCTTGTTTATATTCCTTTGTTTTTTAATGTATTTAAAACTTTCCTTAAAAAAGAATTTCGAGGGTAACCACGAATTGTGCACCGACAAACATTAAAATCTGGCTCCGCCACTGATGTCAGCGATGAGGAGTGAGGGGCATCAATTTGCTTGTCAGTGAGTGACAGCATCGCAATGTCCTTGTGGTGATATCCGTCAAGCAAGAGAGACTACTTTAGTGTCTTCTTGAGGCAACAAAAATTAGGAGCTTCACATATAAGATATAATAACCTTTTTCCTAAAATCGCATTTGCTGTGACTTCTAAAGAGGCATACAAGAGTTTGAAGATTGAGTTTCAAGTTTCAAAAAATAGAAAAGTTTGGTGTCCTTTGAAATAAGGCATATATACAAGAGTTTGAAGATTGAGTTTCAAGTTTCAAAAAATAGAAAAGTTTGGTGTCCTTTGAAATAAGGCATATATACAAGAGTTTGAAGATTGAGTTTCAAGTTTCAAAAAATAGAAAAGTTTGGTGTCCTTTGAAATAAGGGAAGGGGAGTGTTGGATAATGTTTCAAGATATTTCAGATTATTTAAATTAATTATTATTTTATTATTATGTTTGATTTTATATTTATTATATCTTAGGATATTATATTTTAATTATTTTGATTTAATTAGATTATAAGTTTTGCCTAGATCCAATATCTTTGTATGTTTTTGGCAGTTGGGAAGCTTACTTGCATCGAAATTTAGGAGAAGTTTTCTTTGAAAACAACCCTAAAAAAGGGTCATATAAATCAACTTCTCCCTTTCGGAAGGAGATCCTCTTCTAATCTTTGTTCTTATTTTCTCTCATCAACCTCATCTGGGTCATTGATTAGAAAAATGAGAGAAAAGTTAAAGTAATATTGTACTGATTGGAGTGATATAATTTAAGGATAATGAGAAAAAAATAAAGAGAGAAACTCAACCCCTCTCTTTCATACTGACATTTCGTGTACTCTAAAAAGACAAGACAAAATACATATATAATTGTTATACTACTGTACTAGGGTAATTAGCATATAAAGCTCGACAAACAAAGTTTCAGAATAAAAATTTGTCAAATGAGACATTGGAGAAATTTGTCAGCAACCTACCAGAATAATAAAATGTAGTCAGCATTAATATTAAAGTTTTTGTTAGATCCTAGCAAAAGAAGAACTTAAATCCCATCTTTTTGAAACCTACAAGTCTAAATGTTAACAGACCTCTTTGTCGGTCTGGTGCTACCTGATATTTGACTAAGCAGCCTTTATACGGAAGACCCATAGATTTTTTTCATCGTTATTGGCCCATCAACTAACAACAGCTGGCCCATTACTATACGTATTATATCCTCATTTCGTTAAGTTTTATCTTTTAAATATAACAATTTTCTTTTCTTTTTTTATCTTTTTAGGGTTAGTCCCTCACAACTTGACGAACCAAAATTCGGATCTAAGTTGGGAGATGCGTCTACATTTAATGCTGATAGTGCCTCAAATAGAAATGCCTTTAATAGAAAGATAATTGTGCCTTAGGGGGGTTCATGGGCAGGGCCAGACCCTTGCCCGATGCCCTGCTCGAAAGATCACTGGGCAGCAAAATGCAGCCCAGTGCCCGGCCCTGCCCGATAGAAGTCCTAACATTTTTGGGCATGGCGATAATGAGCTGGGCAGGGCGGCCTTTCTATGTCCAAGCTGCGATACATTGTCATACCCTATGTGAAAAAAACAGGTTAAGTAACTGAAAAATTAAATAACATCCATAATTCTACACTTTTAAATATTTCAATATAAGTCTACAAATTAAGTCCTAAAATTAAAAAGACAACCATATGTATAAACAAGACGTCAAAAAATAGTCCATAATCCATTAAATACAAGACATCAAAAAATAGAAATTAAAGCCTTGTAGACATCCAAAACTCCTAAAGGTTGCATCAAGGCCCCAAAATGTCAAAAGAATGAATCATATAGAATCACCTACAAGAAAGCAAAAAAAAAAAAAACATATTATTATATCATTTACATGTAAAAGTAACAATTAATTGTATATGATATTTTTTATTTTTTATTCTATTAAAAAATATCAAAATATCATATACACTACTGAGCAAGGCCAAATGGGTAGGGCGACATACCCTACCCGATGCCCAGCCCTACCTACAAAAATGCCCAGCCCAGTTGTGCCAAATTTTGTTTGGACTGCTTTTCTTAGGGCTGGGCTGGACAATTTTTCATTGGGCACGGGAAGGCGGACAGGGCGATGGGCATCATGAACACCCCTACTGTGCCTGTGCCTAGCCAAAAAAAAAAAAATCTTTCTCAAATAAAAAAAGTCGAAGTTGAAAAGCAAGAAAAGAAAAAACCGACATTCTTTGAACCCAAATACGCAGACAACATAGGAAGTTTCATGTTAGTTCAGTTTGGCATTCAACTATGCTAACCAAAACTTAAAAAATGCGTGCTCCTGTGTGTTATCTATGTATATGTAATAAATTTTCCGTTATTTTAAATTGTTCAAGAATTATGTGGCTTCAATTCATATCCCATGCTTCCTGGTAAATTAGAGTTCAACAATTGAGACATTCATCGATCATTATCCATAAACTTCTTTTAAGCGCGCACACATAGATTTTTTTAAAAATAAAAAATAAATTTGAAGGAAAAGATACAATTAATACAAAAAAGTACTTAAAACGAAGTAGCTGAATTTATCTTGTGAATCTGAGCAAAAAAAATTTTATCTTGTGAAAGCAACGCCTTGTTTATTTTGAAACAAGCTGCGAACCTCTTCACCAGTTTTATCTATTTCCTAATGCTGCAGTTTCAGTTCTTAATTTCCTATAAGCCCAAAACCCAATATCCACGTTCCTCTTCAGATTCATTGATTCTGCCTTCTAAAGCCCAGCTCCCATAAATCTGCTCCTTAACATGATCAAACTCATCTGGGTTCATAATATCAAAAAAAAAAAAAAACTCATCTGGATTCAAGTAAACTCATTGAGATTTCATTGGTTGAGCTACGCATACTTTGCTTTTGAGTTGATGAGTTGGAAGCATGTGGTCGAACTGAATCCTTGCCATGAAAAAAACCAGGCTGTTTAGGCTCGGGAAGTTCAACTTCACTTTCCAACATCAACACTGCAGATGCTATTGTGGGCCTATCCTTTGGATGTTGCCGCACACACAATAAACTCACATGAATGCATTATGCATCTTAATTCGTCCTTGGGCTTAATTGACAAAGGGGTCAGATACTCTCACCAATAGGAAAGGGTTCGATCCTAGAGTTGGTTAAGTCGCTAGGGGAGACATCCTAATTCCTAGGTACCTAGGTAAACACCTGAGGGTAATATATGGCTCGCCCTGCCCAACATCGGTATCACCTAGGAGGAAGGGAGATTTCGCCCTGCTCTTGGATTGTGGGTGAACCCAACCCCTTTCCTAAAATTTTTATATTAAAAAAAAATATTTCTGATAAATTGTAAGTCTTCTCTATGTTCTTGTCAATCAATTCTATAACCCTTCCTTCTCTCTACTGTATCCATGCCTAAAACAGTTAATTTGCTGATCAATTATCCCATTTCAGTTGGGTATGAATAAAAAAGGTTACCAAATTATATATAGAATACTCACATTATCGATAAGATTATGTTTAAAGTCTTCTAGATAAAACTTTTTTTTTTTCTTTCCACATATAATCTCTAATACTAATATGTCATAACTAAAGACATCAGATTTCATTGAATAAAGTCCATCTACAATATATATATATTCTGGTGTCAAGTACCCACTACAAAATATCCATTATAAATTTAAAATAAGACAAATAAAGAGGATATGAAAAGTTTAGAACATGATAATTTTAAAAAAAGTATTTGCAGTAATTTATTACGTTAACTAATCATTTGTTCAATGTCTACTATTTGAATTTTATGGATGCTTTTATGTGTTTTTTTATGATCTGATGGAGACCATTTTTCTTTGCTCCGTTCACTGGCACACACTTTGATGTCTCACTTTTTTACTGTGTAAAATGATTTTAGTTATTTTTAGTTATCAACCGATCTTTTATGTTTTATACATATTAAAATATGGGGATAATATTTCTGCATTTACTGCAGAAAAATAATTCTGCAGCATGCAAAAACTACACCGTTTTGCTTCCTTTTTTCCTTCCTCTTAATATATCTTCTTTGATCGCTCTCTCTGTGCCTCTCTCTCAACCCAGACTCTCAATAAGAACCACACTCCAGAAAACACAGAGGAAGAATTAGAGAAAGCCCAAGACAAGGAAGCAAAACGCAAGAATAGTACCTGTAGCGAGAAATCTCCATCCTCAAGAATAATACTCCATATGTTTGACAATTCATAATTTTACAACTTTAAATCTGGCGGTGGATTTACTTTAATCTGGCGGTGAGGGAAAAAGAATTGAGTTTGAACTTCTATCAGAATCTTGCTAATCTCCATCTCTTTCTTTACTAACTCCAAAGTAAGTTCCAATCGTTTGTAAACATCTGGGCGTTGAAGGATTTAACCCATGCAAGAGAAATGCCCACCTTTTCTATCTCTTCCTCCTTCACCTTCAGCCTCTTCATCATCCCAATCTCAATTGTCTCTATTATCCTCCTCGCTTACCTCTTCCGTTTATCCTCTTTCGGATTTCTAGTGAGAGAGCGAGCAAAGAAGATATATTAAGAGGAGGGGAAAAAAAGGCAAAAACGGTGTAGTTTTTGCATGCTGCAGAATTGTTTTTCTGCAGTAAATGCAGAAATATTATCCCCTTAAATATAAGTTGTATACAACTAAAAAAATTGTATCTGTTGGAGATAAGTTGTATATGAGCTCTTGGCAAATTTCAGGTATTCCAAGACAATGAATTTTTAGGAAAAACTACGCTCAGCAGCAAATTTCAGGTATTCCTAGACAATAAATTTGTAGGAAAAACCATCTTGCAAGTAGATTTTTCTTTCTTTTCTTTTTTTTAATTAAATCCTTTAATTTTACTCTTTTAGCACTATTAGTATATGTAATTTTGCTTTCTTAATCTCATTAGTCCTAGTTAACTAACGGACAAAAGTTAAAGGATTTAATCTAGAAACAAAAATTAAAGGTGCCAAAATTCAAAATTGTGAAAAAGTATAGGTACTATCAAAATGGTTTTTCAATACTGAAACAATTTTAAGGAGGTTCTCCTTTTTTTCCTTCCCGAAATTAAACATTCCCCCCTTTTATGATTTCTCATTTAAATTAAACATGACCTTTTAACATCCGATTGACCATGACTTGCTGCTAACTCATTTAAAAATATTTAAATGAGTATAATTTATTTTTTCTTTAATAATACAAAAGTAAATAAATTAAAAAGAGGAAAATTTCCCTGTATCCTAACAGTAGCAATTTAATTTCCAATAACCCAAAAATTTCTGAAATTTCACTTCTAAAACATAACTCTAGTAAATTTGTTGCTTAACATGATCAAATTCGTCAATGTTCAGGTGTCATGTTGGTTGGTTGAGAGGTACAGTTTCCTCACCACATGTCACAAGTTCGAACAGACATGGGTAAAACACGACAAAATTCATCTAGGTTCAAGTAAACTCATTGAGTCATCATTGATTGAGCTACTTTGCTTTTGACATGATGAGTGGGAAGTATGTGGTTGAACTGAATCCTTTCCTTGAAAGAAACCAGGCTGTTTAGGCTGTGGAAGTTCAACTTCACTTTCCAACATCAACACTGCTAATGCTATGGTGGGCCTATTCTCTGGATGTTGCTGCACACACAATAAACTCACATGAATGCATCTTAATATTTTTGATACATGGCAAGTCTCTTCTATGTTCTTGTCAATCAATTCTAAGACATTTCCTTCTTTCCACAGTATCCATGCCTGAAACAATCAACTTGCTTATCAGTTATCCCATTTCAATTGGGAACAAATAAAAAAAGTTATAAAAGTATAAATGGAATACTCACATGACCAATAAGATTATGCTTAGAGTCTTCTAAATAAAACCCTCTATTTTTCTTTCCACATAGAATCTCTAATACTAATATGTCATAACTAAAAACATCAGATTTCACTGAATATAACCCATCCGCTGCATATTCCGGCGCCATATATCCACTACAAAATATCCATTCAAAGAATTTAACAATTAAAGAAGATATAGAAAGTTTGGAACATGATAACTTCAAAGTAATAGTTAAGCAAAGGACTTACTAAGTTCTAACTACTCTATTGGTATTGCCTTCTGTTTGTTCCTCTACAAAAAAGTTTTAGCAAGCCCAAAATCTGATATTTTTGGCACCAACTTGTCATCAAGTAAAATATTACTTGCTTTTAGATCTCTATGAATAATTCTCAATCTTGAATCTTGATGAAGATACATAAGACCTCTACCGATTCCCAAAATAATGTCGAAACGTTTAGACCAATCTAACCACTTTCCTTTGGTTTCATCTATAAACATAAAAAAACAAACATGATCTATGATGAGAATTAATAATTCAAAATTGATAAGCTCTTTCTTTATCATTATTGAAACTAGGATAATCCATGTAATTAAAAACTATATTAAATTTATACCAAAAATGAAGGAGTCCAAACTTTTATTTGGCATGTATTCATACACCAACATTTTTTCTTCCTCATGGATGCAACAGCCGAGAAGTTTTACTAGATTTCGATGTTGGAGTTTTGCAATAAATTTTACTTCATTTTTAAATTCCACCAGCCCTTGTCTTGATTTTACAGAGAGCCTCTTCACTGCAATTTCTTGCCCATTTGATAATTTTCCCTGCATGCATGTAGTGATTTGTGAGCATACCATCATACAGTACTCCCTTCAGTCCTAATTATAGGAACACTTTTGAAGTGTAATTTTACACTACAAAATTGTTCTTACAATTAGGACGGAGGTAGTAATTTTTCTAATGCTTGGCGCATATTGTTCTTAGTTTATATTTCAAATGTTGCATTACCCAATAAACAGGCCCAAATCCACCTTCTCCGATCTTATTCTTGTTCGAAAAGTTATCAGTGACGCTTGCTATTGTTGCCAGATCAAACAAGGGGAGATCTAGATTATCATCTGGACTCTCACGGTATGGAATGTCATCTCTTCCATCTTGTGATTTAGCTGAAAGTATGGTAGAAAAACATTAACTTTTTGTATTTTAAATAACTATACTGTCCAGCATGTATTTTTTCAAAATGCTATCTTAATTATAGAAATTCCTATATAATCTATGTCCCTGTAGTTAAATTTTACTTGACAAGATTTTAGCATCAGATAGCTAGCCATGCCGTATGAGATCAAAATAATCTTCGCAGTTGTAGGAAGAAACCTGAAACTTTGGAACATAAAGAAAATAGGAGCAAGTAACGTAACTCTTACCAATCCTGTTTCTGCGGACTCTGTAGAAGATACAGCCCCCAACTAAAAGCAGAGCAAATATTGCACCAACAGCGAAAGTAACAATCATTGTCAACTTCCTTTTCTTCCCTGATTCTGAAATCGTGGTTGAAATCATTCAGACTTTAAGAAACTAAGGTGAAGTTGAATACTGTAAAACATGGACGTGAACACATAAATCAGAAAATAGAAGTCTTTACCTAATTCTGAAGCATCCATTCGAACATACAGATCTTGGCCCCCAGAAGCATAGTATCTGACATCAATTAGATCACCAAACCATAAGGCACAACCACTACCTCCCCCTCTGACATCTGAATTAGTATAGGCCGTGCAAGAACAATTCTCCAAGCACTTGCGCCTGCATTGCTCTAGATTCATTGTCTGGTCAAGCCAAGTTTGCGTAGTGTCTGGAACCTTCATGCCCGTCAATTTAATGAACCCATCTTTATATTTCTCGGAGCAGTTCAGAGGTTTATTTCGCACGCATCCTTCAGTCCAGTCCACCAAATTCCAATCCTGTGGGGACTTAGGCTTGAAACCTTTTAGGCATCGGCAAACAGGCGATTCAGAAATGATACAATTCCCATTTTGGCCACAGAGGCCGTAAGTATCGCAGTAATCTTCAGGCTTGGTCGAATAAATTTGCCATGTTTTGATATTTTCCTCCCACACATAACGATACTGGGTAGATTGTGTTTGGTTCAACACCGATCTTGTCAATACAGAATTGTTATTCCAAACGTCCATGTAATAGATCCCACTCTCATTGTTGACAAAGGTGAATTGGTAAACAGAGTTGGGCTTTACTGCAGGACTACCACTCATACGATTGCCATTCCATGGCCCAAATCGATAGAACTTTTTGTTTCCCTTTATCATATACGTTTCGGGATAGGCATGGAGCACTTTAACGTCAGTCAAATCTCCAGGAGATGGATCATCAGGGCTCTTCCAAGCTGTTAAGTTCCATTGCCAACCAGTTTTGAAGTCCCACCCGAATTTCATACCTGGCAATAACGTATCACAAGGATAGTCAAAGCTTTGCCACAAATAAGCGTCTGGGTCTGCTTCGTTCTCATCCATCACCACAAGATTTCCAGTGTCCAAGAGCCGGGCGATCGGATTCTGTGCCTTGGCAGTGGAATTTGTAAACCAAAGAACAGTGTTGTTTTGGGACAGAACAAGATCGCCAGAAGTGGTCATCGTTGATTGGGTTGAGGCGGTTTGCGACCCAGACAACGGTTTGAACCGGGATGTTCTTGTACCAAATGCCAAGGTAACGTCTGTTGGAAGTACCAGGAGCGAAGAAACCAAGTTCAAAGGTACCATCTTTGGAAACCAAGGTGGTTCCGTTGTCGCTGATGAACTGCGACTGGCGAAGGGAATCAAGTGCCAGGGAAGGATGGAGGATGGGAAGAATGAAAAGAATGAAGATGCTCAAGCAAAGAAGAAGGCCCATGAATTGTGGAATTAGGCCAAGGCGTCAAAATTAGCTTTTTCTGAAACGAGAATGTCACGGGCAGAAGTTGGTAGCATGAAGTTTCTAGTAATGTAGAATGAGTTGAGATGGTGTTTTGTGGGACGCGCTCCATTCAAGATATATAATCAAGCTTGAGATCTTGTCCTCAGCATTGAAATTACACACAACAAATATGGGTGGCATTTTAGTTGCCTAGTACATAAGGCAAATACTAATTAGTCAAGGTTATTGTCACTTGCAAGGTGGTTGGTACAATGACCTCATGTATGATACTCCTCCTTGGATAGTGTAATTTACACTACAAACTATCTCCTATATTTAGAATCAGAGATAGCATAAAAGAAATCTATGAAGTTTTTCATTAAAGTCTGTAAGAAGACTAATACTAGTTTAAAAGGTCAAGGGTTAAATACCATTTTTGGTATTGGCCTGGAAGCATTCAGCACCGAGAAGTTTTTTTATATCATTTTTGCCTTGAAATTTTTTTAGGAGCAAATTTACCTTAGAAGTTTACAAAGAAGAGCAACAATTCAACGGTTACGATCAACCGATAGACAAGATTGCTATATTTGTAAACTTCTGAGGCAAAGATGATACCAAAAAAACTTCTTAATGCTCCCTAACCAATACTTTCGTGGCAAAATTGGTATTTAACTGAGAAGCATATGTCAATTGGAAAGATTTAAAAGTGGCTTTGGGATGACGGTCCTTACTCGGTGATCATCAATGCTTCCTACTCGTCAAAATATATAAATAAGATTTTCTATTTTTTAAAAAATGTGGTCCTGGGGTTGGTAGTCACTTCAAGATATTTTTCTTCTATCAGGGATGTAAGTTTTACCAATTGAATTTAAATTGCATACCAAAAGGTTTTTAAAAGTGTCTTACAAAGCGGTTTTTAGGTAGTGTTAAGACAATTATTTATTAAGAATCACTTTACTCAAATTGTGTTTGGGGTTTTTAATTAGACTTGGTGATCAGTAACTAACTCTCATAACATTAGGCAAGTAGGATAGCCATATATTTACTTCTAAGGAGCATTCCATCATATCATTCCTTAAATTTAATTTCATACTTTTATTCATCATTTTATCAAAAATCCAAAAAAATAGTAGTTTAGGTTATTTTCCATCATTAAAAAAATATAAAAATCAATTTCAAAACCTTTTTCAATATTTTTGTCACTTAATTTAGACTAAGAATTAAATAAAAGGTTCATTTAGAGAATACGACCCAAGTTGTGCTCTTCACTGCATAATTTGGTTTATTTTGATTTAATCCGAGGTGAATAAATATTATAAAGTAATGACGTTGTAGCCAGGGGTCTTTTTTTTTGACTCATTGGTTAGTTAAGTGTCAATTGAAAAACTGGCTGGGTTAATCTTTTGTGTGCCTTCTAATTAGCTAGTAATTGTACTGTCTTGCATTCATTCATCATATAGGTCTTGGTTTGCATTTGCTTTGGATTGGTGTATTGGTGTTATCTTCCATCAATTCCTTGATCGAGAGACTTTGTTGTTGTGATTGAGACATATTTAATTCATTGAGATTCACTTGATTTTGGTCTCATACCTGTTATTCTGCATTGTTGTGTTGAATGCTGCGTGCATGCTCGACGTAAAAAAGTTGTGTCCAGTGATCCTGATCTTGACATAACTTTAAAACAACTTAAGGAACAATAGAAAAAGGGTAAAGGAAAAGGTAAAAAGGGTATTAGTCAAATTTCCTTAGAACATACATCACATATCTGCTAAACCTAGTGCTTCTAGGGAACTTCATTCATTATGAAATAGGTGATCAATCTAATCGAAATTTAGATATGGAAAACCATATGAGGATGAAAGAGAGAACAACGATCATCTACATAGGAGAACAATTAGCGAAGTCACTACTCTTTTGTACTGTGTAAAATGATTTTAGTTATTTTTAGTATCAACCGATCTTTTATGTTTTATACATATTAAAATATAAGTTGTATACAACTAAAAAAATTGTATCTATTGGAGATAAGTTGTATATGAGCTCTTGGCAAATTTCAGGTCTTCCAAGACAATGAATTTTTAGGAAAAACTACGTTCAGCAAATTTCAGGTACTCCTAGACAATAAATTTGTAGGAAAAACCATCTTGCAAGTAGCTTTTTCTTTCTTTTTTTTTTTTTTAAATTAAATCCTTTAATTTTGCTCTTTTAGCACTATTAGTATATGTAATTTTGCTTTCTTAATCTCATTAGTCCTAGTTAACTAACGGACAAAAGTTAAAGGATTTAATCTAGAAACAAAAATTAAAGGTGCCAAATTCAAAATTGTGAAAAAGTATAGGTACTATCAAAATGGTTTTTCCATACTGAAACAATTTTAAGGAGGTTCTCCTTTTTCTCCTTCCCGAAATTAAACATTCCCCCCTTTGATGATTTCTCATTTAAATTAAACATGACCTTTTAACATCCCGATTGACCATGACTTGCTGCTAACTCATTTAAAAATATTTAAATGAGTATAATTTATTGTTTATTTAATAATACAAAAGTAAATAAATTAAAAAGAGGAAAATTTCCCTGTATCCTAACAGTAGCAATTTAATTTCCAATAACCCAAAAATTTCTGAAATTTCACTTCTAAAGCATAAATCTAGTAAATTTGTTGCTTAATATGATTAAATTCGTCAATGTTCAGGTGTCATGTTGGTTAGTTGAGAGGTACAGTTTTCTCACCACATGTCACAAGTTCGAACAGACATGGGTAAAACATGATCAAATTCATCTAGGTTCAAGTAAACTCATTGAGACATCATTGATTGAGCTACTTTGCTTTTGACATGATGAGGGGGAAGTATGTGGTTGAACTGAATCCTTTCCTTGAAAGAAACCAGGCTGTTGAGGCTCAGGAAGTTCAGCTTCACTTTCCAACATCAACACTGCCGATGCTATGGTGGGCCTATTCTCTGGATGTTGCTGCACACACAATAAACTCACATGAATGCATCTTAATATTTCTGATACATTGCAAGTCTCTTCTATGTTCTTGTCAATCAATTCTAAGACACTTCCTTCTTTCCACAGTATCCATGCCTGAAACAATCAACCTGTTTATCAGTTATTCCATTTCAATTGGGCAAAAATAACAAAAGTTATAAAAGTATAAATGGAATACTCACATGACCAATAAGATTATGCTTAGAGTCTTCGAAATAAAACCCTCTATTTTTCTTTCCAGATAGAATCTCTAATACTAATATGCCATAACTAAAAACATCAGATTTCACTGAATATAACCCATCTGCTGCAAATTCCGGCGCCATATATCCACTACAGAATATCCATTCAAAGTTTAGAATCAAACCATTAAAGAAGATATCAAAAGTTTGGAACATATAACACTTTAGAGTAATAGTTAAGCAAAAGACTTACTAAGTTCCGACTATTCTATTGGTATTGCCTTCTATTTGTTCCTCTACAAAAGTTTTAGCAAGCCCAAAATCTGATATTTTTGGCACAAACTTGTCATCAAGTAAAATATTACTTGCTTTTATATCTCTATGAATGATTCTCAATCTTGAATCTTGATGAAGATACATAAGACCTCTACCGATTCCCAAAATAATGTTGAAACGTTTAGACCAATCTAACCACTTTCCTTTGGTTTCATCTATAAACATCAAAAAACAAACATGATCTATGATGAGAATTAATAATTCAAAATCGATAAACTGTTTCTTTATCATTACTGAAACTAGGATAATCCATGTAATTAAAAACTGTATTTAATTTATACCAAAAATGAAGAAATCCAAACTTTTATTTGGCATGTATTCATACACCAACATTTTTTCTTCCTCATGGATGCAGCAGCCGAGAAGTTTCACTAGATTTCGATGTTGGAGTTTTGCAACAAATTTTACTTCATTTTTAAACTCCACCAGCCCTTGTCTTGAATTTATGGAAAGCCTCTTCACTGCAATTTCTTGTCCATTCGATAATTTTCCCTACATGGATGTAGTGATTTGTGAGTATACCATTGTACAGTAATATTAATTATGCTTAGCGCAGATTGTTCTTAGTTTATATTTCAAATGTTGCATTACCCAATAAACAGGCCCAAATCCACCTTCTCCAAGCCTATTCTTGTCTGACAAGTTACCGGTGACGCTTGCTATTGTTGCCAGATCAAACAGCGGGAGATCTAGATTATCATCTGAACTCTCGGTATGGAATATCATCCCTTACAGCTTGTGATTTAGCTGAAAGCATGGTAGAAAAACATTAACTTGTTGTATTTTAAATAACCATACTGTCCAGCATGTATTTTTTCAAAATGCTATCTTAATTATAGAAATTCATCTATAATCTATGTCCCTGTAGTTAAATTTTACTTGACAAGATTTTAGCATCACATAGCTAGCCATGCCGCGCGTATGAGTTCAAAATAATCTTCGCAGTTGTAGGAAGAAACCTGAAACTTCGAAACATAAAGAAAATAGGAGCAAGTAACGTAACTCTTACCAATCCTGTTTCTGCGGACTCTGTAGAAGATATAGACCCCAACTAAAAGCAGACCAAATATTGCACCAGCAGTGACAGTAACAATCATTGTCAACTTCCTTTTCTTCCCTGATTCTGACATCGTGGTTGAAATCATTCAAACTTTAAGAAACTAAGGTGAAGTTGAATACTGTAATACATGGACATGAACATATAAATCAGAAAACAGAAGTCTTTACCTAGTTCTGAAGCATCCATTCTAACATACAGATCTTGGCCCCCAGAAGCATAGTATCTGACATCAATTAGATCACCAAACCATAAGGCACAACCACCACCTCCCCCTCTGACATCTGAATTAGTATAGGCCGTGCAAGAACAATTCTCCAAGCACTTGCGCCTGCATTGCTCTAGATTCATTGTCTGGTCAAGCCAAGTTTGCGTAGTGTCTGGAACCTTCATGCCCGTCAATTTAATGAACCTATCTTTATATTTCTCGGAGCAGTTCAGAGGTTTATTTCGCACACATCCTTCAGTCCAGTCCACCGAATTCCAATCCTGTGGGGACTTAGGCTTGAAACCTTTTAGGCATCGACAAACAGTCGATTCAGAAATGATACAATTCCCATTTTGGCCACAGAGGCCGTAAGTATCGCAGTAATCTACAGGCTTGGTCGAATAAATTTGCCATGTTTGGATATTTTCCAGCCACACATAACGATACTGGGTAGATTGTGTTTGGTTCAACACCAATCTTGTCAATACAGAATTGTTATTCCAAACGTCCATGTAATAGATCCCACTCTCATTGTTGACAAAGGTGAATTGATAAACAGAGTTGGGATTTACTGAAGGACTACCACTCATATGATTGCCATTCCATGGCCCAAATCGATAGAACTTTTTTTTTCCCTTCATCATATACGATTCGGGATAGGCATGGAGCACTCTAAATGCAGTCAAATCTCCAGGAGATGGATCATCAGGGCTCTTCCAAGCTGTTAAGTTCCATTGCCAACCAGTTTTTAAGTCCCACCCGAATTTCATACCTGGTAATAACGTATCACAAGGATAGTCAAAGCTTTGCCACAAATAAGCGTCTGGGTCTGCTTCGTTCTCATCCATCACCACAAGATTTCCAGTGTCCAAGAGCCGGGCGATCGGATTCTGTGCCTTGGCAGTGGAATTTGTAGACCAAAGAACAGTGTTGTTTTGGGACAGAACAAGATCGCCAGAAGTGGTCATCGTTAAGGTAACGGAGGAATCGTTGATTGGGTTGAGGCGGTTTGCGACCCAGACAACGGTTTGAACCGGGATGTTCTTGTACCAAATGCCAAGGTAACGTGTGTTGGAAGTACCAGGAGCGAAGAAACCAAGTTCAAAGGTACCATCTTTGGAAACCAAGGTGGTTCCGTTGTCGCTGATGAATTGCGGCGGCGAAGGGAATCAAGTGCCAGGGAAGGATGGAGGATGGGAAGAATGAAAAGAATGAAGATACTCAAGCAAGGAAGAAGGCCCATGAATAGTGGAATTAGGCCAAGGCGTCAAAATTAGCTTTTTCTGAAACGAGAATGTCACGGGCAGAAGTTGGTAGCATGAAGTTTCTAGTAATGTAGAATGAGTTGAGATGGTGTTTTGTGGGACGCGTTCCATTCAAGATATATAATCAAATACTAATTACACACAACAAATATGGGTGGCATTTTAGTTGCCTTAGTACATAAGGTAAATACTAATTAGTCAAGGTTTATTGTCACTTGCAAGGTGGTTGGTACAATGACCTCATGCATGATACTCCTAGTGTAATTTACACTACAAAACTATTTCCTATATTTAGATTCAGAGGTAGCATAAAAGAAATTTATGAAGTTTTTCATTAAAGTCTGTAATAAGACTAATACTAGTTTAAAAGGTCAAGGGTTAAGTACCATTTTTGGTATTGGCTAGGAAGCATTCAGCACCGGGAATTTTTTTTTTTTGTATCATTTTTGTTCCGGAAGTTTACAAAAAGGTGCAAATATGTCTCGGAAGTTTTTTTAGGAGCAAATTTACCTTGGAAGTTTACAAAGAAGAGCAACAATTCAACGGTCAATATCAACCGATAGGCAAGATTGCTATATTTGTAAATTTCCAAGGCAAAAATGATACCAAAAAAACTTCCGGTACTGAATGCTCCCTAGTCAATACTTTTATGACAAAATTTGTATTTAACTCAAAGGTCAAGCATATGTCAATTGGAAAGATTTAAAAGTCGCTTTGGGATGACGGTCCTTACTCGGTGATCATCGATGCGTGCTTCCTACTCGTCAAAATATATAAATAAGATTTTCTATTTTTTAAAAAAATGTGGTCCTGGGGTTGGTAGTCACTTCAAGATATTTTTCTTCTATCAGGGATGTAAGTTTTACCAATTGAATTTAAATTGCATACCAAAAGGTTTTTAAAAGTGTCTTACAAAGCGGTTTTTAGCTAGTGTTAAGACAATTATTTATTAAGAATCACTTGACTCAAATTGTGTTTGGGGTTTTTAATTAGACTTGGTGATCATTAACTAACTCTCATAACATTAGGTAAGTAGGATAGCCATATGTTTACTTCTAAGGAGCATTCCATCCTATCATTCCTTAAATTTAATTTCATACTTTTATTCGTCATTTTATCAAAAATCCAAAAAAATAGTAGTTTAGGTTATTTTCCATCATTAAAAAAATAATAAAAAATCAATTTCAAAACATTTTTCAATATTTTTGTCACTTAATTTAGACTAAGAATTAAATAAAAGGTTCCTTTAGAGAATACGATCCAAGTTGTGCTTTTTACTGCATAATTTGGTTTATTTTGATTTAATCCGAGGTGACTAAATATTTTAAATTAATGGCGCCGTAGCCAGTGGTCTTTTTATTTTGACTCATTGGTTAGTTAAGTGTTAATTGAAAAACTAGCTGGGTTAATCTTGTGTGCCTTCTAATTAGCTAGTTGTACTGTCTTGCCATTCATTCATCATATAGGTCTTAGTTTGCATTTGCTTTGTATTGGTGTATTGGTGTTATCTTCCATCAATTCCTTGATCGAGAGACTTTGTTGTTGTGATTGAGACATATTTAATTCATTGAGATTCACTTGATTTTGGTCTCATACCTGTTATTCTGCATTGTTGTGTTGAATGCTGTGTGCATGCTCGACGTAAAAAAGTTGTGCCCAGTGATCCTGATCTTGACATAACTTTAAAACAACTTAAGGAACAATAGAAAAAGGGTAAAGGAAAAGGTAAAAAGGGTATTAGTCAAATTTCCTTAGAACATCACATATCTGCTAAACCTAGTGCTTCTAGGGAACTTCATTCTGAAATAGGTGATCAATCTAATCGAAATTTAGATATGGAAAACCATATGAGGATGAAAGAGAGAACAACGGTCATCTACATAGGAGAACAATTAGCGAAGTCACTACTTCTGGCATTGATTTTAATCATCTTGCTAATGTTGGACCTAATATGCATATTGATTTTGAGATTAAAGGTTTATTGATCAACTCACTTCCCATCTAATTAGTTTTATGTGGTTTATTATATTGTAAATGTATGTTGTATTCTAGAATGATCTTGTAGGGAGAGATGGCATGATGTAATTGGTAGACTAATTCTATAAATAGAATGGTATAGCCTTAGTTAGTTTATTCTGAGCTAGCCTATTTCATTAAAACCTTGACTGTCATGATCTCTACTATAAAATGACTAATCTCTCAATTTATATCCTTCCACGAACATAGCCAGGGCGGTTCGGTTCGGACAAGTGGGGTTGGTGGCATGAAATGACACAATTTATATTTTGCATTCTTACAAAAATAATAATAATAATATTTATGGTATTCATGCTTATATATATATGTTTAGTTTTTTTATAGATATAGTTTTAGTTTATTTTATACCTATTCTTTACACTTATGCAATATTAAATTAACATTTTTTTAGTATCATGCCATAAGAGGGTATGGTTTATATATAATCCTAATTATTGTATTACAAAGGTACTTAGGAAAAAGAACTCTTGTCGCGGATGGATTAGAAATGATTTGTTTCACAACGTGTAGATCCAACCAGAGTAAATTATATGACAATTATCTTATGAACATTCTACTGAAGTCTTAACTAGCCCTTAACTATATATAAATGACTTCACCTAACATTTTTGTTGGATTGTGTTGGACTTTATAAGATTTTCTATAGATAAATTATTTAAATTTTCAAGTAAATAAGTTTACTTAATAAATTTTTATATTTTATTTTTGTCATATATACCTCTCACTCTCATACCTTTCAAAAAGAGATCGAACTCAACCTCATTTTTAAGAAAACTGTAAGAGAAACTCATCACTTATGTTATAAGGCTCCAATTATATTTGATAATCTTACTACCTTCGGTCCTAATTAGAAGACCTAGTTGACTTTCTTTGGAGAAATTAAGGAAGCTAAATAAGTTACTTAATCATTTCATATGATCCTTAGATTATATATTAGTTTATTAGTTAAACTAATGAGTTTGAAGAAAAAAAATAAAAATACTCTAAAGTAATTTAATTAGTTTTATTAATCTCTCAAAAAAAGTCAACTAGATATTATAATTAGGACCGGAGGGAGTATTAGATAATTACTAATTCTGGAAAGGAGAAATATAGCTGGCAAACTCTGTCTACTTATGATCGACTCATTGATCAACATTATATTTTCATATATAGGAAAGTGAGTAACTATACAAAACGGTGTGGAGGTTTCTTAGTCCGTCCTCTTTTATTTTCCAAAGGTCTTTTCAATTTAACGGAAAACTTTTCCACATTAGATAAATAAAAGTTGCCTCATCTAAGTAGTTTAACCTTACAAAAATGAAAACGTTATATATGTGTGTGTATATTATTTGTTCTTTTCAACTAAAATTTTTAAAAAATAATGATAGCGACTTCGGCAAGTGCACCGATCGTTACAAGTAATAAAGTGTGTGAGAAAGAGATCGTCCCACGAGGAATAGTATTGCACCCACTAATTAGTTATTTAAGCTTTAGTTGGATGAAATAGAGCGATAGGGGTGAATTGTAGCTAAAAGGTTTTAAATAATTAAATAAAAAAAATTAAGAATCAAGAGTTGCAAGAATTTCAAGAATGTTTTAGAAAAGATGGTTTATAGAGAAAACGCAGTTAGGGCATAGAATTCCCTATGTTCCTCTAAGTATTCTATTTCAAAATTCCTAATTGGTGTTATTCCCATAAGCGACGATCAATTCTCTAATATTTAACTAAGTCCCAATGTCTTGATGCTACCTTAGTCGTTATCTTTAAAAATAACCTAATGTCTCGGTGTTATTTAGAAAGATTATGTAAACAGAATTATAAGATCACACAAATTTGTAAGCCTATGTCTAGGTCATGCAATTTTATGATGAGTTAAAGGTTACGGTTAAGTGCACCAACATCTCTATTGTCATGCACTAACCTATGGGCAATCTAAAAGGGATCGAGTCTTTTAGAAGGCTTTAAGTAAATATAACTCATTCAATATGGTAAATAACATTCAATCGAGAATTTCAAATAAATACTTAAATTAACATAGGGTTCATCCTCGCCCTAACTACTAAAAGGAAATTAGCCAAGCATGGCTAGGTAAAAATTAATAAGATAAATGGAAACCAGAATTGTTCTTCAGAGATTGGGGAAGGTTGATCTCTACAATTGCTTTGATCTTCTTTCTCCAAATCCTCCTTTCTCCTCTCCTTGTGCGTCGCGTCTGTACGTGCTGCTTCTTTGCTTTTTGTTTTCTTTCGCGGCGTCCTTTTCTTCTCAGCGTCCGTGTTCTCCTAAAAAATCCCTTTCGCGGCGTCTGTTCTATCTTAATATATATTGCCTCCGTTCCCTGTTGCAATCTATTAATTTATCTTTGTTCGTGGGCCGCGTGCGTGATCTGTTTCTTTTCTTTTTCAAAGGATATATCATATTCTTTTCATTCAATCCATATCCTATCACCATAGTATCTTTTGCAATTCGTGTGGGTCCATGCTGCTATTCACAAAATCACAATCTGTTTCTTTCATTCGAATATGTAGTGCTTGACTCCAATCTTTAATTGGGTGGGGTCCACGCCCTTTTCTTTTCCTTTTCTCTTTAATATATATATATATATATATATATATATATATATATATATATATATATATATTAGATCTCATAATATCTCCTGCACAATAGAATAGGATATCAATAGATTTTCTTGGTATGATATTCTTTTATCCTATATTTAATTAAAAGTTAGATAAGTACATAAAGATAATTAAATAAGGACAAAATATTAATAAATTCAATCTAATATATCTCAGAATCTATCCTTATTTAATTATAAAATATCTACTTATCAAATAATGACAGAAATAACTTTTATAAAGTTTAGGTGAGCTGAGTATCAAGAATACATCAAAGCAAGGGTATGTTTTTAGGCTCGATGAATACTTATAGAAGTATTTACAACTCAGTAAAAATATCTCACATCAATATATATTGAGAATTGAACTTATAACCTTGTGGCCAAATATTGAAAAGCCTATAAATTAAAGTCCAACACGCATAAATAAAAACTCTTTAAATCCAACAAAAATGTTAGGTGAAGTCATTTATATATAGTTACTATCATTGAAGGGATAACTAAGACAAGGACAATCACCAAATATATGCCAAGACAAAACTATTGGGTCCAAGACAACTTTTCAAAGTGACGATGATCGATAATGGGAATTTCTTACTGGTAAATGCTTCTTTCATAATTAATTTGTTTCTATGTCAGAGATAACTGTAACATCCCGTTTTCTAAAGCAATTTTTTTTTTTTTCAATCAATCAGAGTAGAGCATTGGAGCAAAAGAGTAACTGATACATATTCAAATAAAAACCATAGTGTAACATTGTATGGATAATACAGTTATCCTACTGTTTCAAAAGAAAGTACAAAAGCGGAAATACAAATTTCCAGGCTCAGTATATAACAACAGATATTCTAGAGCTAATACAACAGTATATCATTTGCATACAGTAGATGCATGATCATTATGACGACAGAACATAAGCACATAGCAATATGTAAGGCCCCATAGGGTAACAACAACAACAGTCTGCACTATTCACCAGTGCCACGATACCACTCGTGTCCTCAGCGCTAGGAAAACATAACGGCATTATTATGACATAACCCGTATAAAAGCCTCGTATATCGGTCTACGAACGTATCTATCACATATATGTATTTAAGAAGCACAAGATTAGTGTTACAGTACGCGTCCGTACCTCCGTTGACGATATACGGAATTTCAGTACGTTTTGACGAAACCGCACGTTCACGGAAAAACAATGGCCGACAATGCAGCACGTCGGACAGCGTAGCGGCAGCAGATCAAGGTTTCTGATATCCTATAATGATAATATCACCATTATCAATATTTGACATTATAACAGGCATTTTAGGTAAAAATTACCGTTTTGCCCCTATACCCCTAATCGGCGGAATTTCGCCAGCACTTCGTTACTTTGGCTCCGACTTTCCAAAATTTTGCCAGAACTCCGACCCCACCATGATTTTCGAATTTAATACTTAAAATAAAGCTAAAGATCTATCTAGCATTACTACTAAAACTACTGAAAGCATTAAAAGCTAAAGACCGGAAAAATTACCCAGAGCTTCGCTGCAAAATTCCCCGGGCTCCTTCCTCCTCCAGAGCTCCTCTCTCTAACTTCTCTCTAGGAAAGCTCAACTAGAGAGAATGGTTTTGGTGTGAAAAATATAAAGGGAGGGGCTTGCTATTTATAGGGAAAGTTGGGTGCACTATTCATACTTTATCAGACGGATTCTGGACCAAAAAGTGATGTCATGCATGACATCACTTACTTCTTCAAGAAGGTTTTGTACCGATAAAACCTCGATTGGTGTCCGAATTGCGTAATCTCAGAAAAGTCTCAAAAATCCGGAATCACCATTTTGAAGCCCCTTTCCTTCTCATTAGAAATGTCTAATCTAAACTAATTTTCGATTCCATCCAGGGCTTCAAAAGTCAGTCCGAAGTTTACGGGAAAGCGTGCCAGTTTCGGAAGAACTTTCTGAAATCATCAATCTCTGGACAAAAATTCACTGATTCCAAATATGTCCAGATAAATTCAAACTCATTTCCAAATGTTGAGTTAGAATTTGTTTTCTTCAGATCTTTAAAATGTGACTATCTACGCATTTCTCCCTATTCCGTCTTATTAGGAAAATGCTCTACCGCCTCGGAATCAACTTAGGAAAAGGCTAGCGAAGATAAAAATTCACCGATCAATATTTTACTCGACTTTGGAAAGCCTATTTCTGGTACTCTAGGTAGGATCCGTTTCCTATAAGTCGATCACTATTCACCGTACTTTTATACAACATTACACTTTAACTTGCAAGGTAAGGCACCATGATATTTTTACCAACTCTTGTCCTTATTTCTTTTTCTTGGCCAAATTTTGGTCAAATCTGGTCCTTTTTATTTTAATTTTCGTTTTAATTATTTATTTAATTAATTAAGAATATATAAAATAATTATTTAATAATTATTTTATATAACTTTTTACAAAATTTCCTATTGGTCAATTCTTGTATTTAGGCTTAAAATACCTAAACTCAACTATTTTTCTCCAAAATTTCCAATTAATTAGTAAACATGTTTTTTACTAATTTTGAACCATAAACCACTAATTTTAGGATTTTATATAATTATTCATGAATTTCCTTTGCTTATGCTTAAGTAATTAGCAAATAATTACCTAATTACTTTATTTTCACTTGTTGATAATTTTCTTAATTAGAATGCCTCATTACTTCATAACATTTGCATTGACATTTGTGTTTTCATGTCTCCTTTATTATATTAGAATTTACAAGGGTATTTTAGTCATTTAAATACTTTTTGAGCATTCTTATTCAATCTCTCCAAGTTCATAATTTATTAAATTACCAAAATTAGAGATAATATACTCTCTCAATTTTAATAATCATTTTACTGCCTTTTAGGATCTTTCACAATTTTCCTAAGTTCTTTATGTCCCATAGGGGCATTTTTGTCATTGGCACTTTGGCCCCTAAATTCTCTAATTTCTCAGAGATTTTTCCTTAGAAAATAAAATAGATTTAACATATTCTTTGAAACCACATATTCACCTATTTTCATTAGGTATTATTTCCTAATTTATGATATTTACCCTAGGTCAAATTTTAGGGTATTACAATAACTATTATAACTAAAAACAAAATAGTTATCAATACAGATACATAGGGATTTTTGAATCTTGGGAAAATTAGATGAAAATTTTCTTCTCCTGTCAATTCTGATATACCAATTGATCAAGACACAACAAGAATCATGGAATTTTCTTATCCATCCCTCTCTTGCCAAATGTCTTTTCAGTTGATCGATTAGCAAAATTTTCCACATAAGAAAAGTAAAAGATTCCTCACCGTTTACCTCAAATAAAATAAAAAGTTTCTATGACTATTATGATAATTTCTCATCTCCTGTCCATTTTAAAGTCTTCACCGTTTGAAAGTCTTATTTTCTATTAGCCATCAAACGATGTTTGACTATCAATATCATTTTTTCCAGTTAAACGTACACTTGATCTCCCTCTGTTTTGCTAAAATTATTTATAGAAAAAAAAAAATCCATTTATTTTCACGACCTTACATTTTTAACATTGTTAAGAATATTTTGGGTAAAATTTTAAAATAATCTTTGTTACTTGAAGTTTATGTTAAAAGAGTTTTAAATGATTAATTTATTCTCATGCATGCTTCAACCTACTCCTGACCCCATATTTATAAATTTGTCGAGGACTAGAGAGAAAAGCGATATACAAGCCCAATGTCACTCGCCTGATTCATCTGAACTCGTAGCTTTAGGACCAGCAGACTTATACAGTATGTTTATTTATTTGGATTAAATTGTACGACACAACCTTTAATATTTTTTTTCACCCTATATCTCAAACGAATTAATTTCTCGTCTTGCGTACACCAGTATCCTAGAATATTTTTCCAGAAGCACCTAATGTCTGAAATATCTTTTTAACGCCCAGTATCTTAAGCTAATTAAATTTTAGTGCATCAAGCATTTTTCAACCAAAAAAAAAACAACCCTTTTATTTGGAGTTGAGCATGGAATGTGGATTCATTCACATACTATAATTAAGTTTTAGATGAAGGGTATAATTTGAGGGTTCACATTCTATGCTTAACCAAAAGATGAGCATGAGATGCTCATCCCACTTATTTTAGGGTGGGATCATTTTTAAATTTTTTTATGTATTTTAACTTATTTGGATTAAATTATACGACACACCCTGAAATATTTTTTTCACCCTATATCTCAAATGAATTAATTTCTTGTCCTGCATTTTAAAAATATCTTTCCTGTGACACCAATATCCTAGAAAATTTTTCCAGTAGCACCTTATGTCTGAAATATTTTTTTATCAACCAGTATCTTATGTTAATTAAACTTAAGTGCATAGAGTTCCTTTTTACAAAAAAAAAAAAAAAAAAATCCCCTTTTATTTGGGGTTGAGCTTGTAATGTGGATTCATTCACTTACAAGTATTAAGTTTTCGATTAAGGGTCTAATTTCAGGGTTCACATTCCATGCTCGTCCAAAAGTTGAGCACGGGATGCTCATCCCCCTAATTTTTTGGTGGGGACCATTTTGTTTTATTTTATTTTTTATGTGTTTTTCTTTATTTGAATTTAATTATATGTTGCACCATAAAATATTTTTTTGCACCTAATATCTCAAATGAATTAATTTCTTGTCATACATTAAGAAATATTTTTAATGTGGTTTATTATATTGTAAATGTATGTTGTATTCTAGAAAGATCTTGTAGGGATAGATGGCATAATGTAATTGGTAGACTAATTCTATAAATAAAATGGTATAGCCTCAGTTAGTTTATTCTGAGCTAGCCTATTTCATTAAAACCTTGACTGTCTTGATCTCTACTATAAAATGGCTAATCTCTCAATTTATATCCTTCCACGCACATAGCCAGGTCGGTTCGGTTCGGACAAGTGGGGTTGGTGGCATGAAATAACACAATTTATATTTTGCTTTCTTACAATATGTGTGTGTGTGTGGTATTCATACTTATATATGTTTAGTTTTTTATATATATATAGATATAGTTTTAGTTTATTTTATACGTATTCTTTACACTTTTACAGTATTAAATTAACATTTTTTTAGTGTCATGCCATAAGAGGGTATGGTTTATAATCCTAATTATTGTATTACAAAGGTACTTAGAAAAAACACTCTTGTCGCGGATGGATTAGAAATGATTTGTTTCACAACGTGTAGATCCAACAAGAGTGAATTATGACAATTATCTTATGAACATTCTACTGAAGTCTTAACTAGCCCTTAACTATATATAAATGACTTCAACTAACATTTTTGTTGGATTGTGTTGGACTTTATAAGATTTTCTATAGATAAATTATTTAAATTTTCAAGTAAATAAGTTTACTTAATAAATTTTTATATTTTATTTTTGTCATACCTCTCACACTCATCCCTTTCAGAAAGAGATCGAACTCAACCTCATTTTTAAGAAAACTGTAAGAGAAATACTCATTACTTATGTTATAAGGCTCCAATTGTATTTGCTAATCTTAGATCATTACTAATTCTGGAAAGGAAAAATATAGCTGGCAAACTTTGTCAACTTATGATCGACTCATTGATCAACATTATATTTTCATAGGAAAGAGAGTGAACTATACAAAACCGTGTGGAGGTTTCTTAGTTCGTCCTCTCTTATTTTCCAAATGTCTTTTCAATTTAACGGAAAACTTTTCCACAGTAGATAAATAAAAGTTGCCTCATCTAAGTAGTTTAACCTTACAAAAATGAAAACGTTATATATGTGTGTGTGTATTAGTTGTTCTCTTCAACTAAAATTTTTAAAAAATAATGACAAAAATAACTTTTATAAAGTTTAGGTGAGCTGAGTCTCAGAGATTTATCAAAGCAAGGGTATGCTTCTGGGCTCAATGAACACTTATAGAATTTAACAATTATAGAAGGTATAGAAAGTTGGGAACATGATAACTTCAAAGTAATAGTTAAGCAAAGGACTTACTAAGTTCCAACTACTCTATTGGTATTGCCTTCTGTTTGTTCCTCTACAAAAGTTTTAGCAAGCCCAAAATCTGATATTTTTGGCACCAACTTGTCATCAAGTAAAATATTACTTGCTTTTAGATCTCTATGAATAATTCTCAATCTTGAATCTTGATGAAGATACATAAGACCTCTACCGATTCCCAAAATAATGTTGAAACGTTTAGACCAATCTAACCACTTTCCTTTGGTTTCATCTATAAACATAAAAAAAACAAACATGATCTATGATGAGAATTAATATTTCAAAATTGATAAGCTCTTTCTTTATCATTACTGAAACTAGGATAATCCATGTAATTAAAAATTGTATTAAATTTATACCAAAAATGAAGGAGTCCAAACTTTTATTTGGCATGTATTCATACACCAACATTTTTTCTTCCTCATGGATGCAACAGCCGAGAAGTTTTACTAGATTTCGATGTTGGAGTTTTGCAATAAATTTTACTTCATTTTTAAATTCCACCAGCCCTTGTCTTGATTTTACAGAGAGCCTCTTCACTGCAATTTCTTGCCCATTTGATAATTTTCCCTGCATGCATGTAGTGATTTGTGAGCATACCATCATACAGTACTCCCTTCGGTCCTAATTATAGGAACACTTTTGAAGTGTAATTTTACACTACAAAAGTGCTCTTATAATTAGGACGGAGGTAGTAATTTTTCTAATGCTTAGCGCATATTGTTCTTAGTTTATATTTCAAATGTTGCATTACCCAATAAACAGGCCCAAATCCACCTTCTCCGATCTTATTCTTGTTCGAAAAGTTATCAGTGACGCTTGCTTTTGTTGCCAGATCAAACAGGGGGAGATCTAGATTATCATCTGGACTCTCACGGTATGGAATGTCATCTCTTACATCTTGTGATTTAGCTGAAAGCATGGTAAAAAAACATTAACTTTTTGTATTTTAAATAACTATACTGTCCAGCATGTATTTTTTTCAAAATGCTATCTTAATTATAGAAATTCCTATATAATCTATGTCCCTGTAGTTAAATGTTACTTGACAAGATTTTAGCATCACATAGCTACCCATGCCGTATGAGTTCAAAATAATCTTCGCAGTTGTAGGAAGAAACCTGAAACTTTGGAACATAAAGAAAATAGGAGCAAGTAACGTAACTCTTACAAATCCTGTTTCTGCCGACTCTGTAGAAGAAACAGCCCCCAACTAAAAGCAGACCAAATATTGCACCAACAGTGATAGTAACAATCAGTGTCAACTTCCTTTTCTTCCCGGATTCTGAAATCGTGGTTGAAATCATTCAAACTTTAAGAAACTAAGGTGAAGTTGAATACTGTAAAACATGGACATGAACACATAAATCAGAAAATAGAAGTCTTTACCTAATTCTGAAGCATCCATTCGAACATACAGATCTTGGCCCCCAGAAGCATAGTATCTGACATCAATTAGATCACCAAACCATAAGGCACAACCACTACCTCCCCCTCTGACATCTGAATTAGTATAGGCCGTGCAAGAACAATTCTCCAAGCACTTGCGCCTGCATTGCTCTAGATTCATTGTCTCGTCAAGCCAAGTTTGCGTAGTGTCTGGAACCTTCATGCCCGTCAATTTAATGAACCCATCTTTATATTTCTCGGAGCAGTTCAGAGGTTTATTTCGCACGCATCCTTCATTCCAATCCACCGAATTCCAATCCTGTGGGGACTTAGGCGTGAAACCTTTTAGGCATCGGCAAACAGGCGATTCAGAAATGATACAATTCCCATTTGGTCCACAGAGGCCATAAGTATCGCAGTAATCTGCAGGCTTGGTCGAATAAATTTGCCATGTTTGGATATTTTCCAGCCACACATAACGATACCGAGTAGATTCTGTTTGGTTGAACACCAATCTTGTCAATACAGAATTGTTATTCCAAACGTCCATGTAATAGATCCCACTCTCATTGTTGACAAAGGTGAATTGATAAACAGGGTTGGGCTTTACATCAGGATTACCACTCCCATGATCACCATTCCATGGCCCAAATCGATAGAACTTTTTGTTTCCCTTCATCATATACGATTCGGGATAGGCATGGAGCACTTTAACGCAAGTCAAATCTCCAGGAGATGGATCATCAGGGCTCTTCCAAGCTGTGAAGTTCCATTGCCAACCAGTTTTGAAGTCCCACCCGAGTTTCATACCTGGTAATAACGTATCACAAGGATAGTCAAAACTTTGCCACAAATAAGCGTCTGGGTCTGCTTCGTTCTCATCCATCACCACAAGATTTCCAGTGTCCAAGAGCCGGGCGATCGGATTCTGTGCCTTGGTAGTGGAATTTGTAGACCAAAGAACAGTGTTGTTTTGAGACAGAACAAGATCGCCAGAAGTGGTCATAGTTAAGGTAACAGAGGAATCGTTGATTGGGTTGAGGCGGTTTGCGACCCAGACAACGGTTTGAACCGGGATCTTCTTGTACCAAATGCCAATGTAACGTTTGTTGGAAGTACCAGGAGTGAAGAGACCAAGTTCAAAGGTACCATCTTTGGAAACCAAGGTGGTTCCGTTGTCGCTGATGAACTGCGACTGGCGAAGGGAATCAAGTGCCAGGGAAGGATGGAGGATGGGAAGAATGAAAAGAATGAAGATGCTCAAGCAAGGAAGAAGGTCCATGAATAGTGGAATTAGGCCAAGGCGTCAACTCAGAGGTAGAAGTTGGTAACAAGAAGTTTCTAGTAATGCAGAATGAGTTGAGGTGGTGTTTTGTGGGACGCGTTCTGTTCAAGATAATCAAATCAAGCTTGAGATCTTGTCCTCAGTATTGTAATTTCACACAAGAAGTATGGGTGGAATTTTAGTTGCCTTACATAAGGTAATTACTAATTAGTCAAGGTTACTGTCACTTGCAAGGTGGTTGGTACAATGACCTCATGATAATCCTCCCGGACTGAGGTAGCTTTTAGAAAATGATTTTCACAGTTTATGAACTAAAAATGGTTTTCAGAGAATAACATTTAAGATTTACGAGATAAAAATAATTTTTAGAAAATAACTTTTGGAGAATAGTTTTTGGATAAAAATGAGTGTTTGGATAATTTCCAAATTTAGGTTTTGGCAAAAGTTTGCCTAACACCCCAAAATTATCCAGAAACTATTCTACATCAAAACCTAAGTTTTGACAAAAGTTTGCCAAACACCCCTGACCCAGAAGCTATTTTGCATCAAAACGCCTCAAAACCTAGGTTTTGTGAAAGACTATTTTTTTCAGCTTTTTCTCTCTCCTTTGCCATCATCAGTGTTTTTTCAATATCAGTCCGTATCCTTAATATATTTTTTAGTATCTTTTTGTACCCTGAAATATTTTTTCAAGATTGGTAACTCTGATTTTTTTTTTTCAATATCCTAATTTTTTTTCAAGATCAATAAATATTTTTTCAGTATCTTTTTAGTTCCCGTTAGCACCATGAATTTTTTTTCAAGATTGTCAGTACCCTGAAATATTTTTTTAATATCCTAAAATAAATTTTGAAGACCCTAAGAAGTATCTTTTCAGTACCAGTCAGTATTAAGTATCTGATTAGTACCCATCAGTATCCTGAAATATTTTTTCAATGTCATTTATTACCCTAAAATATTTTTTTAATATCCCAAAATAAATTTTTTAGATCATGAATTATTTCAGGGTACTGAAAAAATACTTCATGACCTTAAAAATTTATTTTAGGATATTTAAAAAATACTTAGGATACTGAAAAAATACTGATGATAACAAAGGAGAGAGAAAAATATGAAAAAAATAGCTTTTTCCAAAACCTAGGTTTTTATGCAAAATAGCTTTTGGCATTTATGGGTGTTTGGCAAACTTTTGTAAAACTTAGGTTTGATGCAGAATAACTTTTGAAAAAATAAGGTGTTTGACAGACTTGTGGCAAAACCTAATTGTTTTTTTCAAAACTTTCCAAAACTTAGGTTTTGAGAACCCCAAACAGGATTGTAAGTTGTAACGTAGTTTAAAAGGTCAAGCATATGTCAATCGGAAAGACTTAAAACTGGCTTTGAGATGACGGTTCTTACACGGTGGTCATTAACGCATGCTTCCTACTCGTCAAAATATATAAATACGATTTTCTATTTTTTTTAAAAAAATGTGGTCCGAGGGTTGGTAGTCACTTCATGATATTTGTCTTTCATTAGGGATGTAAGTTTTACTAATTTTCAATTTTTTTTTTTTAATCAGAGAAACTAATTTTCAATTTAAATTACATACCAAATAGTTTTTAAAAGTGTATTAAGAAGTGGTTGTTATCTAGTGTTAGGACAATTATTTGTTAAGACTTAAGAATCACTTAACTCAAACCGTGCTTGGGGTTTTTAATTAGACTTGGTGATAATTAATCAACTCTCATAATATTAGGCAAGTAGGATAGCCATATGTTCACTTCCAGTGAGCATTCCATCATATCATTCCTTAAATCTAATTTCATACTTTTATTCATCATTTTATCAAAAATCCAAAAAAATAGTAGTTTAGGTTGTTTTCCATCATTAAAAAAATTAATTTCAAAACCCTTTTCAATATTTTTGTCACCTAGTTTAGCCTAAGAATTAAATAAAATGCTCTTTAAGAGAATACAACTTAAGTTGTGTTATTCATTATATAATTTGGTTTATTTTGATTTAATCCGAGGCGACTAAAGGTTTTAAAATAATGGTGTTGTTGTCGGGGGGGTCTTTTTATTTGACTCATTGGTTAGCTAAGTGTCAATTGAAAAATTGGCTGGGTTAATCTTTTGTGTGCCTTCTAGTTAGCTAGTTGGTACATCTTGCATTCATCATATAGGTCTTAGTTTGCATTTGCTTTGGATTAGTGTATTGCTGTTACCTTCCATCAATTCAATGATCGAGAGACTTTGTTGCTGTGATTGAGACATATTTACTTCATTGAGATTCACTTGATTTTGGTCTCATACTTGTTATTCTGTGTTGTTGCGTTGAATGTTGTGTGCATGCCCCGATGCAAAAAAATTGTGCCCAGTGATCCTGATCTTGACATCACTTTAAAACAACTTAAGGAACAATAGAAAAAGGGTATTAGTAAAATTCAATTCCCTTAGAACATCACATATCTGCTAAACATAGTGCTTCTAGGGAACTTAATTCTAACATAGTAACCGAAATTTAGATATGAAAAACCATATGAGGATGAAAGAGAGAACAACGGTCATCTACATAGGAGAACAATTAGGGAAGTCACTACTTCAGACACTGATTTTAATCATCTTGCTAATATTGGACCTAATATGCATACTGATTTTGAGATTAAAGGTTTAATTTATTGATCAACTCACTTCCTAAGTTTCATGGTTTGCCCGCAAAGGATCCTTATCTATATCTAAGGGAGCTACACTTAAATTGTTCAAGAATGAAGCCAGTTGGAGCTTTGGTAAAAGATGTCATGTATGTGGAGATTTTTTCACCACTCATTGGAAGGCAAGGCAAAAGAGTGGTACATGAGCTTGCCAAGACATGTAACTGATGCATATCAAAGCTGGAAAAACTTGTAGAAAGCTTTTCTTGAGAAGTACTTTCCTGCATCCTGAACTTCAATTCTCTTATGAGAAAAGAGATCAACTCCATCTTAAGATCCAGATGAGACTTTTTATATGAGTATTCAAACCGTTTTCAAAGCCTCCTGCTCGGTGTCCATATCACCAGATTCTTGACGAGCAGTTGGCTTAACTTTCTATGATGTTTGAAAGAGAAAAGATCAAGACAAGATTGATGCAACAACTGGTGGTGCCATTATTGATTTCATTGCTCCTGAAGCTTGGGGATTGATTAAAAATATAGCTCTAGCTAAGCAAATATATGGGGAGCCAAGAAGGAATGCTAGAGGAGTTTACCATGTTAACTTTTCACCTCTACCGAATGCTTGATAATTTCACGGCTCAAAACTCTGCTTTGAATTAGACTAGATTGCTTCTAGACCATTCTTTCAAGAAGTAAATTCGGTAGGTAAGGAATTGGTAGCCCCAAGTTGTGATCTTTGTGGCTTATATATATATATATGCATATCTCTTGCAATTGTCCATCTCGTTATGAACAGGTCGTAAAATGTTCAAAGCCGCATCATTTTATGTAATAAGATATAAAGATATCATCCATTTTATGCAGATTTGAATCAAAACGGCAAACATATAAATTACACAACGTCTATAATCCAGAAGTTATGCTATTGGAGTGATTTGGGATTTAACCTTTTTTTTATGACATGGATTTGGCTATTTTAAATGAGATTTTCCCTATTAATTAATTTAAGGTATAAAAAATATCACAAATTTTATAAATAATGTGATTTATTTTGAATGTCATCAGGGGCGGAGCTAGAAATTACAATTAGGGGGGCAAATTTTATAGAATAGGACCTAAGTGTTCATAAATTATATTTCAGCCTCACAAACATTTTAAAATTTTCGTCTTTGTCCCTTTACAAAACAAATAATAGGGACTAAAGTAAAAATATTAAAAAATTTATAAGACTAAAATATAATTATTTAAAAATTTGGGTTGCATTCTATAATTTTGGGGGGGCGGGGACCACCCCTAGCACCCCCTGCCTCCGCCCCTGAATGTCATATAATGTAAAAAAATATTTTTTATAAATGAATTTAAATGTGATTTATTTTATAACGACAAAGAGTATAATTTATATCAACCTCTAGTAAACAAGCGAAAAGTCTATGTGTTCTAAAATTCGAAAGGGGAAATTCTTGACCAAATCAAAAATTATATATCTCAATTAGTACAAGATTGATTTTAGATAAAAACGTATGAAATATACTCAGACTCAATCTTCATTTGTATAATAATCCCAGTCACACCTTCATCATCTTAACACACATTTATCTTTAAAATGATTAAAGATGACATAAATAATTTAAACAACTAATACACGCATCTATCTATCTATATATATCTATACACACACACACATACACACACTTCAATGAAACTAGGCCTTGGTATCAAACAAATTTAACTACATTCGAATATGAGCTATCCAAAGTTAGTGTCATTGAAAGATTTGATGCCTCCCCTGCGTTCACGGAATAATGGACCTTTACCTCTGAATAAAACGCCACAAAATATATATATGTGTGTGTGTTTGTATGATGGTTAAGGAAGAGATTTATTGGCGATCCAAAACAATAAGGGAAGATGATGATGATGATGATGATGAAGATTCAGAATATTATGTGACACCCTATATATCAGATCTATCAGATTCTGGATTGAGAAGCTTTTTGGGAAGATGTTCAATTTGCCAATCCCAGGTATGGTGACTGAACTAAATATTTGTACGCATTTGTTTCTACGGAAAAAAATTATTTGCAGTAATTTATTGCGTTAACTAATCATTTGTATTATATGAATTTTATGGATGCTTTTATGTATTTTTCTTTGCTCTGTTCATTGGCACATGCTTTGATGTCTCAGTTGTGTACTATGTAAAATGATTTTAGTTATTTTTCCTCAGCAAATATTTTACATTTTACACATATCAGCAGATAAGTTAAGTTGTACACAACTAAAGAAAGATAACATCTACTAGAGATAAGTTGTATATGGCTCTTAGCAAATTTCAAGTATTTCTAGACAATAAATTTGTAGGAAAAACCATATTGCAAGTAGATTTTTCTTTCTTTTTTCTTTTTTTAATTAAACAAGCAACAATTTCCCCCGCGCTTTGCGCAGTTGCAACATCTATACCACATTTAAAAACAAATGATGCCTTTTAATTCATCAATTTACCCTCTTCAATTTTATCTTGCAATCATATATATCTTGCAACATTTTGTAAAATTGTGAACTTCTTAACTCACTAACTCACGAACCAATATGTGCAGCTCTAAGATAATTTATAAAAGAAAGGTTTTATAAAATAAATGATACTCCTCTGGTCATAATTATGAAACTTAATTGCATTTTTTAGAAAAATTAAGGAAGCTAATTAAATTACTTTAGAGTAATTATATTTTTATTTTTTTCTCTAAATTAATTAATTTGACTAATAAACTAATATATAATATAATGATACATAACATATTATATGATTATACGACTTATTTAGCTTCTTTAATCTCTCTAAAAAATGTCAACCCGGTTTTATAATTACGACCGGAAGTAGTACCATTTACAAAATACACATGCATATCATCGTTGAAGTAGTTTGATCATCGTTTTGCACCATATGTATTTCAATAAAATTGTTAAAGTAAAACTTTCAGTTATCATTTACCATACCTTTATACTTCATCATGCAACTATGCACCTTGTTACTCCAATAATTTTATTATTACCAAGTATGTACTAAATTCAGACAAATTATACAAAATAAGATTTGAAAATTGTCAGCTCAATTCAATTTCCAATAAAACTTGTTTATCACTCAACATATCTCTTTAAAATCCCCTGCAACAGCCACCAACTTGAAACTAAATTTATATTCTACAATGTCAGACTTCCCCATTGTCTACTGAAAAAAATTACTCACCCCAATGTCAGACCATGAATCCTTACATACCATATCTTCATATTTCATTATGACCAAAACTAAACAATTACCACACTACCACCATAACATAAAAAATCTATACCAATCTATAATAATCGAATACGTTCCTTTTTTATCATCCTCAACTATAGCATATTCCATTAGAATTTTTTTTAATCAAAAATTGAATCCTTACTCCTAACACAAGCCTGGTCAAAATGATCTCTTTATCTCCCTCAATATATGGAAAAAAGAATAATCAACTCTTTCATGTTTAGATAAGAGTTTAGATATTTAAAGCATAAATATAACTGTGATCACGATTATAATAATTCACTTTCTACTTGTCACATCCAATAATATAATTAAAGCCAACACTTTATTAGGAATTATATTAACTTCATCACATTCATAGTAATAAATATATATATTGCCACATCCAAAACACAAGGTCCCTCCTGACATTGAAGAAAAAGGGGCCTAAACATACTCCAGACTCCAAGTTCTCACTAACATGCTTCTTATGGGAAATAGAAACTTCCTCGAGTTCCACATATGGGGAGTTGTCAGCAAGTACTGTGACAACAGTCTCAGCCTCAGTACTCCCTGGACTCATAGCTTCAACAGTTGCATTTTTCATATATACAATGTCTTTATTCTCCCCAGTAGCTAATGCACTTGGTCCTCCGCCTGCTCAAAATATAGAGAAATCACTATTAAAAACAGCAAATACATTGATCAACCTAACCAAACATAAAATGAAATTACTAAACTTGAACCTCATAAGCAACTTCATTAAAATCATCATTTAGAGCAGCACATTCAACATATGTTGCAACCGAAACACTCAAGTTTGGGTGATTATTATTATATCTATTCAACTTTATCTTCAAAAACATCTTCCTCTCAACCAACTGTTCCACCTCTTTAGGAAATGCAAAACATAAATCTTCCTAGATATAAGAAAGAAACACTATATAAGCAACCTCAAAGAAACCATCGAATATAACTAAACTCAATATCCATACGTCAGGAATATCAACTTTCAATCCAGCAGCACTTTTCCTGAATACCTCAATTGCATTCTTAAAAAAATGACTGATGCAGTGCCAACAATCATATAATTCAACCTGAATCTGTTTGACAAAAAAATGTGACATTCACTAAACTTAAAACACACAAAGCATTTATATGAAACTTAACACACCTAAGGAGCCATAGTTCTATATAAGCAACCTTAAAGAAACCATCAAATATAACTAAACTCAATATCCATCCCTCAGGATAATTAATTTCCACTTCAGCAGTACTTTTCTTGAATAGCTCAGCTGCATTCTTAAAAAAAATGACTGATGCAGTGCCAGCAATCCTATAATTCAACCTGAAGTTGTTTGACAAATAAAAATGCGACATTTACTAAACTTAAAACACATGAAGCATTTATATAAAACTTAACACACTTATGGAACCATAGTTTGATTGGATCGTTACAGGTTTCCCCTTGCAATAATTATTGTTACATGGAACATTTCCATTTTCAACCTTTGGTTTAGTTCAACATCTTGAGCAGCCCTCATATACCCAACCGTGACGGGTTTCAAACTTCTTGATCTAACATAATACATCAAAGTATTTATCCTACACAAAATTGCATTCATAATTAAAATAGCCCAAAAAGTAATTTAAAAGTAACCTCAGAAACTGGGAGACCAAATGTAAATGCAGAAAGTGTTGCTTCAATGGTCTTATTTGCACCAAGAAGGGAAGCTCCTGAAACAAAACCAAACAAAAATGTCAAAGTAGTAGATACAATTGATTATCACCATATGCAACACCGTAAAAGGTATCAAATTCCCATGAGTCAATCATCGCAACAGCAAAATAGGCATGAATATGTTGATCCAACCATTCAATATTGTGGTAATCATTTGTATTTCATTACTTTGTTATTATTATTGACCAATTCTAATTATTTCTGAATGCTAAAGTTGCTATAAGTACACTTGACTAAAGTTATCATGTAATCAATCATTACTATGCATGTGTTAGAAAGGGATACGATGATAAATAAGAGATGCCAAGAAAAGAAATAGGTCCTTTTTTTAAGAAAAATATCTCATGGAAGCAATACAATTGGTAAGGATGAATTAGACTGCAAACTTTCACATTTTAAAATACTGTTGTGAAATCTTAAACTTGTAGCAGAGGCCCTTTATGCACATGAATACACAAGCAATGATATTGTCAGCTCGTACACAAGATTGACTAGGCCAAGTAAATCAAAAAATAATCGAAACGATGTGTAGATAATAATCCAAAAAGCAAACAAACCACGCAACCAATGAATTTAAAGTACAAAACTGAAAAAGGCACCAAAAAAGATTGAGCACGCTGGCAAGCCAAAGGCATACGTAATAAGATATAATAACGTAAGAACAGCCATGCAATAGCTTTAGAAACTAATTGTTTTTTTCCTGAGCTTTGTGAAAAGAAATGTAACTAAATGGAATACCAACAATATACATATAAAAAAATTCAAACTCCAAGTAAGGACCTGAAGACCTGATGGAATTAAATATGACAATCAAGTTCATTATAAAAAAATCAAAATAGAGTTCACACTAATGCCACACATTTAAAGGAATCTAAGTAAGCCTGAAACCATCTTAAGCCAAGACTTATAAATAGGACCAGAGTGGTAAATATTTTTCCTTTTCAGTTCATTATATTTTGCATACCAAACAGCCACAAATCTAAGAAGTTTTCACAATTTCACGTATCAGACAAACACAAGCAAAAGTTCCCACTCCTTCTTGTTTCTACTTTTCTTTGCTTTCTTTCCCTTTCATTCTGCTCATGCATTGGCGGAAGTGTTTGTGCATGAAGCATGTTACAACACAGAAGAAAGAAAATCACGTGAAGGCCAAAAAAGACTTGAGGAATGAAACGATTTGTTTGTTTTTTTTTTTCTGGGCTTTGGTGAAAACAAATGTAACTAAATGGAATACCAACAATATACATAAAAAAAAAAAAAAAAATCAAACTCCAAGTAAGGACCTGAAGACCTGTTGGAATTATCCAAGTTTCCTTTGTCATTAACAGGCACTATCATCTTCAAAGTCTCATTCAAAATTGCAAGATCAAGTGGTTTTGGGATCAGTGGTGCCTTTAGTAGTTATAATGGTTAGTTATTATGGATAAGTAATCATTTGCAGCCCAAAAAAAACAGATTATATAATCATTTTGTTCCTATTTCACTGATTAAATATTTATCATTTGCAGCCTTTAAATCTTTATGATTCTGTTTGTCGATGTGTGAAAACCGGCTTTGATAAATATAAGCCATCATTTTGTGAAGATTGACCCTGACTCTTCTGTAGTTAGAATGCCCAGGTTCATATATGTGGGCAACAATAATTAAGGTCTGTTGCAGACAATCACAACAGAATTACTTTGAGGTAGGTAGGCAATTAATTTGACATAATGACAGTAGAAATCAGTTTGCACATGTTAAAGGAATCTGCAAATGATAAGGTTGAAAAAGAGATCAGAGTTCCATGACATGGTTTAAAAGGTGGGAAGAACACAAAGAGCATTTATAACACAATGACAAAATGTTAGTAACTGAGTGTAAGTCAAAATGTTGGACAATCGTCATGGTTATAGGACCTGAACTATTGACTTATGCAAGAAAGTCATGTAAGTGTATAATTAAATGTCATATAAGCCTCTTTGATGTATGCATGATTAGAACATTTCAGATAGGCTTGGCAAGTTTTTTTTAAGAAAAAGACTGCTGGAATCATCAAACATATTGTGGTACTCTTGTAATAAGGTCAAATTCCTTGAACATGCTGACAGGCCACACCCTCAATACATAAAACTGCATTAAACCCAAAAAAAAGCAACCACTAATGAGGAAAAAGATTCGGGTGAAGGAAATGAAACCATTGAGATCCAAGAAGTAATCTAAGCATAACGCATTAAAATGAAATGTAATGCAACTTCAGTTATGACAATACATGCAACTTTCCAAGATCTATAAATCAACGGCACAAATCACTTATGGCCAATAAAACTCATGATTTTCATTAAAGGACAAGTATGAACTATGAAGCTACTTGGTCATCCAACGAATGTCCTAAAATAAAAAGCAAAGCGCATCACTTTGTGCATAACCATACGAATCACCTGTACAGAGCTGATTGACATTAGCCTTCTCATGAGGTAGAAAGTCATAAGTAAACCATATTGGTACCTGTCAAAATTGCAAATAGATAAAGCTCCACTCTTTCATGAAATTATGGTGGATGGAATTTAATAATATAATGCATGTAAATGAGTAAGATGTAAAACTTCTTCTCACATATCCAAGATGGACATTGATAATTGTTTATGAAATGAACCATACAAACTAAAAGAAACCCATGATGGAAGTTTGCTTATGGCTCATAAATTTTTGGAGCAGAAACTATTCCAGTTGTTTGATGCAGTATGAAATCTTACATACAGCATTGTCTTGATAACAAAAATATATTGGCAGGAAGTAGATTTCCCCTAGATGCTACATACATCATTATCCCTGGATCCACAAAGTTGGTTGCATCATGTAGTTTGACTAACTAACCAAGAAAGCTTATCATACTTTAAGCTGAAAAGATTTAAGTCATCTACCCTATACTACCGTAGAATCAGTAATCTTTTTGAAATGCAGAGGTAATAACTTTAGAGAGTCCTAAACTAACCTCAATGGACTTCTCCAAAAACTTTGTCACCAGTCATAACTTTAATGAGAATTGCATTCAACTTCTCCAATAAACAATGATCGCCTTGCATATCATGGATAAGTAAACTATCACTGCATTTAAAAACATGTCAATATTACTTAATCAATGCCCCCAATATTAAAAGGCAGACAATAGTTAACCCAAACTTCCAAACCTCAACTTAGTAATAGCATCAGATAAAGAAATGGCCCCATCATCTACTGTGACTAAATAGCCACTAAATTTGATGCATACTTTGGTTTGAAAAGGTGGAGATTGTCACCCATATGCTGTACATATAGACTTTGCAAACAATGACCCCACTACAAATGTACATTTAACATCCATCAATATGGTACATATTGTCATTCAGGACTACAATCAATTTCTACACTTAAAACAACTGAGTTAACTTTTAGATAATAAGCTGCATTTAAAACAAATCAGGTAAAGGATAGTTGTGGCCCAAATTGAAAAAAAAAAAAATTGAGAAAAGGAAGTAATAATCGATTAAATTTGATCAAAAGAAAATAAAAACAACTGAGTTAACTTTTATTACAACCTGTTACTTTCCAGTATAAGCAGTAACCGTTAACAACATGAACATATGCTTGAATACCTATTAAACAAAGCAATGGTATTAAGACTGTTGGCAAAGATGGAGTTCTATTGAATAAGGGCATGCAAGAACATGGAAAATACCAGATTACCAGCACAGCAAAAATATACTTAATTGGTTGCCTCTTATTGATTAAAACGATATTGTTTCATAGCACACCGGTCAAAGAATTGTACAGTGGATCAAGGTAAAAGTAAGAAAACTAAATGCAGCTATCACTTTTGCAATACGGTTGAGTGTAGATGGAGCTAGATGACAAAAACATGAAAGTTACGTTACGCAATAATTTGGTTGGTTTAAAAAGAAATGTTAGGATAACCTATAGAAGCCAAAATCATTTTATTGATGATATAGAGACTCTAGGAAGAGGCTGCAAATCATGCAAAATTTCTAATTCAATTTGTTGATAAATCCTTTTCATACCTAAAACCCTATTTATATCACATAAGCATGATATGTAAACTGTAAATACATATCAGTTAGTTAGTTAATTAGGACTGTTAGTATTAGTTAGTATCTGTTATGGAAGTTAGGAGTAGTTAGTGGGCCTTGAGAGTCCTGCCTAGTAATATACTATATATAGGCCTATAGACTAGTGATGAAGGTATGTTTTGAGATGTATTGTGTTCTAATCTTCTACAACCTCCCTATCGGTGGTATCGAGCGAGTCATCCTCGGCTCCCCATTGTCATCTGCCATTCTGAATCAGTTCAGAGCCTTCCTTCTAACGGCTCAGTTCTGTTCAGGAGACACAACCAAGAAAAACAATCAAGAAGCAAGTGCCATTTTCAGTTCAACCAGAGTCATTCTCTGAGGGATTCGAATTGGCATTTGAGAAATAGTCCAAGAAACTCAAAAAGAAACAACAAGAATTGATCAAGATACCAGCAACAGAAACTTGGGATTAAATCAGGAACGATCAGACAGACAAGAACCAGCCAAGACCAACTTTTCGACCAAGCCAAAGTTTTTATCACCAGAATCCCAAGAAGAATGAGTCGGTCAATTCTTGCAAAATTTAAGTCCAGTCTTTGCCTCGTCACCACACCGACAGTACCAAGTCTTCATCTTCTTTTACACCCCTTGCATGGTGTCGACACGTTAGTCCCTGACCATTCGAAGACTCTGTTCCTTTTTGATTCATCACAGCAAACCTGATTGTGGGTGTCGATATGTTAAATGCTATCTATTTGAAAACTCAGCAAGAATTGGGCCACCAGCGCCGGCACTCTGTTTCTGCAAATTAATGGAAGAGACTCGTTCTCAGGTTGCCGATGCAAATGTGTCGAAAGATCTGCCTCTCTCCCTTCTTGTTCCCCCCATTTCTTCTAATCTTCTACAACCTCCCTATCAGTGGTATCAGAGCGAGTCATCCTCGGCTCCTCCGCTGTGAAATTCTGACGCTCTTGCATCAGCCATAGCTTTTCTTCCCCGGCAAGGCTGATAGTCAAGAAAACTCAATCAAGAAGCAAGTGCCAATTTTAATGCAGCCAGAGTCATTCTCTGCCTGATTTGAATTGACATTTGAGACATAAACCAAGAAAACTCAAAAAGATCAACCAAGAATCGATCAAGGCGATTTTTGCAATCAGGAGCAGCGTCTTACAACAGCCAGGAAATTCCAACAGAGCCTTGCTAGAAACTCAGGAACAATCGAGACAGCCAAGACTCCTTTCTTTCGACCAATACCAGAGTTTTTGCACCGGAATTCCAAGAAGATTTAACCCATTACCAGGGATACACCGCAAAGGCCAGTCTTGTCGATCCGAAACAGGATCTTTTATCATCGGAATCCTTGTCATCACCAAATTCCGAGTTCTGTTCGTCTGAGCGTTGGTTTTTGGGTCGTCGAGGTCGCTTGTTCTTCGTCGGTTGCTGGGTAATCGTTCTTCATCAGAGGGATTTTACATTGACATTGCGTCGATGGATTCGCTCTTCCTTTAAAGTTCCGCATCTCTGCCTCGTCATCAATCATCATACCGAATCGTTTGTGTAATTCTTTGTGGGCGACACGTCGGTCCCACACTTTCGAAGACCAGACTTTTGAAGACTAGTCTCGCCTTGTTTAACACCGACAAAGACAGAGTCACGTTAATCCTTGCATGGCGTCGACACGTCAAGTCTAATTCTGCCTCGTCACCCCACCAACAACATCGAAACTCTGTATTTCTTGGATTATTGAATTGGCCGTCGGTTTCGTTACGGTTTTGCGGCACTGGTAGGCTGGATTGGAATTGTTATCTGATCGGATAAAGGGGCCTAGAGTTAGCCATTTGCGAACACGTCGCTACTGGTTCTGCCGATAGCCATTGTGGGTTTTGGAAATTCTTGGAGCCGAGACGTCCCCTGCTTAGCCCATTCATTGTTGGCCGACACGTCCACTCTTGGGTGTCAACTTCTTGCAAACTCAAAGACCAGTTTCGGCTCATCACATCACCAACAACACTGAGACTCGGTAATTTTGAGATTATTGAATTGCTCTATTGGTTTCGTTCTGCTTTCATCGGGGTCACGTCGGAATTGGGATCCTATATAGCGTCGACTGATCTTGGGGAGTCGACACGTCAGTATCAATAATTTTGAAGACTCAGCCTCTGCTTAGTCATCATAGCGGGTGTCGACACGTTAGTCCTTGGCCAGTCGCAAGCTCTGTTTCTTGTCTTCATCACAGCGTAAGTTTTTCGTATTCGTGTATGGTTTGGACTCGTCACAGACCAAAATTGATTTTCCACGATTCCAACGGCAGGACATTGAAGGGTGGCTGTACAGTTGCGAACGCTACTTCGAAATCGACAGCACCCCAGATAATTGGAAAGTCAGATTGGCGAGTGTCAATCTAGATGATAAAGGATACATATGGCACCAGTCCCTTATGGATGAAGAACAGAACAGAGGCCTTTCTTGGAATGAATACAAAAGGGCTATCAAGACTCGGTTTGGAGCACCCTACGAATCACCGATGGTTGAGTTGAAGCGATTATGCCAAATGGGCTCATTGTTTGGAGCACCCTACGAATCACCGATGGCTGAGTTGAAGCGATTATGCCAAATGGGCTCAGCGGGCAATTACAAGGATGATTTCAAGAAGGGCCAAGACTCGTACAGTGAGAGTGTCTGCTGTTCACCATTTGACTCAAAGACCTTGAGTGTCCCGAAGTTGAGTGTAAGGGGGTCGGGAATCGAAGCACATAAAGAGACAAAAATGATGTCGAATATTTCTATTCCGTCGTTCTTTGTCCCCACAAACCAATAGAGTTAGCTATGATTCAGCAAGGAAGTCAGAAGCCGATAGAGTTAGCTGTGATTCAGCGAAGAAGTCGTCGCAAGCCAATAACATTAGTTGGGATTCGGCGAAGAAGAAGAAGGCAATAGTTGAATGGCAAACTAGGATAATTTCGAGAAAATGATTTGGCTTTCACGTGGGTGAATAAAGTACATATTGAAAAGTCAAACTTTGCTTCACAGATGTCTCCTATCTTCTCTGAGCTTCAGGCTGATGTCCTGGGTTATCACATTTCAGATGGACAATTGGGCTTAAGAGGGCATACATGAGCCCAAGACCCTTACAATTGGGTCTCACAATTCATATGGGTCTCATCAACAGGGGCTGTTGCGGGGAGTGTTCTTTCTTCAATATTTGCGGTTTTCTCCTACACATGTTCTGCTACAAAGTTGGTTTCGGGAAAGCTGATTAAAATGCTATTTGAGTCTGGATTGGATTTATTGCTTCTATTTGTTCCAGCATCAAGCAAGGGAGTTGTATCTGTGTGTAGGAGTGTTCAAGACAGGGTTCTACACAATCTCAAGCAACAGATTTTCAAGGATCAGCAAAGTAGTTTTCAGAATTGGGTTTTTCTAATTGTTTTTGCTGCAAGATGCTTGGTTCTGAGTTGGTTCAGGGGAGAGCTTATTAAAATGCTTTCTGGATCAACATTACAACCATTATTTCCATTTGGCTCAGAATTCAACAAGTCAGTGTGGCTGTGTGCAGCAGTTCTCTAGACAGATTTCAAGCAACAGTTTTGAAGATCAGCAAGAGTTTCCTGAATAAAAGCTTAGAAAGCATATGTTTCCAAGCTTAGAAAGCTTATGTTTCCAATGGGGTTTCACTCTATCAGTTTTTGAGATTTAGTTTGTGTTTTGTTGTCTTTCATCCTTGAGGGCAAGGATGTTTTTGGGAAGGGAGTATTGATATGTAAACTGTAAATACATATCAGTTAGTTAGTTAATTAGGACTGTTAGTATTAGTTAGTATCTGTTATGGCAGTTAGGAGTAGTTAGTGGGCCTTGAGAGTCCTGCCTAGTAATATACTATATATAGGCCTATAGACTAGTGATGAAGGCATGTTTTGAGATGTATTGTATCTGAATCTGATGAATAAATGAGGAGTGCAGCAGATCTGCCTCTCTCCCTTCTTGTTCCCCCCATTTCTTCTAATCTTCTACAACCTCCCTATCAAAGCACCACTAAGGGACTATCAATTTGTATATACATATCAAATTGTAGGATAAATATCCAATTGTAGGATAAATATTGGTATATCCATATCAAATTGTAGGATAAATATCCAAACTAACATAAGATTCCAAAAAGATCTAAACATTGTTACCCACATCTATCCATTCATTGATTTTAATCATTCCCACCTTCCCCTACATCAACACACTACAACAAAAAAGAGGGTTATCTACAAATACACATCTATCTGAAGGAGGTCCAAAAAAACTCTTGTAGCATCACAGAATGAAGTTATGTCTAGGCTATCTACAAAAAGGAAAAAACTGAAATATTTAATGTAATACACATAAGTTGTTGCAATGCTGCATTCTAACCATGGAAATTTAATTTGGATTCCAAAATCCAGATTAAAAAGTTAAAGTAGGCTAATAAAACTAATTATGAAATCGTCTCCAGACCTTATATCTGAATTATCAACAATTCCCAGCGCTTTTGGGTTGCAACATCTACTATTTTGATATCTCAAACTTAACTATTACCGCAAGGAAGATGATATATCATCTTATCAATCAGATTCTATCAATACCATTCCAGAAGTACATCTTTTAATTGATATCAGCAAACAAAATACAAGAAAAGTGCAAGCTGCTGATATTGCAGGAGAGTGACGCCAAAGATGTATAATAACAACTATTGCAAAGGTTTCCACATTCTTACATATTATCTTGATAAACAGATTGCTCAGGACTTAATGTAAGATTGTTGTAAGAAAGATCACTGCATCCAAGAATTGAAAAGAAATACCATCAGCCTTTCAATATTAATACTAAAAGTATAACATCCGAGATACGATCATACTGTTCAATTTGTGTAAAATCCACAACACATTTTAGAGTACCTTAATTCATTTTCTAGGTTCTTCTTGTTAATATACCGGCATTTGATCTCAGGACCCCTAAATCACACTTTGAAGGCCCTCCACTGAGACCAAACACACTATTAAAATCCATCACACATTATATTAAATAATCTGAAAATAGAATAAGCATAGGAATTTCGTGTGGAAACAGTATGTGATGTTCATGAGTTGGGAATAGTATTTAGAGTGTTTCAAAGATAAAAAAAAACTAAACATGACTGATTTCTTCACCAAAAGCTCTTCTTTGTTGAGTATTTTATCAAAAGTGTTCTAAAAGCCACTGATGCTTCAAACAGAACTTTAATCATTTAGAGATACTTCCTCTTCTCAATGAATACACGCATCAATTTGGTTTCTTGATTAGTCAACTGGTGCAATCTAGTCATCTTAGATTGGTCCATTTAATTTAAATATGCTTACATAGAAAAGTGTAATAGGTAATCAAGGATGATTTAGCCTAAGGATGACAATAAAAAATGTGAATAAATTGTCAACAAATCATCCTAATGGTTAACAATATGGCAAATAAAAATTTAGGCCATACAAAACTCAGAAGCAGATTAAACATCAAGTAGAATTGAATTTAAGTTGCAATCTCCCATGACCAACTAATGGAAAATATATCATCTTTAATATACTTGAATGCACAGTAAAAGATCCATTGCAAATGTAAAAGAAAGATGAAATAAAATAAATTGACTCCAAAATAAGTTACATACACGTTGCTTCCAGCCTTCAAGATTGAGTCTGGTATACTTCCACTTAGCATGTTGCCAGTCAAAAGCTGATAAAAATAAATCAAACTGTTACCTATGCCATATTTTCAACAGTTCATTGAATAGGAAATCAGCCAAATAGGGCGTACTTTATAATGGTCACGTGGAAGTACATGGTTTTGAGTGAGTTTCTAGATTACATATGACATACCACCAAGCTGTGCAAGTAACCAATAAAAACCAAAAAGAAAAAAAAAAAGAGTATTTCAGGGGTTGGTATCCACTGACCCACCTCTTTTTAGTGAGTTTATATTTCATCTGTTAGGATATTAGAATATTTATTCATTAAGTAAAGCACAAGCTGACAATGAAAATGAACGATGGAAATTTAACAGGTTTCTTGTTTTACAGAATCCAGGACAAAACAATCCTCATTTATGTGGTGAAAACTTCAAAATTTCAGGGAGACCAGGAGGAGATGCCATTACTCAAAAACATAGTTTTAGTCACAAAAATTCTACTCATGAGCACTATTAGAAAAATGACTCCAATCCTTCAGTATGATCACATGTAAGCAAGTGATTATATTGATTGAGAGAGGTTACTAATCTTTAAATGCCGTGCAGGGAAACAAACAAACACAAATTTCAGATGCTTTGCACTGATAGTTGTTGGAATTTCCCCAACTAACTTATTAAAGCTGACATCCCTACAACAGTTGAAGAGATAAATTAAAGTTCTATTAATGGAAAAGGTTCAGAATAAGTGGAATGTAAATATTATACTAATTTTTTTCAATTAAGAATCAGCATTATGTCACATCATCAGTGGTCATGCATGCCGTATTTGATGTGGCATTATAAAACCAAATAAGTCTAAAAAATAGCAGAAATAAAATATCAACCTGATAAAGACAATAAAGGTTAGTGCAATAACCTAAATGTATGCATTATAAGATTCAGTTCACAAATCAAATGATTGTCTTGTTTAGTAAAAAAAAAAAAAAAAACATATATCAAAAAGAGGAGAAAACTAATCTCCCAAGAAAAATGCAACGCCTTGAGAAGAAGAATATCTTGATATACAGACCAATCTTCACATAAAAATTTATGTCGGGGAAGAAGCTTTTGCAGTTCCCATATCATTCATACCTCCGGTATTCGGCTCTGGTTCCACTGTAACCTCCTGCATATCCTCCTTGGGGAACAATAGCTTGCTCTGCAACATAGCGTTATATTTAACATCCAGGCTTATAAAATGGCAATAGAATTTTGAAATAAACTCAAAGCAAAAAACTTAAAAAGTTGGCAGTCCATCTTTGCCTTCTAATTACAGAAGATGTTGGACAGGAAAAAGAAACGGTCACATGTTTCTACAAGTATTGTTAATTTCAAACCGATAATTCCTCCTATCTCCACCCAATGAAAAAAACAGTCACGAATCAGTACATCCATGAAATAGTTTCAGATATGAAAATCAGAAGAATGGACACCAGACACCCGTATATACCATGAAGCTGATGAAAGTTCAAATTAACAGGATCATGTTGTGTCAGAATGTGCTTCTTACGACATTAACCTCTTAAAACTTAACACAATTGAAATGGACTTGAGACTTCCACTTTTATACCCCCAAGGAACCAAAGACACAGAAAGTACATATACTGAAACTTAATCAAAACAAATTGAAGGAAAACGTTGAAAAACCTGAGGGAAATCGACGTAGAGAACGGGGTTTTTTGTTCCCAAATTCTTAAGATCACCGATCCAGCCGCCGTGGCCGATGGGAGCAATGTGACCTGGAAATGAGAAGAGGTACTTCTTCCTTCGTTGGGATTTCTTGACAATGTCTTTGCCGAGATGCTTAAGCACAGCGTCTGAAGGATTGAGACGACGAGGGGCTTTGGCGGGGGTTTCTGAAAAAATAATGTTAGGGCAGGGATTTTCAGGAACCCTAACTTTCTTCAAATACTTCCGTTCTTGCAGGGAGAGGAGGACCGTAGCTTAATATCTTCGTGGCTCTCAGAATTGATCGATTGCAATAATGGGGGAGCAGGGATTCAGTCAGAAGTCACAATCAGCAAGGTTGAAAATTCAAATTTTGAAACGTCTGTCTCTATTTCCAAACGACCACATCTGCCTCTCTTTCTTCTTTCTTCACTTCATCTGGCACGGAGCCATAAATAATGCATTGGCTGGAATCTGAAGCCGATACTGTTGTAAGGAATAGTAATTTGAGACACAAGCTACAGGAACAGCTTAAAGTGCTATTGCTTTTTAGTATATATATATTGATATATATTGATGATGATGATTGATCCTTTAATTTTGCTCTTCTAGTACTATTAATACATGTAATTTTGCTCTCTTAATCTCATTAGTCCTAGTTAACTTCTCTAACAGAGAAAGTTAAACGATTTAATCTAGAGAGAAAAAGTAAAGGTGCAAAATTAAAAATTGTAAGAAAGTATAGATACTATCAAAATGGTTTTTTCCATAATGAAACAATTTTGAGGAGGTTCTCTCTCTCTTTTTTTTTGGACCAAATTAAACATCCCCCTTTTATGATTTCTCATTTAAATTAAGCACCACCTTTTATCATCAAAAATAACCTCAACATCCTGATTGATCATGACTTGCCGCTAACTCAATTTATAATATTTAAATGGGTATAATTTATTACTTATTTGATAATACAAAATTAAATAAATTAAAGGGGCGAAATTTCACTGCATCCTAACTGTTGCAATTTAATTTCAAATAATCCAAAAATTTCTGAAATTTCACTTCTAAAGCATAACTCTAGTAAATTTGCTGCTCAACATGATCAAATTCGTTAATGTTCGGGTGTCATGTTAATTGGTTGAGAGGTACAGTTTCCTCACCACATGTCATAGGTTAAAATAGACATAGGTAAAACATGATAAAATTCATCTAGGTTCAAGTAAGCTCATTGAGACTTCATTGGTTGAGCTACTTTGCTTTTGACGTGATGAGTTGGAAGTATGTGGTTGAACTGAATCCTTTCCTTGAAAGAAACCAGGCTGTTTAGGCTCAGGAAGTTCAACTTCACTTTCCAACATCAACACTGCTGATGCTATGGTGGGCCTATTCTCTGGATGTTGCTGCACACACAATAAACTCACATGAATGCATCTTAATATTTCTGATACATTGCAAGTCTCCTCTATGTTCTTGTCAATCAATTCTAAGACACTTCCTTTTTTCCACAGTATCCATGCCTGAAACAATCAACCTGCTTATCAGTTATCCCATTTCAATTGGGCAAAAATAACAAAAGTAATAAAAGTATAAATGGAATACTCACATGACCAACAAGATTATGTTTAGAGTCTTCGCAATAAAACCCTCTATTTTTCTTTCCACATATAATCTCTAATACTAATATGCCATAACTAAAAACATCAGATTTCACTGAATATAACCCATCCGCAGCATATTCCGGCGCCATATATCCACTACAGAATATCCATTCAAAGTTTAGAATTTAACAATTAAAGAAGATATGGAAAGTTTGGAACATGATAACTTCAGAGTAATAGTTACACAAAGGACTTACTAAGTTCCAACTACTCTATTGGTATTGCCTTCTGTTTGCTCCTCTACAAAAGTTTTAGCAAGTCCAAAATCTGATATTTTTGGCACCAATTTGTCATCAAGTAAAATATTACTTGCTTTTAGATCTCTATGAATAATTCTCAGTCTTGAATCTTGATGAAGATACATAAGACCTCTACTGATTCCCAAAATAATGTTGAAACGTTTAGACCAATCTAACCACTTTCCTTTGGTTTCATCTATGAACATAAAAACAAAAACAAAAACAAACATGATCTATGATGAGAATTGATAATTCAAAATCAATAAACTGCTTCTTTATCATTATTGAAACTAGGATAATCCATGTAATTAAAAACTGTATTAAATTTATACCAAAAATGAAGGAGTCCAAACTTTTATTTGGCATGTATTCATACACCAACATTTTTTCTTCCTCAAGGATGCAACAGCCGAGAAGTTTCACTAGATTTCGATGTTGGAGTTTTGCAATAAATTTTACTTCATTTTTAAACTCCACCACTCCTTGTCTTGATTTTATAGAAAGCCTCTTCACTGCAATTTCTTGCCCATTTAATAATTTTCCCTGCATGCATGTAGTGATTTGTGAGCATACCATTATACATTAATATTTATTATGCTTAGCGCAGATTGTTCATAGTTTATATTTCAAATGTTGCATTACCCAATAAACAGGCCCAAATCCACCTTCTCCGATCTTATTCTTGTTCGAGAAGTTATCAGTGACGCTTGCTATTGCTGCCAGAGCAAACAGGGGGAGATCTAGATTATCATCTGGACTCTCACGGTATGGAATATCATCTCTTACATCTTGTGATTTAGCTGAAAGCATGGTAGAAAAACAATAACTTTTTGTATTTTAAATAACTATACTGTCAAGCCTGTATTTTGTCAAAATGCTATCTTAATTACAGAAATTCATATATAATCTATGTCCCTATAGTTAAAGTTTACTTGACAAGATTTTAGCATCACATAGCTACCCATGCCGTATGAGTTCAAAATAATCTTCGCAGTTGTAGGAAGAAACCTGAAACTTTGAAACATAAAGAAAATAGGAGCAAGTAACGTAACTCTTACCAATCCCTTTTCTGCGGACTCTGTAGAAGATACAGCCCCCAACTAAAAGCAGACCAAATAATGCACCAACAGTGATAGTAACAATCATTGTTAACTTCCTTTTCTTCCCTGATTCTGAAATCGTGGTTGAAATCATTCAAACTTTAAGAAACTAAGGTGAAGTAGAATACTGCAAAACATGGACATGAACATATAAATCAAAAAATAGAAGTCTTTACCTAATTCTGAAGCATCCATTCGAACATACAGATCTTGGCCCCCAGAGGCATAGTATCTGACATCAATAAGATCACCAAACCATAAGGCACAACCACTACCTCCCCCTCTGACATCTGAATTAGTATAGGCCGTGCAAGAACAATTCTCCAAGCACTTCCGCCTGCATTGCTCTAGATTCATTGTCTTGTCAAGCCAAGTTTGCGTAGTATCTGGAACCTTCATGCCCGTCAATTTAATGAACCCATCTTTATATTTCTCGGAGCAGTTCAGAGGTTTATTTCGCACGCATCCTTCAGTCCAGTCCACCGAATTCCAATCCTGTGGGGACTTAGGCGAGAAACCTTTTAGGCATCGGCAAACAGGCGATTCAGAAATGATACAATTCCCATTTTGGCCACAGAGGCCGTAAGTATCGCAGTAATCTACAGGCTTGGTCGAATAAATTTGCCATGTTTGGATATTTTCCAGCCACACATAACGATACCGGGTAGATTCTGTTTGGTTCAACACCAATCTTGTCAATACAGAATTGTTATTCCAAACGTCCATGTAATAGATCCCACTCTCATTGTTGACAAAGGTGAATTGAAAAACAGGGTTGGGCTTTATTTCAGGACCACCACTCCCATGATCGCCATTCCATGGCCCAAATCGATAGAACTTTTTGTTTCCCTTCATCATATACGAATCGGAATAGCCATGGAGCACTTCAACGCTAGTCAAATCTCCAGGAGATGGATCATTAGGGCTCTTCCACGCTGTTAAGTTCCATTGCCAACCAGTTTTTAAGTCCCACCCATATTTCATACCTGGCAATAACGTATCACAAGGATAGTCAAAGCTTTGCCACAAATAAGCGTCTGGGTCTGCTTCGTTCTCATCCATCACCACAAGATTTCCAGTGTCCAAGAGCCGGGCGATCGGACTCTGTGCCTTGGCAGAGGAATTTGTAGACCAAAGAACAGTGTTGTTTTGAGACAGAACAAGATCGCCAGAAGTGGTCATAGTTAAGGTAACAGAGGAATCGTTGATTGGGTTGAGGCGGTTTGCAACCCAGACAACGGTTTGAACCGGGATCTTCTTGTACCAAATGCCAATGTAACGTTTGTTGGAAGTACCAGGAGTGAAGAGACCAAGTTCAAAGGTACCATCTTTGGAAACCAAGGTGGTTCCGTTGTCGCTGATGAACTGCGACTGGCGAAGGGAATCAAGTGCCAGGGAAGGATGGAGGATGGGAAGAATGAAAAGAATGAAGATGCTCAAGCAAGCAAGAAGGCCCATGAATAGTGGAATTAGGCCGAGGCGTCGAAATTAGCTTTTTTCTGGACATTGATAGCTGAAACGAGATTGTCAGAAGAGCAGAATTCGGTACTGTTACGAAGTAGTACGGAGACAGATGCTGATTTAACATCATTTGTTGCTTTACTCCTTGTCTTAGAAAAACGTTAGATTGATTTATTTAGCAATTTATTCGTGGAATTCTCTGTTTCACTTTGACTTGGCAAAGCAAGGTTGGAAATGTCTGAATTCAATGGCGTGCCGACGACGCTTCTGGAGTAAGGTCTGCCTTGCTGATGGATTTTTTTAATTAAAATCTAATTTCTCGTATATTTATTGTTGCTTGTTTATTGGTTCCCTTTTGATCAAACAGATATATCAAGGAGAGTTAGTTAGCTCAATGATTACCACTCTGGTCCTATTTATAAGTCCCTTTTGACCAAAAAAATTTGGTCCTATTTATAAGTCCCTTTTGACCAAATAAATGAGATTGTGACAATTTTGTCCATATTAATTATCCAATGAAAAGAGAGAGAAGAAAAGTTGAAAGATACTCAATCATAAATAAGGGTAAAGTTGAAAATTTACCCCATAATCATTGAGTTAACTACCTCTCCTTGGTATGTGTGATTTGGTCAAAATGGGACTTATAAATAGGACTAGAGTGGTATATATTATCATTATGAAATGAATGGGTATCTTTCAAATTTTTTTCTCATTCTATTTTCATTGGGTATTTTTCAACTCTTTCTTCTTTCTATATTTTTGTTGATACAATTAATATGGGTAAAATTATCAGAATCTCATTTATAACGTGAAACAAGACTTATAAATATGACCAATTTTTTTGGTCAAAAAGACTTGTATGTTTGAAAATTCAACGTTTTTCAAGTTGCATTTTCAAAGTCAAACTTGTTCAGTTGAATATTCCCGTGTAGGACAGAGACGCAATCTGAAGCTTTGGTGTCATCTAACGGTTGAGTTTCATCTGACGGAGGCAACAACAATCAACGAGCGCCCACCTACTTCGGTTACGCAGGAGAGTTCATTAATTCAAAAGCTGACTTGAAATGATTTGATTTTGAAAAGCCCTAGGATTATAGAGTAATTCTAAATCAAAAAATCAGCATAAACGTAAACACGTAATTTGAGAAGTTAAAACACAGTAAGATCTTACATATTTTGGTTATCAACGTGCTTCCAACTGAGAAATGGTTATCTCATTGGTTGATCCAGATTCCGTTTGAGTGGAGGAAGAAAATGCTTCAATTGGAATCCTTTTAACAAAGAAACCAGGTTGCTCAGGTGCACCCAATTCAATCTCACTTCCCAACATTAAAACCACCGATGACATGGTAGGCCTATCTTCTGGATGTTGCTGTACGCACAATAGACTTATATGAATGCATCGCAGTACTTCTGATGTAATGCTTGCGTCATTCTCTATGTTCTTGTCTATCAGTTCCAGACCCTTTCCTTCCTTCCACAGTTTCCATGCCTTGAACACACAAAAAAGAAAATCGATTTCTTTTGCCGGCTGTAGTTCAGTTTAACAAACTATAACGTAAGTATGTGATTTATGTATTTTGATTACTTACAATACTAATAAGGTTATAGGTGTGGTCTGCATGATAAAACCGATTTCTTTTGCCGGCTATTATCTCCAACAACAGAATACCAAAGCTGAAAACATCAGATTTTTCTGAATACTGTCCGTCAGAAGCATATTCCGGTGCCATATAATCACTGCAAGACAATTATAAGAGAGATTGTTCATAACAACAATATAAGCATGCTATGAATTATGAAAGGTGAAAGAGTATAATGCTTACTAAGTTCCTACAATTCTATTTGTATTTCCTTCAATTTGGTCTGTACCAAAAATCCTAGCCATTCCAAAATCAGATATCTTTGGATTTAGCTTGTTATCAAGTAAGACATTACTTATTTTGAGATCTCGATGAATGATTCTTAATCTAGAATCTTGATGGAGATATAAAAGGCCTCGAGCAATTCCGCACATGATTTGAAAGCGCTGGGACCAATTTAGCACTTTACTTTTGTTGTTGTCTGTTCCATCGAAATCAGTGAATCAATTTTCAAAAATTTATGTCATCAGCTGTAAAGTGAACTCAAAACATGTAAATCAGCACATTGTTGTACAGTATATAATGCCATACCAAAAATGAAGGAGTCCAGGCTGCCATTTGGCATAAATTCATATACCAACATCTTCTCTTGTCCATGAATGCAACAGCCCAAAAGTTTTACAAGGTTTCGGTGCTGAAGTTTTGCAATTAATTTCACTTCATTTTTAAACTCAAATGTTCCCTGTACTGAACTCCTTGAAAGCTTTTTCACAGCAATTTCTTGCCCATTTATTATTCCCTGCATGTTCATTCATGTGTGTGTGTGTGTGTGTGTGTGAAAGCTATCAGTATATATGTTTATTCTCTTCGTGAAGTTATGGTGCAGTTCCTGATTTGTACTAATCCCAAACCTTTTAGATTTACCTTGTATACAGGTCCGAAACCTCCTTCTCCCACCTTCTTGTTAACTGAGAAGTTGTCAGTGGCAATCACTATGGTTGACATGTCAAATAATGGGAGATCAAGGTCGTCTTCTTGCCCTTCACTATTTTCGTCTAATACATGTTTTGATTCCTCTTGCAAAATGACAAAAAAAGGATCAATTCAACTTCTTTTACAAGCTCTAGAATCAATGAATGTAGATAAATATACGTCTGCTTTGTCAAAAAAGAAAAACAGATAAATACACGTCTGGTAGGAAAAAAGCGGGTTTCACATCAGCAATTAAATATTTTGGGAGCAAGCAGTATATTCAAATAATAAACAATAAAATCAATTGTAGTTAAAATAACATATAATTCTTGAGAGAGTGACTTTACCATTCTTGTTTCTATTGAATTTATGAATATAAAAGCAGCATGCAACTAAAAGTAATCCAGAAATTGCAGTGACGGAGACGGAGGTAGCAACTATTATGATCAACTTCCTGCCGCTGCCGCCTTCATATTTCAACTCTTCATTGAAATTGATCAAACAGAAAAACAATGATTAAATCATAAATTACAGGAAATGGACCCTTATTGAGAAGAGTAACATAGTACCGGAGGATTACTTGGCAAAGTTAAGTCCTTACCCAATTCTGAAGCAACCAATCGAACATACAGATCTTGCCCGCCACCAGGAAACCCTCTGATGTCAATAAGATCACCAAACCACAGTACACAACCACTACCAGCCCCTCTGATGTCTGAGTTAGTATAGGCCAGACAAGAACAATCATCCAAACACTTCTCTCTGCATTGTTTTAGATTCATACTCTCATCAAGCCATGTTTGTGTAGTATCTGGCACCTTCAATCCCTCCAGTTTGATAAATCCATCTATGTGTTTTTCAGAGCAATTCAGAGGTTTATTGCGGACACATCCATCAGACCACTCACCTGAATTCCAATTCTGTGGTGACATAGGCGTGAACCCTTTTAAACACTGGCACACTGGTGATTCAGTAATGACACATTTTCCATTAGGTCCAAAGAGGCCATAGTCGTCACAGTAGTCACTTGGCTTTCCTATTAAAAGCTTCCAACTTTTATCAGCTTCCCCCCACACATAGCGATAACGTTTATAATCAGTTTGGTTCATGACCGCTCTTGTGATCACAGAAGGATTCCTAAGTTGATACATGTAGTAGACCTCATCTTTATTGGAGACAAAGTTGAAATAGAAAAGAGAATTGGGCTTTATTTCTGGTTCACCACTTGGATGCAGGCCATTCCATGGTCCAGTTCTGTAGTATTTTTTATCTCCTTTCTTCATATAAAACTCAGGATACTTGTTTAACTCTAGAGCAAATGAAAAGTCACCTGGAGATGGATCTTCCGGACTCTTCCAAGCAGTTATACGCCTATTCAGACCATTTCTGAGGTCACATCCCAACTTCATCCCTGCCAGCACTTTGTCAGATGGGTAGTCAAAGCTTTGCCACAAATAGGCTTCTTCTTGGTTTGCTTCTCCTTCATCTCTTACCACAAGATTCCCAGAATCTAAGAGCTCGGCCACCGGATTCTGCACTTGTTTCTGCAAAGTTGAGTTCCATAGGACAGTGTCATTCTGGATAAGGACAAGGCGACCAGTGTTGTCAAGTGTTAAGGAGGCTGCAGAGGAATCATTGATTGGGTTGATTCTGTTTGCTACCCAAACTACTGTCTGAACTGGGATGTTCTGGTACCAAATTCCCAGATAGTGTTTCTTGGAGTTTCCAGGTCTGAAGAAACCAAGTTTAAAGGTTCCACCTTTTGAAACTAATGCCATGCCATCACTCACTGAGAAATCAGTCTTGAGGATGGAATTAACTGCCATGGAAGCTTGAAGAGAAAGGACAAGTATGGAAGCAAAGACAGTGATGAAAGAAAGGATGTCCATGAAGTTTCTAGTGATGCAGAATGAGTTGAGATGGTGTTTTGTCGGACGCGTTCCATTCAAGATATATAATCAAGCTTGAGATCTTGTCCTCAGCATTGTAATTACACTCAACAAATATCGATGGAATTTTAGTTGCCTTAGTACATAAGGTAATTACTAATTAATCAAGGTTATTGTCACTTGCAAGGTGGTTGGTACAATGACCTCATAAATGATATAAAAGAAATCTCTGAAGTTTTTCATTCAAGTCTGTAAGAAGAAGAATAGTAGTTTAAAAGATCAAGCATAAGTCAATTTGAAAGATTTAAAACTGGCCCAGGGAGGACAGTCCTTACACGGGACAGTAACAGGTCAGTTATAAAAGCTGATAGATACCCTATCCCTGCATTTGTAAGCTGATACATAATCCTTACATGGTTCGATACAGTTTGTTGGAGTTAGATACACATATTTAGTTATTAAGTTGCATGTAATGCAATTGTAGTAGTGTATCAATATAGCATGAACCATATGTAATATGAGTAATTAAACTGTAAAATTCTGGATAACCTTAATATTTGAGGATTCACCTTTTGGTATACTGTAAGATCTATGAGCCTTTCCAATAAATGAGTGTTGCCTACTCGTCAAAATATATAAATAAGATTTTCTATTTTTAAAAAATGTGGTCCCGAGGGTTGGTAGTCACTTCATGATATTTTGCTTCCATGCCTTGGAAATTTTAAGGTCCTAAAAACTTCATCGTCTTGGAATATCTTATATACAAAGAAAAAAAAAGTTATTTCAGTTCCTTCTATCCCGCGGCCATGCAGTTAGAGTACCCATCTGATATAGGCGAATTTGACAGAATTCAGAGACAGAACACTCGCAGATACATATTTAAGAAATGAACAATTGTGAATTCATATCTCAAGCTTCCTGTTAAAGTGAGGTTCAACATTTAAGGCAATATATCACCGACTATCGTGTTATATCTACCCGAGGAAAAAAAATGATGGAAAAGATAGAACTGGTAAAAAAATGTACATAGACTAACTGTATACAGTAATATCTAAAAGAGAAGGGGCTCAATTTAGCTTGTTACAGTACCGCCTTTTTTACTCTGCCAAGAGGTGAAAGTTTCTTCAATTTGTTTATCTCTTTCTTGTGCTGCCACCTCCATTCTTAGGCCCAGTTTTGTATAGGAAAGATTTGAGAAATGAAAGGAATATTAGGAGGGAACTTAAAAATATGAGTTGTTTGGCATACTAGGGAATTGAACTTAAGTTGTGAGAAAATGAAATGTTTGGTATGAAGAATTGAGTGTTGGTTAAGTGGGAAGATGAGGTGAAATTCCCACAATGCCCCTAAAATAAAATAAAAACAAAAAATCTGATAACTGAATTTTTTGTGTTTTCAAGTGGGACATAAACGAACCCTAAACCAAATCGTGTGAAGGTTGAAATGTAAAATTGAAGTAGATGTTGATGGTATATGAAATTGCGACGAGGACGAGCTTTCGGATGTGACAAGGAGGCAAACCAGTACAGCAAACAACAACAACAAAACACTGAAGTTTACGTTCAAACCACACAGCCAAGCTCGAACGTACGTGACAGAAGGTAAACCAGTACAACAAGAGTTAACTAGGTCTGGAAACAATGCAAAATACAAAAAGTGCCCTCAGTGATTAAAAATCTTACCATCACTGAACCCATAAAAATACCCATTCTAGACAAGCATTAAAAAATGTCACCCTTGTTTCTTCCCAGTGGATTATCTCTCACTGTTTACCCAACTCGAAGAAACAAGTCATCCGCAAAGCTTTATACACAAACCCGTAAATCAATCAAAAATTCATACTCATTGCCGCTTACCTCGATTGCAGCTTTCAATTTTCAGTTTCGCCTCCAACTTCGAATGCGTTCAACTTCTCCTTCGCCTACAACTTCAACTCTCATTCCAACCTTCTTCACCACTTTGTCAAGCTCCTCCGTCGCTTACTCCCTCCTTGCTCGCTCGTTGTTTAAAGCAGATCCACAATTTTTCAGGGGCATTTTTGTCCCATTATTTCACTCTCCCAGGAACATTTAAGCTATCCTGCCACTTTCAGATGGAATGAAGGTTCCCACGTTTAAGGAAACTTTGGCCAAGGCAGGAACTCATCTTCCTGGGAGAGACGCACACCAAATGTGTTAAATTGGAAGGAACCCTGTCAAGTTCCCTTTCCCTAGCCTCAGTTAATAAACAAGGCCTTAATTCCCTATGATCAATATTTGCAATTGTCTTCAATGCCATTCCACGTGCTACTCGATTCGGCAGTAATGGTTTCCACATTAATAGCCACCCCTAAGCCAATCACCATATTTACACTATATTTGTACCTTCTGAAGCATATTCCACGTGCTACTAGATACTTGTACCTTCTGAAGCGTATTTACACTATACATATTACTGCACAACATAATCAAAATTCATTCATCTGGCTTCAAATAAGCTCATTGTCATCTCATTGGTTGAGCTACGTTCGTTTTGATTTGAGTTGGAAGCGAGTGGTTGAACTGAACCCATTCCATGAAAAAAACCTGGCTCTTTAGGCTTAGGAAGTCCTATTTCACTTTCCAAGATCACAACCGCAGATGCTATGCTGGGTCTATCTTCTGGGTTTTGTTGCACACACAAAAGACTCACATGAATGCACCTTAATACTTCTGATACATTGCACGTGTCCTCTATATTCTTATCAATCAATTCTAAAACCCTTCCTTCATTCCACAGAATCCATGCCTGAAACTCACAGCAAATGAGTCATTAGTTATGCCATTTCAATTCGACAAAAACAAAAAAACAAAAACAAAAAGGAAAAATAAAAAGAAAGGTTAGAATATTGAATTTCAACCACTCACATGACCAATAAGGTTGTGCTTGGAGTCTTCTACATAAAACCCTCTATTTTTCTTTCCACATATAATTTCTAACACTAATATCCCATAACTGAAGATGTCAGATTTCACTGAATATAGCCCATCTGCAGCATATTCTGGTGCCATGTATCCACTATAGAATATCCATTCAAAAATATAGAATAAAATAGTCAATGAAGATAGGAGATGGTTGAGCATGATAGTTTTAAAGTACGACTTGGATAAGAAACTTACTAAGTCCCCACTACTTTATTCGTATTGCCTTCTATTTGTTCTTCTTCAAAAGTTTTAGCTAACCCAAAATCTGATATTTTTGGAATGAACTTGTCATCAAGTAAAATGTTACTTGCTTTTAAATCTCTATGGATAATTCTTAATCTTGAATCCTGATGAAGATACATGAGACCTCTACCGATTCCCATAATAATATGGAAACGCCTAGACCAATCTAACAACTCTCCTTTGGCTTTATCTGTTAACATTAAAAGTAAACATGTTACTTGAACAGAATCATCAATATATCACATCAAAACTTTAATAAGGTGTATTGTTCATATCTCAAAACTTTGTGTAATGCAAATGAAAATATATCTTCTTAATTTAAAATTGATAAGCTGCTACATTATTGACACAAATGGTCCATGCAATTGAAAACCTCACTAAATTTATACCAAAAATGAAGGAGTTCAAACTTCTATTGGGCATGTATTCATACACCAACATTTTTTCTTGTTCTTGGATGCAACAGCCGAGAAGTTTCACCAAATTTCGATGTTGGAGCTTCGCAATTAATTTTACTTCATTTTTAAACTCCACCAATCCTTGTCTTGATTTTATTGAAAGCCTCTTCACTGCAATTTCTTGTCCATTCAATAATTTTCCCTGCAGGTAGCTAGATACTTAAAGGCATATTGTGATAATATTCATATTACTCATTTCTTATTGTTCCTAGTCTATAATTCAAATGTTAAATTACCCAATATACAGGTCCAAATCCACCCTCTCCAAGTTTGTTCTTCATGGAGAAGTTATTAGTGGCATTTACTATTGTGGCAAGATCAAACAAGGGGAGATCTAGATCTTCATATTGAATATCATGTTTTACATCTTCCGTGTTAGCTGAAAGCATGATAGGAAAGCATTAACTTTATGTCCAAGAAGGGAAAAATTGAAAAGCAATCAATGTTGGTAAACTTGTTAAAATGGAAAACAATTGAAGCACCAATTCTCACTCTACTAATTTTGATGTCACCTAAGATTGAAATCATGCGACTGTAAGTTTAAATATGTAGAGGTAAGGATAAATCAACACTAATGTCAGTAGAGTGAATATCATCCTAATTTAACTTGGTTCTCTAATATATACTTATTCCTAGAACAGGAACAAATGCATAAAAAGAAGATTGTGAATGAAGTCCTCTGTTCAGGTGCTAAACGGTATGCTACCTTATTAATTAGTCCTCGGCCTAATATCACACACACACACACACATGCATAACTTTATTGACTTTTACTTCACAAGTTCTTCAGCACCATTTAAATAAATAAGAGATAACACGTAGATGTTCTTCTTGCCGTACGAGTTCATAACAGCCATCAGAGCTCTGGTAAGAAACCAAAAACGCTGGAACTTAACGACAAATAAAAACATTACCTTTCCTGTTTCTGCGGACTCTGTAGAAGATAAAGCCCCCAACAAGAAGCATACCCAAAATTGCACCAATGGTAATAGTAACGATCAGTATCACCTTCTTTTTATTCTCAGATTCTGCAATCATATTTTATCACTCAAATTGAAAGTGGTAACTCGAATACTCAAATATGAAAACGAACATTGTAAGGAGAAAGTAGGAATCTTTACCTAATTCTGAAGCATCCATTCGAACATACAGATCTTGCCCCCCAGAAGCATAGTATCTGACATCAATTAGATCACCAAACCATAAGGCACAACCACTACCTCCCCCTCTAATATCTGAATTAGTATAGGCCGTGCAAGAACAATTCTCCAAGCACTTGAGCCTGCATTGCTCTAGTTTCATTGTCCGATCAAGCCAAGACAGAGTAGTGTCAGGCACCTTCATGCCCGTCAATTTAATGAACCCATCTTTGTATTTCTCGGAGCAGTTCAGAGGTTTATTTCGCACACATCCTTCAGTCCAGTCCACCGAATTCCAATCTTGTGGTGACTTAGGCGTAAAACCTTTTACGCATCGGCATACAGGCGATTCAGAAATGATACAATTCCCATTTGGTCCACAGAGGCCATAAGTATCGCAGTAATCTATTGGCTTCGTCGAATAAATTTGCCATGTTTTGATATTTTCCAGCCATACATATCGATAGCGAGCAGAGTCTGTTTCGTTCAACACCAATCTTGTCAACTCAGAATTATTACTGATAAGGTCCATGTAGTAGTACCCGTCCTTATCGTCAACGAAGGTGTAATCAAAAACAGGGTTGGGCTTTGTTTCAGGACCACCGCTCCCACGAACGCCATTCCAAGGTCCAAATCGGTAAATTTTTTTGGTTCCCTTCATTATAAACGAATCGGGATAGTTATAGAGCACCACATCACTAGTTAATTCTCCAGGAGACGGATTATCTGGGCTCTTCCAAGCTGTTAAATTCCATTGCCTACCAGTTTTTAAGTCCCATCCGTATTTCATACCTGGCAATAACGTATCAGTCGGATAGTCAAAGCTCTGCCATAAATAAGCCTCTGGGCCAGCTCCGTCCTCATCTATCACCACCAGATTTCCAGAGTCCAAGAGCCGGGCGGTTGGGCTCTGCCCTTGAGTTGTGGAATTTGTAGACCAAAGAACAGTGTTGTTTTGGGACAGGACAAGGTTGCCTGAAGTGGTCATAGTTAAGGTAACAGATGAATCGTTGATTGGGTTGAGGCGGTTTGCGACCCAGACAACGGTTTGAACCGGGATGTTCTTGTACCAAATGCCAAGGTAACGTCTGTGGGAAGTACCGGGAGTGAAGAAACCGAGTTCAAAGGTGCCATCTTTGGAAACCAAGGTGGTTCCATTGTCGCTGATGAACTGCGACTGACGAAGAGAATCAAGAGCAAGGGAAGGGTGGAGGATGGGAAGAAGGAAACAAGAGAAGATAGTGAAGCGAGCAAGAAGGTCCATGGAAAGCGATCCAAGGAGGAGGAAGGAACTTTTTTCTGCAGTTTTGTATTCAAACGACATGGTAAGGTGTCACCAGGCGGGACTTGGTAGTTACGCGGCGCTGCCACACGCGTCATTTTATTGGACGATTTTCACCTTGACTTTGAAAAATGAATAACGCATTTATTTCTTAAACTAAAATACTCTAATTACCTTTTTTATATATATAATTTTGGGACAATTATACGCAGTACCCAAGGAACAAAAATAATTACAAAAAATCTCTTAAAATCACCAAATTACACAGAAGTCCCAAGGGACTAATTTGATATTATTTGTATGGAAATAAAATCTATATTTTTAAATATTGTTGTAAATATATGCATTTCCTATTGTAAATATGGGTTTTTCTGTTGTAAATGGCCAGATTTTAAATTTTGTTGTAAATACAACATTTTCTGTTGTAAATCTAGTCTTTTCTGTTGTAAATGACTTCTCTACGTTCAAAATCTAGGTATTTAAATGTTGTTGTAAATATAGACATTTCTTGTTGAAAAAATGGTTTTTTCTGTTATAAATGTCAAGATTTTTAATTTTGTTGTCAATACAGCACTTCCTGTTGTAAATATAACATTTTTCTGTTGTAAATGACCTCTCTACGTTCAAAATCCAGATATTTAAATGTTGTTGTAAATATGAGTATTTCCTGTTATAAATATGGTTTTTTCTGTTATAAATGGTCAGGTGTTTAAATGTTGTTGTAAATATAGGCATTTCCGGTTGTAAATATGGCATTTCCTGTTATAAATACAAAATAATATATAAAAAAATCCCTTGGGACTTTTGTGTAATTTTTTGATTTCATTTCAAGGAACTTTTTTGTAATTGTTTTTGTTCCTTGAAACCTGTGCGTAATTTTCCCTATAATAATTTTACAGACCTCCTCTCTAATTTAAAAATTCAAATGAATTTTCTTAAAATAAATTAAAATGTATATTACACAAACCTCTATATCTAGATATTCTATTTTCATCCACTTAAACAATTAGTTAATCGTTAAGTTTAATTTTTGGATTTTTATTTTACCAAAGTGCCCTTCTTTAACATTAGAATCATTTAAACATATATTTACTCCCACATGTCCACAATATAGGACATTTCTAGAAGAAATGTATAGTCGATGATATATGTCACCTTCAGTTTAATTAATGTTTTTTTTTTTCTGTTTTGCCCTTGTGATTGATATTAACTGCCCAACTTTGGCTACTAATTGTATATCTCTCTTTAAAATAACATTCTCAATGCAATTAAATACATTTATCAAGAATGGTAGAAGTGAAAAAAAAAACACACACACACACACATTTTAGGACATACTAAATTACTTAACTATCATTTCTTAATCAAAGCTAGGGATCAGGGTTAGCCCGGCCTTATAGGGCTAACACTTGAAGGGCTAGGGCCTACCTAGAGTAAAAAAAACATATTTTTTTCAAAACCCGCCCGTGAGCTACGAGCCAATGCCAGCTTTGCAAGGTTGGAAATCATTTTTCTAAATTATAACTATTTTTTCTACATTTTAAAATATATATAATTAGTAAATTACAATAATTAAAGTTCTAATTTAACAAATAAATGTTGTCAATATTAAGGTCTAAACAACATACATCATGCAACAAATAAATATATTCACTAAGTCATAATCAAAGATGAACTATTGTCTGCATACCACAATTACAAATAATTGATGAGAGGATTTAACAAAATTAAAAATATTTCTTATAAACATGTCTTAAAAATTGTAAGTAGTCAATAAAATAAACAACACAAGATATGAACAAAACAATCACTAAAAATTAAGTCAAAAAACACAAAATTAGTAAGAATACTTGAAAATAAGAAGTATCTCTTATAAGTTTTAAATTGTTAGAATTCTTAATGGGTAAAGGATTTCTCCAGTCACTGGAGATAAATTATTTCCAGTGACCTCCAAAACTACGTCGTTTTGGATTAATGAAGGATGTTTCCATAATTTTGCATCATTCATTAATTCACTTAAAATTACAGAAATACTTTTCATTAATCCAAAACGACGTAGTTTTAGAGGTCACAAGAGATAATTTATCTCCAATGACTGGAAAAATACTTTTCTCATTCTTAATACAAGATGCTCTTATGAAACTTAATTTTAAAAAAGATAATAAAAACTAAATATTTGCAACATCATTAACAAAATATAAATAATTAATAATATTATACAAATAATTTTTTAAAAACAAAACACATACGGGCCTAAAAGGGCCAGCCCTTAACCTTACAAGGCCGGCCTTGTATAAATTTAAGGCCTCTAAATGGGTCAGCTTGACGGGGGCTTGATCCGTTTTCAGGACTCTATTCTTATTTGTGACGATATGATTGAAGTGTTCTATATTATAGACGAGAGAGGTATATATATGGTAAAAAAAAAATTATACCACCAAATCTTATTTCTAATAGATTTTTTAACTTTCTAAAAAGTTAAAAAATTATTAATTTTGAGAATATGAACTTTATAATTTTAAATTTTCACCATATTGATTGAAATTTATTTATTTTTAGTTTCTTAAATCACTATATATATATATATATCAAACTCATTTTTTATTAAATATAATAAACTATATAGTAAATAAATTTTAATTTAAAAACATATTTTTAAAATATTCTTAACTGAGTTAACGGTTTGAGGTTAAGTTTATGTTTTTAAATGATAAAAGTGTCCCTAAAGTCAAATTTTGTCTCTCAACATTTATCGTTTATGAATCCATCCCCCTCAACATCAATGTCCCCCATAACTTAAATACTATTCAGTTCGACTTTCCAGGAACATGCATGTTTATTTTTATTTTTTTTTTAAAAATTGCAATATCAACAAAAGGTTCTTAATATGAAACCTGTATATATTTGAATTTTAAGAAGCGTGTTTATTTGAATAAGTGAAGATCAGTTGCGCTCTAAATTTTAGTAAAGAAACCTTCATATTATCCATTATACTACTACTACTGGAAATTATAAAGTTGCTGGCTGCTATTTTGACCCAGGTCACCACCAACTCAAAATTTTTATTTTCTGCCACCATCCCTCCAACTTTTGATACCTTGGATCTCACATATATACTTTTTTTAAAATAATAATAATAATAATAATTTAGTCCCCTAAATTATTTGTCGATCAAATTAAAAAGGGATTGTTTCCGGATGTATACAGAGTGCCGTAGAGGCAAATATAAAAGAATTCAGACACAAAATATGAAGAAAGGAGTAAGACCAACACAATTGTAAACCACTCATATATCCACCGTTTTCTTTTAATAGAAGTAGGAGGGGGAAAAAAAGTACCACCTCCAGTCTTAATTATAGGACATATTTAATTAATTTTGGAGAGATTAATGATATAAGTTAAATTAGTTAATTTTACTCATTTTCTTAAAATGCCCTTATATAAATTTTGCACTTCAATTACCTTGTTGATTTCACATCATCCCTTATTTATATATATATATGAATAAGGGATTATGAAATTATTTTTCTGAAAGTATTTTGTTTTTTTGTTACTGTTGGGCGTCTAAGGATTTAATATTTTATTGATAGTTCACAAAAAAAAAAATACTTTGTTGACTGTTGACGTTGATTCCTAACCCTATTTCAAATATAGCCGAGTCTGTTGAATCCTTGGGGTTGGGGGCAATGTTGTCAAAAACGAGTTTCTACGTAGACACGGAATGGGGTAGTAGAAACGTAAATCGTAGAAACAGCACGACACGCAAAGTTTCTACTTTCTATAAAAAAAAAAAAACACAGATAAATCATACAAGAGGTGAGGTCCCGTTGTTTTTGCTCATCAGATGCATTAATTATCATGATACAACAATGTGGTGAGGTGTGAAGACCATAGGAAACTATGCTACAGGCATACAGCAATTGAAGAATTTCCAAGAATACTGACATACGAACTTCTTGTTTTGTTTCTAAAAAGTAGCAGCAAGATGAAAAGGAGGCCACAAAAAATCAATCAACATCCACAAAGAAGAAACAAGTAGGGAGGGAGCCAGTCAGCCAGATATTGCTTCAGTATGCAAATTAGAGCACAAAAAACAACATGGTTTATACCACATACTAGATACACAGGGAACAGGGGAACAACTAAAGCAAATCAAGCAAGGCACGGTTTCAACCACATTCCAGATACACAGGGAAAGGGGAACAACTAATTCCTACATTATGTTCGAATTTTACTAAAGCACAAACAAAGGAGACTAGGAGAGAGCACAAGTAAGGCACGGTTTCAACCTAAATGTTGCAAATAGAAATGGCAACCTGGTAGCTAATCAAATAATTGAGTAGAGGAAATACTAGAAACTGAAAGAAAGTGAGAAATAAGCACCTTGGTGATGCCGATGGTTTGGGTCCAAGCAGAGGAGCGACGACACGACAATCTTAGGTCCGAGCAAAGGAACAAGCGTGAGAAATAAGCACCTTGAATCCTTGATGTCGATCGGTAAACTTAAAATCCTCTCAAGGACGACGCCGCGACGCTGATGGTTTGGGTCCGACGGATGATGATGGCTTGGGTCCGATGGATGACGACGGCAAGGGCGCAAGGCAACTCCAATCTCCAGAGGGCCACACTCAGTCGCGATACCGAAGTAGAAGAATAGGGATTTGAGATTTCAATTTCAACTTTCCCTTTTTCTTTTTCGTTTTTTGTGTGGTTGAAGTAAAAGCGTTGACTCGGTAAAAACGCACGTTTTTACCGAGTTTACGTCTTTACACGCCGTTTTTACCCGTTTTTGCTCCAGACCGTGTTTACTTGCGTTTTAGCACGTTTGGCCTTAGTAGAAACGTAAAAACGCACGTTTTTACGTTTTTAAACTAGTTTTTGACAACACTGGTTGGGGGTATGTTTTCGTTGGTCCTGTTTTCTTATATTATTTTATAATTGTATTTATTTTCCTATTTTTCTAACAATATACTCATAATAATATTTTCTAACAGTAACGTAATCCTTGCACTTCAATTTTGCTCAAAATTATTTTATTAAAAAAACAGTAGAATTAATGTGTATGTGACATTAATGAGTTGCAAACATTATTTACTTTATAGAATATATATGTGAATTATTAAATTATTATTGAGAAAATATCAATAGGGATATTTTAAGAAGAAATTGATAAAAATTAAAATGTTGACCTATAATTAAGACCAAAACCAACTCTCAAATGTTGTCCTATAATTAAGACCGGAGGGAGTATATTTCGTCTCATAAAAATAGGTCTGTGTGACAATGAAAACATCTGAGCAATGAGATAGAAAACATTATTTCTTCAACATCATTAGCCCAGATTCTACTCAATTCTGCAACAACAGTTTCTACAACAATAGCAACTCCCTAAGATAATCTACAAACAATAATCAATTTATTTATGTGTACATTCTAAAGTATATCTGCATTAAACTTACAGCCCTCACTGTCAAATTCATCTGGCATCAAGTAAGCTCACAGTCATTTCATTGGTTGAGCTACATTCCTTCTGACTTGAGCTAGAAGTATGCACTTTGAGTGAGCCCATGCCATGAAAGAAACCTGGCTGCTTAGGTTCAGGGAGTGCAACTTCACTTTCCAGCATCAACATTGCAGATCCTATGGTGGGTCTATCATCTGGATTCTGCTGCACACACAACAGACTCACATGAATGCACCTTAATACTTCTGATGCATTGCACGTGTCCTCTAAGTGCTTATCAATCAATTCCAAAACTTTCCCTTCATTCCATAGTGACCATGCCTGAAACATACATCTTGCATATCAATTATTACATTTTAGATTGACATTCAAAAAAGTTTCTAACAATGTATCTAAAGTACTCACATGACTAGCAAGGTTGTGCGTAGAGTCTTCTACATAAAAACCTTTATTTTTCTTTCCACAAACAATTTCTAGTACTAATATACCAAAACTAAAGACATCAGATTTCATTGAATATAGCCCGTCTGCTGCATACTCAGGAGCCATATACCCACTACAAAAATATCAATGAGAAGATTAGAACAAATTAGACATGGAAATGTGCAAAGTTAGCTAAAAGTAAGATTAGGCCAAAAAAACTTACTAAGTGCCCACTACTCTTTTTGTATTGCCTTCTATTTCCTCTTCTTCAAAATTCTTAGCTAGCCCAAAATCTGATATTTTTGGGATCAACTTGTCATCAAGTAAAACGTTGCTTGCTTTCAAATCTCTATGTATTATTCGTAACCTTGAATCTTGATGAAGATATAAAAGACCTCGACCAATTCCAATAATAATGTGGAAGCGCTTAAACCAATCCAACAATTTCCTTTTGGTTTCATCTATATTAGCATAAAAGAGTAAATTATTTCTCTTGTCAGGATTGTTGATTCAAATTTTAAGTGTCATAACATGTTTATCTATTGATATTGAAACAATTCATGTGAGCAACTATAAAATTTTGTGTGTTCATACCAAAAATGAAGAAGTCCAAACTTCTATTTGGCATGTGCTCATATACCAACAACTTTTCTTGGTCTTCAATGCAGCAACCAAGAAGTTTTACAAGATTCCGATGCTGGAGTTTGGCGATAAATTTTACTTCATTTTTGAATTCAATCAATCCTAGTTCTGATATTCTCGAAAGCTTCTTCACAGCAATTTCTTGTCCATTTAGCAACTTTCCCTGCATGTTGAAAGTTTTTACTGTATTAAGATAGTATCATTTAAAAAATACACAATTGATTATTCTAAGTTGATGACTCAAATATTGAATTACCCAATATACAAGTCCAAATCCACCTTGTCCAATTTTGTTCTTCTCTTGAAAATTTTCGGTGGCTTGTGCTATTGTTGGAAGATCAAACAGTGGGAGATCTAGATCATCTCTTTCATTGCTTTGAATTTCAACTTGTGCATTTTTTGATTTCTCTGGAAAAAAACATAGAATCTGTGTAAGGGCAAAGAATGGACGATGACTGTGTGCATAATTGTTCTAAAGGCCAATGGAAAACATAAGTGACTAATGTAGCAAGTGGAAAATCAAATTCTAATTAAGAAGTACAGGGTGAGGATAAATAAACACAAGTATAGTAGTGTGAATATATTTCCCACTAAAGTCCCCCTCTTCAGCAATTAATTAACTGATTCTAGGACTGGATTAAATACAAAACAAGATGATGATGAAGGAATTTTGAAGTTCATGTTACTAAATGGTAAGCCATCTTAATCTCAACCCATAATTACAAATAATAGATATGGACATGGCCAATTTAATTATAGTAACTATCTCATTATTTTTCTAAGGAGAAACCTGAAACAGTGGGACTTGTTGAAATTTAAAAATAGGAGCAAGGAATTTTACCAATCCTCTTCCTGCGGACTTTGTAAATGAAATAGCCCCCAACTAAAACCGTACATAAAATCGCAGCAATGGCGATAGCAACGATCATTATCATCTTTTTATTGTTCCCAAATTCTGCATAACCGTAGTTGAATGATTTATACATTAAGAAACTCGGGTGAAAGTTCAAGCATGAAAATGTGGCGCATATAGCAGAAAATAGAAGTCCTCACCTAATTCTGAAGCAGGCATTCGAACATACAGATCCTGTCCTCCAGATGCAAAAGATCTTATATCAATCAAATCACCAAACCATAAGGCACAACCACTACCTCCTCCTCTAATATCTGAATTAGTATAGGCCGTGCAAGAGCAATTTTCAGAGCACTTCAGTTTGCATTGCTCTAGATTCATTGTCCTGTCGAGCCAAGGATGTGTGGTTTCTGGCACTTTCAATCCTTCCAATTTCATAAATTTGTGTGTGTGTTTTTCAGAGCAGTTTAGAGGTTTATTGCGGACACATCCATCAGACCAGTCCACTAAGCTCCATTTCTGTGGGGACTTAGGGTTGAACCCTTTTAGGCATTGGCAAGGGGGTGATCCAGTGATGACACATTTCCCATATGGTCCACACAGATTATATCGGTCACAATTGTCACTTGGCTTTTTAGTATAAATCTCCCAATTTTCTTCACCTTCCAACCACACATAGCGAATCCGAGCTTCCTCAGTTTGGTTGATGACATACCTTGAGATAATAGAACTATTCTTGGGGCTTTGCCAATAATAGTATATATCATACTTTGTAGATACGAACCCGAAATCAAAAATATGATTTTGAGTTAGTTCTGGGGAGCCACTAAATCCCACGCCATTCCAAGGTCCAGTTCTGAAGAACTTTGAGCCACCTTTCATTATATATAATTCAAGATAGTTAAGAGGGTCTGCAGTTATAGAAAAGTCACCTGGAGACGGATCTTCTGGAGTCTTCCAAGATGTTAGACGTCTATTTAAACCTGTTTTCAGGTCGCATCCCAATTTCATCCCTGAGAGCAGTGTGTCAGTTGGGTAGTCGAAGCTTTGCCACAAATAGGCTTCTGGATTATTGTCTTCCCCGTCTCTTACCACAAGATTCCCAGAATCTAAGAGCTCAACCACTGGATTCTGCACTTGTTTCAGAGGAGTTGAGTACCAAAACAGAGTCCCGTTTTGGGTGAGGACAAGACTGCCGGTGGTGTTGAGTGTTAAGGTGGCAGTGCCATAGGAATCGTTGATTGGGTTGACTCTGTTTGCTACCCAAACTACAGTCTGAATTGGGATGTTCTTGTACCAAATTCCCAGATAGTGTTTACCAGAGTTTCCAGGACTGAAGAACCCAAGCTCAAAGCGTCCACCTTTAGAAACTATTCTCATGCTATCACTCACTGAGGAATTGGACAGAAGGATGGAATCAACTGCCATGGAAGCTTGGAAAGAAGGGACAAGCATGCAAAAAACGACAGTAATGAAAGAAACAATGTCCATGGAATTGTAGAGTGTATATGGAAGGCCAACACAAGCTCAATTCGTGTTGTTGCAGAAAACTGTTGGATTTTAGACGGAGAAACAAGGTTATCCACGAGGCAATTCATCCATCTAGTTTCCAAGATCAGAGGTTGTAACAAGTCAAGCACATGTCAACGACAGCTGTTACAGGGCATATAGTGGTTGGGCAATTTAACGTATACGATTTCAACAAAGGATGTGGATTAATCTTTGCATCAATTGAGATTCTTAAATCTAGGATTAAGTTTTTATAAGAATCGTCGGTTAGATGGTACCTGCCAAAGTATAGCTTTTTTTTCGTGAATTTATCTTAGGTAGAAGGACGAAAAAAATAGCTTTCAGGAATTTAAAATTTCTTGGCAATATGGCACCAGTGGTCCTTTTTTCTGCGTCACTTGTACGTGTTTGCAGATAAAAAAAAAAACGAGAGTCATATGTTATTTGGGTTCTCATTCCGTGTTTGTGTGTTTGTTACATACTTATTTAAAAGGATGAGACATTTTTTATATTTTTTATTTATATTAAATTATATGATTCAATCCTAAAATATTGTTTGCACCCAGTATATCAAATTAATTAATTTTTAGAATATTGGTGTTACAGAAAAAATATTTTTAGAAAATTAATTAATATTGTGCAAAAATATTTTAGGATGCAATATATAATTTAATCTAAATATATAAAAAGGTAAAATAAAAAATTTATCATCCCTCCCTAATTAGTATTAGCATATGTTCAATGTATAGTAGGCCCAATATTATTTGTATCCAAATACACGTGTATTGTACAGTGATCCATGTACAATTGTCAAACGGATTGTCTAATTAGTTAAGTTTGTTGTTTACCAAGAACACGTGTATTGCCCTTCTATCAGATGTGCCATCTCTATATGTATATGGCCTACTGTACTGTATAACATACATTTGATCAATAATACAAAATATACTCGATTGATCTCGCTCTCTTACTTTACCATTCTAGTTTCCTTTATGGTAATACTAGAGCAAAAGAGCCATAGTTGATCGATCTCTTGAACTCAAAACAAGTCGGTTATGTCGAATCTCTCCATTCCGTCATCTCGCCCACTCCGGTGCCATCACCGATGAGAGATCGTGGTTTTTCAAACAAAAAATCACCATAAAGCTCGACGACACGAATGGAAACAACAAGTCTATTTCATGGTGAAACAAACATCGTGTCTACTCTCTGCTTGGCACGACTGTAATTCCACCGAAGAAAGTTAGAGGTATCTTTGGCGGTGAAATTGAGAATCCCGAATTTGAAGAATATGAATCACTGGACTCGGCTCTAGCTTCTTGGCTCCTAGCATCGGTTGCTTCCAATATCCTTCCGGATCTAATCGATTTGGACAAAACTCAACCAATATTCTCAAACAAATCGATTCAAAAATTCTATCCTACCGAAATCGACTTGCAAATCAACGGAAAGGAGAACTTGCTATGCGTGATTACCTTGCTAATATCAATTTAATGCCTCAAGACCACGGTTTGGTCTGGAATTAGTCTCCACAATGCTACTGGATTCTGAGTCTCGACACAAGGTGTTCTTGACCAACAATCACACTCATCCAGTGAACAATGTTACTCAAATTCCAACTACTGTGAAGAATCTCCCTCCTAATTCTATATCTCCTAATCCTATGTCTAGCTAAATATATGGACAACTCACCTATGGCACAAGCCTTTCTTGTTACACCAGCAACTATAAATGATGCAGCATGGTACCCGGATTCTGGTGCTACAGCGCACATAACTAATGATGCTTCATGTTTCAGATTAGCCTATCAAACGAGATCCAAGTCATGGAGAATTGTCTCAAATTATCCATTGGTAAAACACTTCTTACCAATACTAATTCATGTTTTCATAAAGTTTTACATGTGCCAAAAATGAAAAAGAATTTACTATCCATTGCTAAATTCACTTGAGAATAATGTTTCCATTGAATTTTTCCTCACCTTTGTGATGTCAAGGACATAGGAGACATTTGATGTCCGGAATTGAGCAAATGGTATGTACCCCTTATTGGCACAAGTGGTGGATGCTAGAAATTCTTCGATCCCTCAACACATGTCTCGACTTGTAAACATGATTAGCTCTACTCACGTACTTGCTATGTCATTCAAGAAGGCTCTACTCGGTGGCTCTACCACATCACGGAGATTTCATACGGTCCTCTGTCTACACTACTTCAACTAATTCCTTGGAAGTAATAGACATCCAATTGGCTGCAAGTGGCTTTGGAAAACAAAAACCAATGCTGATGGTTCCTTGGCTAAACGTAAGTCTAGACTAGTAGCCAAAGGTTTTTCTCAAGCTGCGGGCATTGACTATCTTGACACTTTCAGTCCAGTGGTAAAATCTGCTACCATCCGAATTTTATTAACTGTTGCTGTCACATTTAAATGGAAACTGAGACAACTTGACTTTAACAATGCATTTCTTAATGGCGATCTCACGAAGAGGTATATATGACTTTGCTCCACGGGTTTTTCTCTTGGTAATTCCTCAGATGGTAGACCTATGGTATGCAAGCTAAGAAAAGCTATATATGGTCTCAAGCAAGCACCTCGTGCTTGGTTTCAAAAACTACAATTAGCTCTCAACTCCTTGGGTTTCATAGCTTCCAGGTCTGATCCTTGCCTGTTTATTAGAAAAACCAAGTCTGATGTTGTTTATTTGATCCTATATGTGGATGATATTATTATAACCGGATCCAATCAAGATGTGATACAGAAACTAATTGTAGACATGGGTGATCTATTCTCTCTAAAGGACCTTGGTTCTCTCTCTTACTTCTTGGGCATTGAATTTTATCCCACAGAACATGGAATTGTCTTATCTCAACGCAAGTATATACTTTCTCTTCTCCAAGATGTTAAATTTCTCAATGCAAAACCATGTCCTACCCCTATGACTACTAATTCACAACTCTCTTCTACTATTGGAAATAGGTTTCTTAGCTCCAAGTTATATAGAAGTGTACTTGGTAAACTTCAATACTTGTGCTATACTAGACCTGAAATTTCGTTTTCAGTTAACCGGTTGAGCAGATTTCTTCAGGATCCTCGGGACTCTCACTGGGTAGCTGTCAAACGGATCCTCCGCTACCTTGTTGGTACGGTTGACTATGGTCTTCATATTCGCTCACTACCTCGAATCTTTGTTCAAGGCTTTGCTGATTCTGATTGGGCAGCAAATAGAGAAGATCGTCGCTCTGTCAGCGGATACTGCACGTTTGTGGGCACTAATCCAGTCATGTGGGTCTCTAAGTGTCAACCAGTAGTATCTAGATCAGCAACTGAAGCAGAGTATAGAAGTTTAGCAGATGCATCTTCAGATGTGGTCTGGGTTGTAAAACTCCTCAAAGAGATGCATATCCCAATACGTGAACCACCTACAGTTTGGTGTGACAACTCAGGGGCAATCGCTCTTGCATCCAATCCGGTACTCCACTCCAAAACCAAACATGTGGAAATTGATCTTCACTTTCTTAGAGAAAAAGTTGCAGCAGGACAACTTCAAATTGGATATGTACCATCACATGATCAAGTTGCGAGATGTACTCACAAAAACTTGGACAAACACTCTTCATACCATTTCGGACAGATTAAATGTTGCTGTCACTCAAAGCAACAAAAACATATAGTATAAGGAATATTAGCATATGTTCAATGTATAGTAGGCCCAATATTATCGTATCCAAATACACGTGTATCTGCTCTAAGAAGGAGTCCATGTACAGCTGAGTCCATGTACAGCTGTCAAACGGATTGTCTAATTAGTTCAGTTGGGTTGTTTAGTTTGTTGTCAATCTGTTACCAAGAACACGTGTATTGCCCTTCTATCAGATGTGCCATCTCTATATGTATATGGCCTACTGTACTGTATAACATACATTTGATCAATAATACAAAATATACTCGATTGATCTCTGCTCTCTTACTTTACCATTCTAGTTTCCTTTAATTAGAGGGGCAAACATTGAAGACAAGCAACAACCCAATGTGATAGAGGCCGCAACTAGATGATCAAATCGTCAGTTTTCTGTATATGGTTTCATATTTAGACATACTACCTGTAGTTCCCCGGAAGCTTCAATAAGTTGGTCATATTTGAGAGAAAAATAATTAATTCATTCCCATCTCAAATATATCAAAAATAACTCTACGGATTATACAAAATAGTTGAATATTAGAGGATACGTGGATGGCTAACACAAAGCTGAGTTCGAATAAACGCAGAATGAGGTTGAATCTTAGCTGAAGAAAACAGAGTTATTTGCGAGGCAATCGATCCATCCAATGACTAAAAGAAGAACTTTCAAACAGTCAATCACAAGTCTAGTACAGTTGCTATGGTTGAGCTATATAAAAGCACAGAGAGGTTCAGGGACATCAAAGATATGTTGCTTCAAATTATAGATTTATAAATAGACAAACATTTTGAGCCTCTGCATTCTGCAATGATCTCAAGGCCAAAACTTTTTCTTTTTCTTCTTTAAGCATAGCTCCGGTATCCATGACAAACCAACAACAATTTTTGCTTAACAAACAATGTTCCAATATTGTGATAATGTGAAACAAAACAAGTGATGCATTGTTCCATATTGTAGGATTCAATGCAAACAAGGAATCTTCCCGTTCAATTTGCATATTGTTGGAAGGACTGGATCTCTTAGGAGTATAAGAAAAAGAGATGAAGAAGAAAGTAGTGCACAATATTTTCAAGACGTGGGTAATACTTTTCTTTAGTTTTAGTTCGCCCTCACTTATACTTATCTTATAGAGTGCAAGTTTGATTGACGGGTGAATTTTCTGCAGGATACAGCGAAGACCCTTGAGTTTGAATTGCACTTCCAATACTCAAGTAAGACAACAATGACTTTTATAAAGTGATAATTTGACTTTATATTTGTGTGCACTCTAGGACAAAAGCAATGAGTTTGATATATTGTTATTGTGTTATTTCTAATGCATCGTATGTCACAAATGAAGTGATGGTACATAGTATTTATACACTATAAAGTGATACCTTCAAGTGATGCCTCTTAAAGCAACATCTTTTTAGTTAAAACTCATAACCACATATTAGATTCATGAACCCTCATGAACCAACATGACTTCAATAATCAATGATTATTTAAAATAACTCTTTCATGAAGGATTACAACTTTATAGTATGTAGAGTTTTCTTAAAAACCAACACAATCTCCTACCAAGTAGCTACCACACATTTTCATAGGTGTTTTTAGAAATTAAAAGAACATCCCCTTGGTAACCTTTAGTGTTATGACTCCCTACACAACCCTTCATATAAATTTTTTAATTAATAAGGATGCAACTTTCCAACAAACACATCTCTTTATTTTAAAATATTTTACTACATATAAAGGGAATGTACCACTTGACTTCTATTCATAACTTGATCAATTAGTTTGATACTCTGATTATCATCGATTGAACCAGATTGCACTTGACCTTAGGATGAAACTGCTACGCCCTATAAAGAAACCAAGCTGTTTAGGCTCATTCAATTCATTCTAACAGCTCAGGTAATGAAATACTCATCCATGGTCTTAATATATCATTGTTTCAAAAAAGGGTTAAGGGGCATTTTGTTCTAGAAGTTTTCAACAAGGGGTAATTTTGTCCCGAAAATTTTTTAGGGGGGAATTTTGCCCTGACTGTTATCCCAATTAATTTTAATCATTAATTGATCAAATATGTTGAGATGTTAGTCTACCTGTCATCAACGTCATTTTTATTAATGTTCAAATTTGCCCCAAAAATTTCAAATCTAGCTTTGAAAAAAGATGAAGTAGATGACACATATAGACTTCTGGCGCAAATTCAAACCTTAACAAAAATGACGTGGATAACATATGGACAATTATCTCAGCATATTTGATCAATTAACGGTCAAAATTAACTGAGATAACATCTAGAGCAAAATTTCCCTTAATCCTTAAAAAAAACCGTATAAATAATCCAAAAATTTACTTAAACAGTTTGTATATCTGTCAACCAGCGTGAATTAATTTATTTACAAGCGAGACAGCTCAAAACCCAAGAATTTCAATCGTGTTCAATATCATTCTACATTCTACTCAGTTATACTACAATGATACTTTCAATTTATGTATGTGTACATGAATATACAGCCACCACATGTAGTCAAATTCATCTGGCTTCAGGTAAGCTAACTGTGATTTCATTAGTTGAGCTACTTTGCTTTTGACTTGAGTTTGAAGTATGTACATCGAGTGAGCCAATGCCAAGAAAGAAACCAGGCTGTTTAGGTTCAGGAAGTGCAACTTCACTTTCCAACATCAAAATTGCAGATGCTATGGTGGGTCTATCATCTGGATTCTGTTGCACACATAACAGACTCACATGAATGCACCTTAATACTTCTGATACATTGCACAGTTCCTGTATGTTCTTGTCAAGCAATTCTAAGACTTTTCCTTCTTTCCATAGTAACCATGCCTGAAACATATAACTTGTTTATCAATTATCATGTTTTAGTTTGAAATTTAAAAAAGTTTATCACATTGTGTCTAAAGAACTCACATGACTAGCAAGGTTCTGTGTAGAGTCTTTTAGATAAAACCCTCTATTTTTCTTTCCACAAATAATCTCTAGCACTAATATACCAAAACTAAAGACATCAGATTTCATTGAATATAGCCCGTCTGCTGCATATTCAGGAGCCATATACCCACTACAAAAATATCAATGAGAAGATTAGAACAAATTGGACATGGAAAGGTGCAAAGTTAGCTAAAAGTAAGATTAGGTCAAGAAACTTACTAAGTACCCACTACTCTTTGTGTATTGCCTTCTATTTCCTCTTCTCCAAAAATTTTTGCTAGCCCAAAATCTGATATTTTTGGGATCAATTTATCATCAAGTAAAACATTACTTGCTTTTAAATCCCTATGAATTATTCGTAATCTTGAATCTTGGTGAAGATACAAAAGACCCCGACCAATTCCAATAATAATGTCGAAGCGCTTCACCCAATCCAACAATTTCCTTTTGCTTTCATCTATTAACATAAAAGATAAATGATTTCCCTTGTTAGAATTATTAATTCAAATTTGAAGTGTCATAACAAGTTTAACTATCGCTACTAAAATACTTGATGTAAGTAAAAACTTTGTTGTGTTCATACCAAAAATGAAGTAGTCCAAACTTCTATTTGGCATGTACTCATATATCAACAACTTTTCCTGTTCTTCAATGCAGCAGCCAAGAATTTTTACAAGATTTCGATGCTGGAGTTTAGCAATAAATCTTACTTCATTTTTGAATTCAATCAATCCCAATTCTGATCTTCTTAAAAGCTTCTTTACAGCAATTTCTTGCCCATTTAATAATTTTCCCTGCATATTGAAAATTTTGAAAGTATTGAAATAAGTACTATTTATAAAATACACAAGTGATTATCCTAAGTACATGACTCAAACATTAAATTACCGAATGTACAGCTGGCCAAAAAAATTACCCAATATACAGGTCCAAATCCACCTTGTCCGATTTTGTTCTCCTGTGAAAAATTTTCAGTGGCTTGTGCTATTGTTGGAAGATCAAACAGTGGGAGATCTAGATCATCTCTTTCATAATTTTGAATTTCAACTTCTGCATTTTTTGATTTCTCTGAAAAAAGCATGGAATTTGTATAAAGGCAAGGGATAAAACGATGATAATGCATAATTTCTCTAAAGGCCTGATAACATAAGTGACTAATGTAGCACGGGGAAAAATCAACTTCTGGTTAAGAAGTACAGGGTAGGGATAAATAAACACAAATATAACAGTGAGAATATATACATTGTGCATGCTAAGCACCCATCACCAAAAATTAACTGATTCAAGGACTGGATTGAATGTACAGAACAGGATAATCATGGAGGAACTTCCCCATTCATCTTGCCTTACGAAATCATAGCAACTATCGCTTTTCTAAGAAGAAACCTGAAACAGTGGGACCTGGTTGAAATTTAAAGATAGGAGCAAGGAACTTTACCAATCCTCTTGCCGCCGAATTTGTAAATGAGATAGCCCCCAACTAAAAGCACGCATAAAATCACAGCAATGGTGACAGCAACGATCATTATTACCAACCTTTTAGTGTTCCCAGATTCTGCATAACCGTAGTTGAATGATGTGAAAATGCAAGCATGAAAAAGGTACTATCATAAAAAGCAGAAAATACAGGTCCTCACCTAATTCTGAAGAAGGCATTCGAACATACAGAACCTGTTCTCCAGATGCATAATACTTGATATCGATTAGATCACCAAACCACAAGACGCAACCACTTCCTCCCCCTCTGATATCTGAATTAGTATATGCCATGCAAGAACAATTATCCAAGCACTTCTCTCTGCATTGCCCTAGATTCATTGTCTCATCAAGCCAAGAGTGTGTAGTTTCCGGCAACTTCAACCCCTCCATTTTGTTAAATTTGTCTGTGTATTTTTCAGAGCAGTTTAGAGGTTTATTGCGGACACATCCATCAGACCAGTCCACTGAGGTCCATTTCTGCGGTGACTTAGGCACGAACCCTCTGAGGCATTGGCATGGGGGTGATTCAGTAATTACACATTTCCCATTGGGCCCGCACAGCTTATATTGATCACAGTAGTCACTTGGCTTTTTAGCATAAAGCTTCCAATTTTCGTCACCTTTCAACCACACATAACGAATCATAGCTTGCTCGGTTAGGTTGACTGTATACCTTGAGATTACAGAACTATTCTTCAGGGTGTACCAATAGTAAGACTCATTTCTTGTGGATACGAACCCGAAATCAAAAATGTAATTCTGTTTTAGTTCTGGTGAGCCACTGAGTCCCACGCCGTTCCATGGTCCATTTCTGAAGAACTTTGTGTCTCCTTTCATTATATAAAATTCAGGATAGTCACGTGGGGCTAGAGTTAAATAAAAGTCACCTGGAGATGGATCTTCAGGAGTCCTCCAAGATATTAGACGTCTATTCAAACCTGTTCTCAGATCGTATCCCAATTTCATCCCCGAGAGCAGTGTGTCACTTGGGTAGTCGAAACTTTGCCACAAATAAGCTTGGGGACTATCATCCTTCTCATCTCGTACCACAAGGTTTCCAGAATCTAAGAGCTCAGCCACTGGATTCTGGACTTGTTTCAGGGAAGTTGAATTCCAAATAACAGTATCATTTTGGGAGAGGACAAGGCTGCCTGTGGTGCTGAGTGTAAAGGTTGCAGCAGTGGAATCGTTGATTGGGTTGACTCTATTTGCTACCCAAACTACAGTCTGAATTGGGATGTTCTTGTACCAAATTCCCAGATAGTGTTTACCAGAGTTTCCAGGACTGAAGAACCCAAGTTCAAAGATTCCACCTTTGGACACTAATGCCATGCTACCACTCATTTGAGAAGTAGGCTGAAGGATGGAAGCAACTGCCATGGAAGCTTGAAGAGAAGAAACAAGTACGGAAACAATGACAGTGATAAAAGAAACAATGGCCATGGAATTGTAGAGTGTATATGGACGGCAAACACCAGCTAAATTCATGTTGTTGCAAAAAAGTGTTGGATTTTAGGTGGAGAAAGAAGGTTATCTGTGAGGCAGTCCATCCAGCTAGTGTCCGAGATGAGAGGTTGTAACGAGTCAAGCGCAACTCAACGACGGTTGTTGTACGGCACATAGTAGTTGGGCAATTAAAGCTCAGAGGTGAACAGGGACTCTAAATCTAGACCGTTGACGTTAGTCGGCCACACCGGAGTTAAACCAAAGCTATGGTTTTAAGGCAGAACCGTCCCGTCGGGTTTAATAACACTACTTTAAATGTATACAGTATCAACAAAGTATGTGGATTATTCTCTGTAATTTGTATCACTTGAGAGCCTTAAATCTACGATTTAGCTTTTTGAGAAAAATCGGTAAGATGCATCCCCATCAAAGTGTATCTTTTTTTCGTGAATTTGTATTTGGTAGAAGGAGGGGAAAAATAGCTCTTGTGAATGGGAGAATTAGGGAGAAGGACCCCAGAAAAAAAAAATTTATTAATAAGAATACTAAAAATTGTAATTATATATCTTCAAGGATCAAAAATTAAAATATAAAATTTTAATTACAAAATTAACCTAACCAAATTTTCTACATTTTTTCTCCAGTCTCATCTCAATTATTTCACGGCCAGTTATCCAATTTGATGATATCTCCATATAAAAATAGACATCTATATGCAACTCAATATTTGATGATATTTTTTTCCCATGTACATTGGATTATTTTAAAAGTTATCTAAGTTGAAATAGCATCAAAAATCTAAAAATAATAAGAAATCTACCTCTTTTTAGGTTTTGATTATTTTTAAAAAGTTAAAAATCACTAAAAAAAATTATATTATTGCATCTTATCTTAGAATTGTGATTTACAACACTTTTTAGCTTCTCTATTATTGCTATATCATACTTCATATCAATAACTATCCATCAAATAGTTGAAATAGGGTTAGAGAAAACGCATGGAGTATGGTCAAGGTTAATTTTGTAATTAAAAATTTATATTTATATTTTGATTTTGATATTTCAAATTAATTACAATTTTAAGATCCTTATTAATAAACATTTCTTTTCCTTGGTCGTTATCTCTAATTTTATTTTTATAAATTTCCAATTTCATGACAATATTGCAGAAGTGGACTTATTTCTCTTCGTACTAGAAAACGAGCGTCACGTGTGCTGGCGGCCGCGACTGGAAGATCAAAAAGTCAATTCTCTATATTGGTTTCATATGTAAACGTACTAGGAAGCTTCAATATGTTGCTCATATTTCAAAAGAAAAAGAATTAATTCACTTCCATCTTAAATATATCCAAACGAATCTTCATGGATTATGCAACAACAAAGGGGGAGGATTCTCTCATAAGTAACTTTATGTTCATCCCTCACAGTCTGATCCTGACCGTCGAAATATTGATCCAAGGGTGCGGTTTTTAAAAAAATTCTTCTGAACCCTTGGATCAAGATTTTGACCACCAAGATTTATAGATAATGAGAGATGGGTAGAAAGTTGCTAAGAAGAGAAATCGGACCCAACAACAACAAAGAAGGAATTTTAGTCGTCCCGTCCAATTTATCCATAATGGGAATGTACCACTTGACTTCTATTTGTAACTTGATCAATTAGTTTGATACTTTGTGATTATCGTCGATTGAACCAGATTGCACTTGACCTTTGGATTAAATTGCTTTGCCCTGTAAAGAAACCAAGCTGTTTAGGCTCATTCAATTCAGTCTAACTGCTCCGGCAATTCAATCATCATCCATGGTCTTAATATATCATTGTTTCAATAAAACCATCAAAGTAATCCAAAAATTTACAAAAGCAATTTGTATACCAACGTGACTTGATTTATGTTGCGAGTGTGACAGACTTGAACATCATTCTGCATTCTACTATGTTCTACTACAATGATATTTTCAAGGGTTGTCTCAGAAATTTTCATCGAGTGGCAATTTTGCCTTGGAAATTTTTTGGCGGGTAATTTTGCCCCAAAAGTGTAAAAAATGAACTAATTTTGTTCTGACCGTTATCATAGTTAATTTTGACCGTTAGTTGACCAAATATGTTGAACTGACAATCTATATATCATCCATGTCATTTTGTTACGGTGCAAATTTGCCTCAAAATTTTAAATATAACTTTAAAAAAAGATGAAGTACAAGACACATGAACTTCTTATGCAGATTTACAGCTTAACAAAAATGACATGTGAACTGTCAACTCTATGTATTTGGTCAACTGACGGTCAAAATTAATTAGGATAAAGGTCAGAATAAATTTGCCCCCTTTTTAACACTTTCGAGACAAAATTACCTATTAACCCTATTTTCAATTTATGTGCGTGTAAATTAATTTACAGACACCGTATGTAGTCAGATTCATCTGGGTTCAAGTAAGGTCATTGTCATTTCATTGGTTGAGCTGGGTTGCTTTTGACTAGAGGAAGTATGTGGTTCAACTGAATCCATTCCTTGAAAGAAACCAGGCTGTTTTGGCTCAGGAAGTTCAACTTCACTTTCCAACATCAACACTGCAGATGCTATAGTGGGCCTATCCTCTGCACGTTGTTGCACACACAATAAACTCACATGAATGCATCTTAAAATTTCTGATACATTACACGTCCCCTCTATGTTCTTATCAATCAATTCTAAAATCCTTCCTTCTTTCCACAATATCCATGCCTGAAACAGTAAACTTGCTTATCAGTTATCCCATTTCAATTAGGTACAAATAGAAAAATTATTATATATATAGAATACTCACATGACCAATAAGGTTATTCTTCAAGTCTTCTAGATAAAACCCTCTATTTTTCTTTCCACTAATAACCTCTAGCACTAATATACCATAACTAAATACATCAGACTTCATTGAATATAGCCCATCAGCAGCATATTCTGGTGCCATGTACCCACTACAAAATATCCACAAGAAGATTACAACAAATTAGACATTGAAAGATGAAAAGTTGGCCAAAAGTAGGATAAGGTCAAGAAACTTACTAAGTGCCCATTATTCTTTTTGTATTGCCTTGTATTTCCTCTTCTCCAAAATTCTTAGCTAACCCAAAATCTGATATTTTTGGGATCAAATTGTCATCAAGTAAAATGTTACTTGCTTTCAAATCCCTATGAATTATTCGTAATCTTGAATCTTGATGAAGATACAAAAGACCCCGACTAATTCCCATAATAATGTGGAAGCGCTTAAACCAATCCAACAATTTCTTTTTGGTTTCATCTGTTGACATAAAATAGATTATTTCTCTAGTTGCACAGTTTAACTATTGGAACTAAAATACTTCATGTAATTAAAAACTTTCTTGAGTTCATACCAAAAATGAAGGAGTCCAAACTACTATTTGGCATGTACTCATATACTAACAACTTTTCTTGTTCTTCAATGCAGCAGCCAAGAAGTTTTACAAGATTTCGATGCTGGAGTTTGGCAATAAATTTTACTTCATTTTTGAATTCAATCAATCCTAATTCTGATATTCTTGAAAGCTTCTTCACTGCAATTTCTTGCCCATTTAATAATTTTCCCTGCGTGTTGAAATTTTTTGAGAGAATTGAAATAATTACTATTGGCAAAACACACAAGTGATTATCCTAAGTACACAAATCAAACTTTAAATTACCCAATATACAGGTCCAAATCCACCTTGTCCGATTTTGTTCTTCTCTGCAAAATTTTCGGTGGCTTGTGCTATTGTTGGAAGATCAAACAGCGGGAGATCCATATAATCTCTTTCGTTGTTTTGAATTTCAACATTTGCATTTTTTGATTTCTCTGAAAAAAGCATGGAATTTGTGTGAGGGCAAGGGATGAACGATGATTGTGCTTAATTGTTCTAAAGACCAAGGGAACATAAGTGACTAATGTGGTACGGGGGAAAAAAAATCAAATTCTAGATGAGAACTATAAAGTGAGGAAAAATAAATATAAGTATGGCACAGAATGTTCACGAAAAAATTATCTCCTTCATGCTCCTAAATGGTATGCTACCTTAATCTCAACCCATGTTTACAAATAATGAATATAGCAACTATCGCATTTCTAAGAAGAAATCTGAAACAGTGAGAATTGGTTGAAATTGAAAAATAGGAGCAAGGAACTTTACCAATCTTCTTCCTGCAGACCTTGTTAATGACATAGCCCCCAACCAAAAGCATGCATAAAATCACAGCAGTGGGGATAACAACTATCATGATCAACTTTTTATTGTTCCCTGATTCTGCATAATTGTTGTAGAATGATTCATACAGAAAGAAACTCGGGTGAAAATTCAAGCATGAAAATGCACCACATGTAAAGCAGAAAATAGAAGTCCTCACCAGATTCTGAAGCAGGCATTCGAACATACAGATCCTGTCCTCCAGATGCATAAGATCTTATATCAATTAAATCACCGAACCACAAGGCGCAACCACTACCTGCCCCTCTGATATCGGAATTGGTATAAGCCATGCAAGAACAATTTTCCAAGCACTTCTCTCTGCATTGAGCTAGATTCATTGTCTCATCAAGCCAAGAATGTGTAGTTTCTGGCACTTTCAACCCCTCCAATTTGATAAATTTGTCTGTGTTTTTTTCAGAGCAGTTCAGAGGTTTATTGCGGACACATCCGTCAGACCAGTCCACTGAGTTCCATTTCTGCGGTGAGCTGGGCACAAACCCTTTGAGGCATTGGCACGGGGGTGATTCAGTAATTATACATTTCCCATTAGGTCCGCACAGCTTATATTGATCACAGTAGTCACTTGGCTTTTTGGCATACATCTTCCAATTTTGATCACCTTTCAACCACACGTAGCGAATCATAGCTTGCTCAGTTAGGTTGATCATATATCTTGAGATTACAGAACTATTCTTGAGGGTGTACCGATAGTAAGTCTCATTTCTTGTGGATACGAACTCGTAATCAAAAACATAATTCTGTTTTAGTTCTGGTGAGCCACTAAATCCCACGCCATTCCATGGTCCATTTCTGAAGAACTCTGTCTCTTCTTTCATTATACAAAATTCAGGATAGTTACGGTGGGTTAGAGTTAAAGAAAAGTCACCTGGAGATGGATCTTCTGGAGTCTTCCAAGGTGTTAGACGTCTATTCAAACCAGTTCTCAGGTCGTATCCCAATTTCATCTCCGGTAACATTGTGTCACTTGGGTAGTCGAAGCTTTGCCACAAATAAGCTTCTGGATCATCGTCCTTCTCATCTCGAACCACAAGATTCCCAGAATCTAAGAGCTCAGCCACTGGATTCTGCACCTGTTTCAGAGGAGTTGAGTACCAAACCAGAGTCCCGTTTTGGGTGAGGACAAGACTGCCAGTGGTGTTGAGTGTTAAGGTGGCAGTGCCAGAGGAATCATTGATTGGCTTGACTCTGTTTGCTACCCAAACTACAGTCTGAATTGGGATTTTCTTGTACCAAATTCCCAGATAGTGTTTACCAGAGTTTCCTGGACTGAAGAACCCAAGTTCAAAGCTTCCACCTTTAGAAACTATTCTCATGCTATCACTCACTGAGGAATTGGACTGAAGGATGGAATCAACTGCCATAGAAGCTTGGAAAGAAGGTACAAGTATGGAAACAACGACAGTGATGAAAGAAATAATGTCCATGGAATTGCAGAGTGTATATGGAAGGCCAACACAAGCTAAATTCTTGTTGTTGGGGAAAACTGCTGGAATTTAGATGGAGAACCAAGGTCATCATTGAGGCAATCCATCTCCATCTATTTAGTGTCCGAGATGAGAGGATGTCACAACTCAAGCACAAGTCAACATAACAGTGGTTGAGTGTACGGTATCTAAAGGATGCGGATTGATGACTTGAGATTTGAATCTAGGATTTAGTGTTTAGAATAAACGGTTAGATGGGTTGCCGTCCAAGTTTAAGCTTCATAAATTTCCAATTTCTTAAAAACATCGCACACGTTGTTCAAATTGCTTTACGACATATATCTCCTCTTGTAGAAAATTGAGTATAACAACAATTTGCGCTAGACCGCCACTTATTGTGGGGTTAAAAAATATCAGTTTTTCTAAGCAGGGGTGGACTCAGGTGGTGTGTGGGCTCCCACCTCTATTTTTTTCAAATATATCAATGGATGTTTACATGTGGTGGCCGAAGTATTGGAAGTTGAAAGTCTTGAAACGATGTTGTATTTTTTTTAGGTAAAAAAAGGGACGAATTAAGCATTTAATTTTTCAAAAATATTTATATCATTAAGTATGATCAAATATATATTTTGGCATCTGCTTTGATCTCAAATCCAAGTCTTGTTACTCGTCTCTAAGCATAGCTCCGGCATCATATCAATGACAAGCACCAAATTTTCCGTATAATTACCAAAGCGCAAGATCAGAAAACAAAAATCAAGACAATATTCCTATTCAATTCACACATACAGAAAATGAGCTACTTAGACCTGTATTTGTAATTTGATGGATTTGTTCGTTACACATATAAAGCATTCTCTGAGACTATCATCGAGCTTCTAGTAAGGTGAAGGTTATTTCATTAGTTGATCCAGATTGCATGTGATGACTTGATGATGAAGTTCCTTCAAGTGTGGCCTTCCCAGTAAAGAAACCAGGTTGTTTAGGCTCATTCAATTCATTCTCACTCCCCAACATCAGAACAACAGAAGACATGCTGGGTCTGTCTTCAGGATGTTGTTGCACACACAGAAGACTAATGTGGATGCATCTCATTATTTCTGACACAACATATGTCTCCTCTATGTTTTTGTCTATCAATTCTAAAGCCCTCCCTTCTTTCCACAACAACCATGCCTGAAAAATACAATCTTTCTTATCATATGTCAATTCACAGACTATAATGTGATTAGGAAAAAGTGTCTCATACACTTACATGGCATATAAGGTTATGAGAATGATCTGCATTGTAGAACCCTCTGTTTCTCTTCCCATATATAATTTCCATTACCAAAATTCCAAAGCTAAACACATCGGATTTTATTGAAAATGATCCATTTGCTGCATACTCTGGTGCCATGTAACCACTATAAAACACCATTTTGAAAGTAATAGTTAAAAGCTAGTGGTTATTTCTAATTGTTCAAGAAGCTTGGTATAAATAAATTTAAAATAAAAAAACTTACTAGGTACCCACTACTCTATTTGTATTGCCTTCAGTTTGCTCTCCACCAAAAGTCTTAGCCATACCAAAATCAGATATTTTTGGATTCAATCTTTCATCGAGCAAAATATTACTTGCCTTTAGATCTCTATGAATAATTCTTAATCTAGAATCTTGATGAAGATACACGAGGCCTCGAGCAATGCCACAAATTATGTTCAAACGTTTGGGCCAATCCAGCAACTTCCCTCGATTTTCATCTGTTACAAATTCCATCGAAAGTAAATAACTTCTCTAGTTTAAAGTATGTTTAGCATGAGTTTCTACATAGTGACCCTAAAAATCAGAGATATTTTCCTATATTAGTACCAAAAATGAAGGAGTTCAAGCTTCCATTTGGCATGTACTCATAAACAAGCATCTTTTCTTGTCCTTGAATGTAGCAACCAATAAGTTTTACAAGATTTCGATGTTGAAGTCTTGCAATTAGTCTCGCTTCATTCTTGAATTCAATTGATCCCTGTCCTGAACTCCTGGAGAGTCTCTTCACTGCAATTAATTTCTCATTTACTATTTTTCCCTGCACAATTACGTTGAAATTATATTGATACATTAAAAATAAGTATAGGACAATGCATTACACACGTGATACAGGTAGATTGTCGCATCTTTAATTAATCTACAATCATCAAGTTACTGATAATAATACCTTATAAACAGTTCCAAATCCACCTTCTCCAATTTTGTTCTCTAGCGAAAAGTTATTGGTGGCATTAGCTATAGTAGGCAGGTCGAGCAAAGTGAGGTCTACATCATCTTCAGATCCTTCACTGTGTTGATCTTCTTCTTTGATTTTTGCTTTATCTGCAAAATTAAAAGAGAAGTATTCAACTATTTGACAAGCATGAAACGAAGCTCATATAAATTTGTCACACATGCAAAAAAATAATAATAAAGAAAATTTACCAGTCATCTTTCTGCGGACCTTGCAAATAAAGTAACATCCAACTAGAAGCATCCCTGAAATTGCAGCAATGGTGGCAGCAACTATTATTATCAATTTCTTTCTGCGTCCATATCTCACTTCTTCATGGTTGAGTCAGGTCAAACAAAAAGACTGTTCAATATACAGTTTGAAAGAGGGAACCTGAATTTTTGAAAAATGGGAAAGGATCCTCCATAGTAAAAAAGAAAAATTGAAGAACGATAAAAGTGACAAAAGTTTATGCAAGTCCCTACCTAATTCTGAAACAGCCATTCGTACATACAGATCCTGTCCTCCAGAGGCAAACTGTCTAATATCAATAAGATCACCAAACCACATGGCACACCCACTCCCTTGTCCTCTTACATCCGAATTTGTGAAGGCCATACAAGAACAATTATTCAAGCACCTCTGTCTACATTCCTCTAAGCCCATTGTCTCATCAAGCCAACTATGTGTTGTATCCGGCACCTTCAATCCTTGCAATTTGATAAACCCATCCTCAGAGCAATTCAGAGGTTTATTTCTTATACACCCAGCAGACCAATCCATAGAATTCCACGCTCGTGGTGACTTAGGACTGAAACCTTTTAAGCACTGACAAACTGGTGATTCAGTGATGATACAGTTCCCATTGGCTCCACATAAACCATAACGGTCACAGTAATCAACTGGCTTTGATTTATAAACCATCCAGTTTTGATTAGCTTCCACCCACACATATCGATACCGAATGTAATCAGTTTGATTCATTACAATCCTTGAGTATACAGAACTGTTTGTTAGATAGTATGAGTAGGAGATCTCCTCCTTGTTGTAGACAAATTTGAAGTTATAAACAGGGTTGGGTTTGACGTCCGGTGAGCCACTTGTATGGAGACCATTCCATGGTCCAAATCTGCTATAAACCTTATCTCCTTTCATTAATGCTGAATCTGGATAGTTATGGGTATCTGTAACGCAAGAGAAGTCTCCTGGAGAGGGATCATCGGGGCTCTTCCAAGCTGTGAGAGTCCAGTTCTTTCCTGTCTTCAGGTTATATCCAAATTTCATACCTGGCATTAATGTATCCGACGGAAAGTCGAAGCTTTGCCACAAGTAATTTTCTGAATTTGCTTCGTTTTCCTCTCTCACCACCAGATTGCCAGAGTCCAAGAGCTGCACCACTGGATTACGTGCTGACGGTGCTGTTTCCTCTGAGTTTGCCTGCCAAACGACAGTGTCGTTTTGGCGTAGGACGAGGTTGCCGCTGGTGGTTAATGTTAGAACGCCTGATGAATCGTTGATTGGGTTTACTCTGTTTGCAACCCAAACTACAGTCTGAATTGGGATATTCTTGTACCAAATACCAATGTAGCGTTTCTTTGATTTGCCAGGACTGAAGAAACCAAGTTCAAAGTCTCCACCTTTAGAAACTAAGGTCATGCCATCTGTTATGAACTGGGTCGGAGCAATGGAATCTAATGCCACTGAAACTGAGAAGGAAGGGAGTAAATAAGCAATGAATATCAGGAACAGGAAAGAAAGAATACCCATCAAAATAATACAAGGTAGTTTGCTGATAAATAAGCTGTAGCTGAAGAATAAGACATGATTTCAGTGATTGAGTTTTAGGTATTATATATGAGGTGTATGCTGTATGGTAACTCCAATAGATCTTCACAGGTATATCATCTCACGACAGTGATACTGAGAATTTTGTGGAAATATAATATTTCTCTGGCAATTCACTTGTGTCTACTGTCTACCACTAAAGTCAAGAGTCAAAGTTGATGTCTAATATTTCAACCCCAATAATTTCGGCAGGGCCCTTCGGGCATGATTTTCTTTTCACAAATGATCCGCCGTGGTCGACATGGATGAATATGATAGAGGAGTTGGCTGAGACGCACTATGTTTTGACTATCAACTAACTTGTTGAATGGAGTGAACCAAACTTTGGAGATAATTAAAAAACTTAGTGATCGGACTAAGCTTAATGGTTGCGGTTAAAATCTCGCGTAATTACCTGTGTACTAACTCGTTCCATGAAATGAAAGATTTCAGTAATTTACACTGTTAGTGCCTTGGTACGTAGCGTGCATGCTCAATGTGGATTGGTTACAAGGCAGAGGAATTACGGTTCACTGTATTGAAACGTATCAAAATGGGACGATATGATCGTTAAGTGGAATATCACGGGTGCAAAGACAAGTCCTATCCTAAACCAGAACACTTGTGGGAGCATCAGAGCAGCTAAAGGGGACTTAGAATTGAGTTGAATATTTCAAACGCCATTCAGTCTATTTTATCGTTTCCTTCTTCTTCAATTTGTGGTGAGGAACTGAGGATTGACTATCTACATCCCCTTCATTTTCCTTTCTTTGTCTTTTATCTTGATTTTTAGAGAATTTCCAACAAGAGCTCTGTTGAAAAGGAATAATGACTACCAGGAAAGTTATTGCATTGACCGAGTCAGTTGCATTGCCTTGAGGATGAATCTGTGTACATATCTTTCTGAACAGAGCAGGATGTTCTTTTAGCTTATGTCAAAGTCTTTATATTGTGGTTACTGAAATTCACTTCCCAAGGAGGAGGAAAAAGAACACGAAGTGAAATAAGTCACCACTGGATGACCTTATTAGATGCAATTTACAATAAATTCATGATTTAGATTTTTTGAAAGAGCATTAAATTGATTTTGAGAAAATAAAATAAAATATCTGAATTTAATCTCTCAAATATAATTTTTCAGGATCAAAATGGTTCCTCAGAGAAGTATTTATGACTTTCTTTTAAAGATCATAATACATTGAGGGAAAATATCTAGAGGAGCAAATCAAGACATTTTAAATGGATAAAAAAACTTACTACATCAAATTGAAACAGATATATCTTTCAAGGAACTACATTATTCATTATAATTTAAGTATTACAAACTTGGAAACATTTCATTATAATAGATGGGTCCATTTTAAGCTAATTTTGGAATGATATATTGATATGTTCCAAGAAATATATATATACAAGGTGATAGGATAAGAAAAAGAACTCTGAAGTAATGTCAAAAGAAACTTACAAATTATCAATTCAAGTACAACATCTCAAATGCACCCTAAATATTATCGAGCTTCTAATTGAGAAATTGTTATTTCATTAGCAGATACAGATTCTAACTGAGTTGAAGAAGAATTTGTTTCAACTGAAAATTTCCTCTCATAAAAACCAGGTTGCTTAGGCTCTGTCAATTCTATATTGCTTCCTAACATTAGAACCACCATTGACATAGTAGGCCTATCTTCTGGATCATGTTGAACGCACAAAAGACCAATATGTATACAGCGTAATACTTCTGGTTCATTACACGAGTCCTCAATGTTTTTGTCAATGAGCTCTAGAACCCTCCCTTCTTTCCATTGTGTCCATACCTGAAATGAGAAATTTACTTGTCACATATCAATTTCGCAAAGGTAAACAAACAAAATTATACTAGGTACTTACATGACCAACAAGGTTATTAGTATTGTCTGCATGATAAAACCCTTTATTTCTTCTACCAATTAGTATCTCTAGCATTAAAACGCCAAAACTAAAAACATCAGATTTTATTGAAAATAACCCATCAGCGGCATATTCTGGCGACATGTAGCCACTGCAAAAACATATTTACAACAAGAACTATTAGCACATACTAAATATATGATAAAGATTCTATGGGGTAATTGCTTTAAAGTACTCACTAAGTTCCCATTACTCTGTTTGTGCTTCCTTCAACCTGGTCACCTCCAAAAGTTCTAGCCAATCCGAAATCTGATATTTTGGGATTCAAATCATCATCTAGTAAAATGTTGCTTGCTTTGAGATCCCTATGAATGATCCTTAATCTAGAATCTTGATGAAGATATAGAAGTCCTCGAGCAATCCCACAAATAATGCTAAAGCGCTTGGACCAATTGAGTACTTTGCCTTTATGGTTATCTGTTTCATCCAAGTTGATTATTTATTTTTAGAAGTTCAAGATTCATTATGTTTCAAAATCAATGTCGACAATTTTGCAGTATTCATACCAAATATGAAGGAGTCTAGGCTACCATTAGGCATGTATTCATAGACTAGCACTCTCTCTTCCTCTTGTATGCAGCATCCAACTAATTTGACAAGATTTCGATGTTGAAGTTTTGCAATAAGTTTTACTTCATTCTTGAACTCATTTACTCCTTGTCCTGAAATTTTTGAAAGCCTTTTCACAGCAATTTCTTGCTTATTTTCTAATCTTCCCTGCACATGAATAATTTTTCAGTACATACAGCTGGATGTAGTTTTTGTAGGTTGTTACTTGTTTCTTATATTTCATCCTAAAGCTTACCTTGTATACAGATCCAAAGCCACCTTCTCCAATCTTCTTTTTCATTGAGAAGTTATCAGTGGCCGTAGATATTTCAGACATCTCAAGCAACGGGAGATCCAGATCTTCCTCCTGTCCTTCACTATTTTGCGCTCCTGAATTTTTTGGTTTCTCTAGGAAAATGGACAAATTTTACCTTTGTTAAAACATACAAACATGATAAGATGATTTTAATGAATACGAGTGTTTGATAAGGAAAAGATATATATCAATCTATCAGTACTCATGATCTTTCAAGTTACAGAACTCCAGAAATTTATCAGAAAAGCATTAAACTTAAACGGCTTCTCCTGCTGAGGAACAAATGTTAACTCTTCTGACATTCTTTATGTCTTTCTTGGGGGTCAAATGAAAAACAGCTTTTTTTTATATGCAGAGAAAGCATTAAGTGTAACTAAGAGGTGCATCACTTGGATAAGTTTAAGATAAATAACACGGGAAAAGGTTCGTGTGTATCAGTACTTAGATTCCTGAAAAATTTCTTGTCCTAGGCAATTTAATATGTAGATTACTCTAATTTGATTAGATAGATGTTTTCTGCTTCAACTACTTTCCTAGAATGTACTTTGAAAAGCCATAAAGAAAGTGCAGCCTTAAAAAGGAGCAAGTGATCTTACCATTCATTTTTCTTCTCGCATTTCTGTTATAACATATCCCAAATAAAATCATCCCAAAAACAATGGGTATAATGGTAGCAACTGCTATTGTCATCTTCCTCCTACCCTCCTCATTTTGTGAGCCTTCAATAAAAAGGGAAAAAAGGACCCAGAAAAAGGAGGAGGAAGAGCACCAGAAGAAGAAACAATGGTTAAACTTCATGATGAAAGAATGAACTTGAGATATCATAAATAATTTTTTCAAAAAAAATTGAAGCCATGATAATGGAAAGATATAGACCCTACCTAGTTCTGAAACGTCCATCCGAACATACAGATCCTGTCCCCCAACAGAAAACTGTCTGAGGTCAATCAGATCTCCAGACCACGTGGCACAACCATTACCTTGTCCTCTTATATCTGAATTTGCGTAGGCCATACAAGAACAGTTATTGAAGCACTTTTGTCTGCATTCCTCTAGACCTATTGTCTCATCTAACCAAGCATGAGTAGTGTCAGGCAATTTCATCCCCCTCATTTTCAGAAATCCAACCTTCTTTTTATCCTCACAGTTCAGTTCTACTTTCCTGACACAACCATCAGACCAGTCTATCGTGTTCCATTTTTGCGGTGACTTAGGCTTGAACCCTCCCAAGCATTCGCACACTGGTGAATTAGAAAGGATACAATTTCCATTCGGTCCACATAACCCGTAAGTGTCACAATAGTCTTGTGGAATGGTCGAATAGATCCTCCAGGTTTTATCGGTCTCTGCCCACACATAACGATAACGAACAGAATTGGTTTGGTTCATCGTTAATCTTGTGATTACAGAATCATCCTTGAGACTGTACGAATAGTAGACCTCACCTTCGTCGGACACGAACGTGTAACTGAACAGAGGATTTGGCTTTAATTCTGGGGAGCCACTAAACCCCATGCCATTCCATGGTCCAGTTCTGAAGATTTTTGAATCTCCTCTCATCATATAAAAGTCAGGATAATTATTGAGGGCTACAGTCATAGAGATGTCTCCTGGAGATGGATCTTCTACGCTCTTCCAAGCTGTGAGCCGCCTATTCAAACCTGTTGTCAGGTCGCATCCTAACTTCATCTCTGGTAACAGTGTATCAGTTGGAAAGTCGAAACTTTGCCACAAATAGGATTCTGGGTTTGCTTTTTCCTTATCTCTCACCACCAGATTCCCAGAATCTAAGAGCTCAGCTACCGGATTCTGCACTTGTTTCAAAGGAGTTGAGTTCCAAACCAGAGTCTCGTTTTGGGTGAGGACAAGACTGCCTGTGGTGTTTAACGTTAAGGTTGCAGCAGAGGAATCGTTGATTGGGTTGACTCTGTTTGCTACCCAAACTACAGTCTGAATTGGGATATTCTTGTACCAAATTCCCAAATAGTGTTTACCAGAGTTTCCAGGACTGAAGAACCCAAGTTCAAAGATTCCACCTTCGGACACTAATGCCATGCTACCACTCATTTGAGAAGTAGGCTGAAGGATGGAATCAACTGCCATGGAAGCTTGAAGAGAAGTGACAAGTACATAGGAAAGGAGACCCAGGAAAGAAAGAATAGTCATCGTGTTCTAGAAATTGCAGAAGAGGTGTGACTGATGAAAATGGCTTCTTGAATCTGTGAGGCTATGATAAACCGTGACGTCATGTAGCGATTATTGAGCGACTTTCCTACTTTCACTCACGGGGCAAAAAATTCAACACCTACCAGGCCACCAAGGGTGATGGATGGGAGAGGAAGTCAAAAGTCCATCCATCTGTTTACTTTTTTGTTTTAAGTTAGATTTAGATATGTCAGGCAAATCTACATTTTAATAGAAATAATATAGATTATATTTAAACTGTCAATGCAGTATGTTTAGTTAGTTAAAGGTGAAAATTAGCTCTGCATAAAAAAAATTCAAAATTAATTAAGATAATAGTAAGGATTTAATATTTTTATTTTTACTATAAAAATATTTTTCGGTCACATTCACATAAAAGTAGGTGAGTCCTAATAATATTTTGTCTCTCTTCTCTTTTCAATAAAACTCACCTACATGTGATACATGTGAGTGTAACAGAAAAATTGTTTCTATCACTAAAATAGAAATATTAAACTTTAATAATAAAGGCAAAATTGACTCATTCTAAAAAAACTTTTAAAACAAAATTAGTCATCCACCCTAAGTTTTTCCGTATTTTAGTTGTCTGTGCAAGCAAAGTCATGGGAAAAGACATCTGGGAAAGACTTGATGGTTACTTGAAAATCTTCCAAATCTTCTAGAAGGAAACATAATCCAAAAATTTAATGTTAGCCTGCGTTTAAGGTCAACTACACGTCCCTTGCAAAGGATTAAATTTAGAGCTGTCAAAATGGGCTGGACCCTATGGGCCAGCCCATTAAACCCCATTAATAACCCCCCTTTTTTAGCCCCCATATGATGGGGGTTATTTTTGGCCCTAACCCCAAATAACCCCCATCCTATGGGGTTAGAACAGGGCCAACCCGTTGGGCCACAAATCCAAACGTAATTTTTGATTAAAAATAAAGAAAGAACCGCGTGAGTACGAACTCCTTGCCTTCTTCATCGAGCTTCGCCGACGCCTGCAAATTTGGATCAGGTTTGATGTTTCCTGGCAAGGTGGATGTAAATCCGTGCCGACGGTGGTTCCCGATCTAGTTTCTTTGTTGCTTCCTTCAACAAGGTCACCCTCGCCGATTATTGCCCCGTCTCTGAAGAACTCGAGCCCTGCCGCTGGGAAATCCTGCCCGCCAGTGTTCTTCCTACAATCCTACCCATGCTTTTCGGCTTTTGCAACACATTCAATTCAAACCAGTGAAAGACGAAGGTGTCTCTGAGGAATTTGCATAGCCACCCATCTCCACCTTCTTAGGTAAATTTAGCATTCCACTTTCTTCTCTGATTTTCCTGTCACTAGTTGGTGTATACTATTGTTTTGAGGATCGTTAATTGTTTGATACGTATTAGTTCTCACATACATTTCATTCTGGTTCTCGAGTGAATATGATTGTATATCTGGGATTTCGTATTAGTTCTTTTTTTTATTGAATACTGTAGAACATTTGTGTTGTCTCTTTCTAATTGGACAACATGTACAAGCCTTGTGCTATTTAGTACCACTACCAACTAATAACGTTGAGTGTATGGTAGAGATGAGCTGTTCGTTTGATTTGTTAATATGAATAGTAATTGGTGGGGTTCTTGCAGGCATTAAGAAAGGAGCCTTTGACTGTTTATGGGGATGGAAAGCAGACAAGGAGCTTTCAAGTATTTTCTGATTTGGTAAGCCAATTTTTGTGGTGCTTTGTTTTGGTAGAATAGTTAAGACGTTGGGTTATAACTTTGAACATCAATATATTTGGTTGTGTCACTGTCTTGTGGTAGCTTGTTTTTACTGGAATCTGTGCTTCTCAAACTGCTTTCTATGTAATTGTACTCTAGAAGAGCATGTCTTTTCAAACCGCATCTGCAGAATGATTCTATATTTCTGTTTTATATGGGAATTTGTATCCAAAACATGATTGTATATGTAACCACTATTTTGGTACAATCATATGATATTTGGTAGAATAGGCTAATATAGATTCAAATACCACTAGGATTGAATATTTATCTTAATATAATCCATAGATAGATCTTGCAAGGATCTATAAATATTTGCCTTTGTCTCTCTTGTACGAGGAGCACACAAAATGATATTATATTCAGATATAAAATTCAAGTTTTTCAGCCAGAAAAAATGTATAGTTTAATAGGCATTTTAATGCAACAAAGATAAAAGAAAAACGATAGATTTAGCAGCTTAATGTGAATTACATATATTATTAGACCTTTTTTTTTGGAGTCAAATATAGTGGGGGCATTTGGCCTTTTTTAAATTCAAATTGTCATATTCATGCCTGAGATAGATGAATAGTATGAAGTAATATAGGAAGAACAGTAACACAAGGAAATCTGTTATCTCCATTCTGTATCACTTTGTTTGATTCATATATATACTTTCTAGCTATTATACAGTTATATAGATATTAAATGTGCTCATTATTAACAACCCTCCTCCCTTGTAACCTCATTGATTGTAAAATAACAAACTCTATTGCTCTTGTGTTGAAGCTGCATGCTTATCTTTTGCTGATGATGATTGGCTCTCAGTGCTGAAATTTTCACTGTCTAGAATAGTGTAATCTGCAGAAGAACACGTGTTGAGGTTTGAGAAGCCACACCCATTGTTTATTATGGATGATGAAGTTCAATCTGAAAGTAATGTGATTCTGATTGTGAACCTTTGAATTTGGATGCAGAACCTTTTGCATGTCAACTATGGGAAAATAGCTATTCCTTTCTGCAACAATCTGAAGTTTGACTTGGGAAAATTGCCTTTTTCTTGTTGTATACGTGTACAATTGTATATGTGATTCTTATTATGCGAGATATATGTGTTTTTAAGCCGTATTGCTTGTATAATGTCTTAATCAAGTTGTTACAAGTTGGTTCAAAACATGGCCCGCGGGTTGGCCCTAACCCTTAGGGTTATAAAAATTTTGGCCCATGGGGGCTGTTTAAAATGGGGGCTTTTAGGCCCTGTGGGCTTTTTGGCCCTAGCCCGCGCGGGCTAGGGCCTAACGGGCCAGGGTGGCCCGTTTTGACAGCTCTAATTAAATTATCAGAAGTCGTCTTCTTTTTTTTCGTCATGGCAAAATTGGTAAAAGTCTTTATTTAAAAATTTTATTGCCAAGGAGCCTTTCTTAATTCTTATCAATAAAATTTCCTTTTTTTTCGCGTATATGCAAGTATTTTATAATTTATATATTTTTATAAACCATTTGCCCGTCATTTTTTATTTCCAATTTTCCATAGCACATGTTTTTTTTTTTTTTTTTGTTGAAAAAAATGGCGGATTTCAAATGGTTGAATGACAAGCAGTTTTTCTTTTTGGGTCTGGCTTGTTCTTAATTGTTGGACACCTAGACTAGGCTCAAAATGTGGGCTTCTGGGCCTGCTTCTTTGTCATTTAAGAAACACCTGGCCCCTTCAAATAATTCTGCCCCCATGTATTTTTTTTTTTTTTTGGATATAGAAGAAGGCTAGAAAGCCATGTAAAAGAAATTACAAAGAAGAAAACTTAAACAACATGGGAAACACTTCCCAAACAATCTTGGTTCAACCACGCCCTTAAGTATATAGGGCATTCTCCTAGTAGAGATGACTTACTCAAACCCATCTTGACCATAGCATCAGCAATCCGGTTATTCTCACGGGGAATATACCTTATAGAGACAGTCCAATCTTTGTTCAAATACTCACCTATACTGGGGAGACTCACATTGTGAAAGTTGCCGTTAACAAGTAAATTGACAAGATCATTAGCATCAGATTCAAGAAGAACCTTCTTGTAACCTAGATCCCAAGCCAGTTTAATCCCTTCAAAAACCGCCCACTCTTCAGCTGAAGCAGCATCACAAATCCCCAGCTTCTTTGAAAAACCAGCTAGCCATGTATTGATAAGTGACAACAAACCCGTTTGTGTAATTTTTATTCCTGGTAATGTAGGCCTTTGCCTATTTCTTTAATATCAAAAAAAAAAAACACACACACACACCCGTTTGTGTACGGTTCAATCTTGTCGGGGCTCTTCCAATCATAGCACCTTCATCCTCCTTCTTACCTTTGTGTTGACTTGCAAGCAGTAATGCATCCTTCACCAGCATTCATCCCCGTCAACTTGTGTGTTACTCGAGTTTCATTATTTAGAACAAAATGACATCCATCATCCTCGTTATAATCATACTCCTACCTACAAATGTACATTAGAAACCAAGTAAAGATCCTTGGAGATGGTGTTACTTTGGGAGTTCAGCCGCTCCGATTCTCTCCCACCAATGAACTTCAATTCAATGCCCTTAGCATGTGACTTTCTTCTTGTTACTGTTATATTATAAGGTATCAACTTCTATACGACACACACAAATTTGAAACTCTTTTCCTCCATACAAATGCGAATACATTACAGTACCATATACCGAAGCCTCTTGCAACTTTGTACGAGCAATAAAAAAAAAAAGAGTTCCTGCATCCGGATTCATATAGAGTTCCCCCTGAGAACAATATAAGATTCACGAGTAGAGAAGAGTGGTTCGTACGTCATACGTAGGACCCAAATCAAAATTATTCCGTTAATTTCGCTCTATGATTTTTCCTTCTTTGTTTTTTCCCCCATTAAAAATAAAAAATAACTTTTTAATTTGCTCATTTTGATGGGAGGCCCAATTTTTGAGATACAGGAGATGCGACAGGGCCAGGGCTCAGGTGGGGGAACCTGGCCCCATCACAACTCACGTACGTGGGCCAATACTCCCACCGGCAACCTGCTCTCCCTGTCGTCGCCATTTTCCTGAATGGGACCCCGCACTTCCTATTCCATAAGGGACCGGCAGGTAAACCTAACCTTCCTAGTCTTACCTCACTGTTTATCCACGTGTGTCAACTTTCAAGTCATGCGACATCAAATCCAGGTCCACCAAAAAACTGCACCCTCATCGTTCTCCCTTCATGCTTCTCTCCACCCCGCTCTTCCTTTTCCCTCCCAATGCTCTTTCTTAATACAAAATATATCTATTTAATTTAAGTAGATTAAAAAAGTTAGTCAACTTTGTTAATTAATATACATATTCTAAAATATCCTAGTTATCTATCTTAATTTTTTCTTCTCCCTAATTATTGTTGATTGAGCATTAATAGAGGTAAATTAGAAAAATATTTATTGTTGATTGAGCATTAATAGAGGTAAATTAGAAAAATATTAATAAATATAAAAAATAATATCTAATATTTATACTCAAAATCAATAACAGGATGTGTTAATGATTATACGTTTTTCTTTATTTTTCCAAATTAAAAGCTATTTTTTTGTTTAAAATACACTCCTCCTATCTTAATTATAAAGGCTTCTACAAGGGTTTGCCTTGATCAAACGACTTGAACTCGTTTTGTTGTCTAAATTTATAATTTTTTTTCTAAATTATTCTTGTTAATTACATATATTAAGGGGTCTTTTAATTATAAAAAATATTATCCAATGTACATGATTAAAATGTTATTTATTTCAAAATAAACCAACTTACTTTTTTAAATAAATAACTTATATAACTACTTTTTTAATCTCTATAAAATTAGTTTTCTACTAATTATGAATAAGTAGGAAGTAGCATGTATATAAATGACATGGCACTGAGAATCAGAGTATCTAACAATAATCTGATGCCACGTCAAGTATGACTCAATTTCCTGCGTATTGATCCGTTTTATAGATTTTACCAAATCTGAGCCAAAACTAAGCCTGAATGAGCGTGGAATCTTTCTCAACGAAGTTTGTTGTTGTAAATTACAATTTTGCCCTTCTTCCGCGGATCCCTAGTCTCTAGTCTATCCTCTCCACGTACGTACATGGGTCTGAACTCTGAATCCAGTGCCATTTCTCCTGGCGTCGTTGAATGTACCATAATACCCCTGCATCCTTAACCAGGGTTAGATTCCATCATCATTATGTCTCTCGTTTCATACACACACGCGTATATGATTATGTTGTTTAGGGTACTTAACCACCTTCTTACGGGTTACAAGTTACAATAACCCTCCCTTAAAAACAAAAACGAGAGTGATGGCTGGTTGAGCTAATTGGGCCACTTTGTACACTAATCTACCATATCTTCTGGCTGCGTCGCTTTGACTACACTTGATTGTAAACATTATTTCGTATGTATAAATAATCGTTTTTTTATCACCATACTTGTAAAGTTGTTGATATTATAATAAGGGATTAAGATTTCTCCAGTGACTGGAGATAAGATTATCTCCAGTAGCTTCCAAACTACACCGTTTCACCCCAAACAAAATTAAAAACATCTAATTTCCATATTGAATAGAGAACAGGGCAGAGCTCCACGAGACCTTGAGAGGAGACACTGATCAATCTTCTACTTCTAGCTTCTTGCTTCACGCTTGAGAGGAGACACTGATCAATCTTCTACTTCTAGCTTCTTGCTTCACGCCCTTGCTTTATAGTCGACGGCGGCATTCCTTACTCACCACCATCGTCGCCGGCGACCTAAGCTATTCCAGAAAGAGAGCGTAGATCAGGCGCAGAAGAAACCGGAGCTGGAAACGGTGAAGAAACAGAGGCGCTGCTAGAGAGGAGATCACTGTTCATCATCTTCTACACCGTGCTTGCATCCGCTGTCACTGTTCCGGTTCTTATCTTCAGCGATGGGACCAGTTCAATTTCTGCAATTGGTAGATTTTAGGGTTCATTCATATTTTTGCATCCAGATGTGTTGAATCCACCTTATGTTGATTTCGCGAGTGCTCGACTCAAAGGGGTACATCTCGCTATATCTACATCTCTCTTCACGGACCCAAATACGCTCAATCTTTACATTTTTCAAACTCTCAGACTTTGTAACTATAATTCATCAATGTATGGTTCTCTGATTTTTCATTCTTCCTTGTTCGTTGGAAGAGTCGGTATTTTTCTTGCACAAGTATGTAAGCAGTGTTAATTTGGTTCAAGGCATGTTTGGTTCTATGAGTAGTATAGTACCCGTCTTTCCTTGTCCTTACTAACTTGCATTCCAAAGTCCAAACAACCTCAATTTAGGCTGTAATTTTGCTTGTTTTATGTACTATTATTAGAGTTTTTGTTTGTTTTTGGTGGTTCTGTCCAAAAGGGGCAACCTGAATCACCTTCTGCACAAATGTAAGATCTATTCTTTTAGGGAATTTAGTGATATGTTTTCTTTGGGTGTGACAACCATTTGCTGCACCAATCAAGATTGAGGTAGAGCCGGTGACAGTGTGGAGGGAGCCGGCAACTGAACCGCCTTTCTTTCTTTTTTCTTTTTTTTGGTCAGTTGGGAGCAACCTGATTGTATTTTGATGGTGTGAAGGAAGCTTCCTTTGGTTTACTTAATGTATACTTGGGATTTGGTAACAGTCTAGCAGATAGATTCTAGCTAAGAGGGTGGACTTAGGAAGCTCTGTTAATGGTGTGAAGGAAGCTTCCTTTGGTTTACTTAATGGTCTAGCAGATACAAGTAAAATCTTTAGATTTTACTTGTTCTTCTTTATAAAATTTTCAACTTTAGAGTTTCTAGAAGCTCTGTTATGTTGGTCATCCTTATTGCCCTGATAATTATGAGTTTATATATCATGCTTATGGATGGTAGTCATTGAATAGTGGGTTTTCCTTAATAAATTTGCTTTGTGAAAACCATCTCTTGATTTTAGATGTAGTCTGTGGATTTTATTTGTTGCTTGTAACTGCATCAACTCTTGTGCATTGCTTCTAGGTAAAATTTACCTTTGTTATTGCAATTGAAGTTTATAAATTCAAAACCTAAATGCTTCTGCTGGTATATTTTGGTTCCAGGGGTTCTTTTTCTCTTCAGGTGGCTTAATTTACAATTTCTGATGCTGAATAAATAACCAAAACTTGAATCTTTGCTCTATGGACAATAACACTGTTGGGTCCAGTGATTTCCATATAGATCACCCTAATAAAAAAACAATTTAGACTATGTAGTAATCAACTTCGCAATTATATTACACATATAATTTGTATTCAGCAGCACCTATTATATGGAAAAGTTCACAGAAAATTGAACAGTTCACACACGGAGGGAGACTCACAGCAAAAGTATATCTTGATGAATGCGTCGCTGCCCACTTGTTTTGTTCGGGTTATATAGTTTTTCCAACTTTGAACTGATAAGTAAATTTTACTAGAGCTGGATATCTTTGGTGGAAATAGTTTCTCTACTACAACTAGCATCAGATTAAATGCACACAAGCAAACTACACCATAAAAGGTAATCAAGTTTAAAAACAAAAGACAAAAAAATGAATTCCTTGTGGTATTTATCAGTGACTCAAGTGACTTTATAAAGTTATTCTTCACACGGTTTCATCAAACAAATGAGATCAATTCCTTATATGTACTTGTAACAACTATTTTGGCAGGTATCAACAGAAAGAGTGGTTCAATCTTAACTGTCACCATCCCTTTGCATAGAAACACCAAATTAGACCATATACATAACCTTCCATTCCCTGAAAGATATAAACCAGACTCCTAATCTCCTCTCACTGAAAACTAAATAAGTTTACAACAAGCTCGTGTATTTGATCACAACTGTTAAACCAACTTCAAATCCTTGCATCAAATTTTGTGTTCCAATTAAGTAGCCATAAAGTAGAAAAATACAATCAAAATATCAACATATCCAAAGCAAACTCCATAGCCACCACAAATTTCCCTGATATCAATCTCCAATAACAAGTAAAGAATCACGCATAGGAAATTGGGAAAATTGAAATTCATAGATTAAAATACTGAACCAAGACAACTTAGGAAGACAAATCAACTAGAACAACTAAACACTTAAAATTAAACCAGACACATTTCTTCTATACAAGCCGACTTCTAAATTTTTACATAATCAAAATACAGTTAAGGCTATGGAGACTCTCATTACAATCAGTTGTTGGGTAATGACCACACGCTAAATTCACAGTTCCAAGAGCAGGATCTATTGGTCCTCCAATATCTCATCTTGCAACATCCATCTACAAATGAAACAACACAAATTTTAATTAAACGTTCAAAGTAACAAATAACACATACATCAAATTCACAAATACCTTTTGCTTCTGACAACTAGTCTTATTATGACCCTTTCCTCGACAATAACTGCAAGTCTTTTGCTGTTTTAATGACATTTCCACACTCGATTTTATTCGCGAAGCAACCTTAGGACGCCCTTTAGTTTTGACTAGTTGCGTAGGATCACGTACATCTTCAATGAGTGAAAATTGCAAAACACTACTAGGAATTGGTTCGTCTTCAATTTTCTTTTTCTTTCTTTCCAATTGTTGTTGCAGAAATTCAGCAACCATAGCATCAAGTCTTCTAATCTCAGAAATAGAATCTCTTGCTTCAGAAACAGCCATAGTGAGTTTGGAGTGAACCAACCACAAAGACAATGCACTGACTTCATTAGTAGTTGTTTCAGTATGAATGTCTACAAGATTTTCAGCCCTATAGCTTGCATCCATTGTCCATCTAGACAAAATATATTTATCAGGAAGGGTTATTATTTGTTTCTTCTTCATAATGTATAAAATATGTCTACACAAAATCCCCCTAGTCTCAAATTTTGCACACGAACAATGAGCTGTGAAGGTTTCTGTCAAATGGTAGTCGACGATCGCCCACCACCTTTTATCAACTTCACGAGACCCTACTCGGTACTTGATAAGATTTTCGTCTGATGAAATCTTTTCATGAAAGTAATCAAGTAAGGCAGTCTTCCACTCCCTTTTAAAGATCTCAAATAATTTTTTGGTGTAACGTTCTCCAGCTATTGCTTCAATTGGATGATTAGTCTCCAAATTTGCTTTTGTATTTCTAGTTTTGAAATCCTCATCTTCTTCTGCATCCCTCCTAGACTTGATTGCTTTGTCATATTGGGTAACAAAATCATTTAACATCGTATTAGAGTTGACGTATCCATCAAAAAATGCATTCATGCTCTCACTTCGACCACTTGTGGTCATTCCAGCAAAAAAAGTATCTTTCAAGTATGCTTTTACCCAATGATGACGTGAAGCATACATGTTTGACAACCAACTACTTTCTTTAATATCATATTTAGTCCTCATTGCTTCCCACTTGCTTTCAAATTCATCGATGCTTCGACTTTTATACCACTCACGAAAGTCAACATCAAAACTCTCTTTAAATTGTGTGCGTAGTGCTTGACTATGCTCCATAACATGTTTTTTGATGTGCCACGCGCAAAAACGATGTCGTGCTTCTGGAAATATCTTAGCAATGGCTTTTCCCATAGCTTTGTCTTGATCAGTGATAATAGCAACCGGAGACTTATTAAACATACATGTTCGAAACTGTTCAAACAACCATGTAAATGTTGCCTCCGTTTCATCTTCTAATAAAGCGGCGGCAAACAAAATTGATTGCCCATGGTGATTAACTCCCACAAAAGGGGCAAAAGGAAACCTGAATTTATTTGTTTTGTAAGTCACATCAAAAACAAGGACTTCGCCAAATTGAGCATATGCAGCTCTCGACCTACCATCCGCCCAAAAGACGCTTCTTAATGTGCCATCTTTTGCTAGATGCATATCAAAATAAAAAGCTCCATCAAGAGTGGACTTCCTTTGAAAGTGTTTGATGACGCTTTGACATTCTTTCCCTACATTATTCTTTCTTTGGCTTGATATAATAGTCTGAATTTGAACTGGAGTAATATTAACTTCTTTGTCCATAGTGTTCACCACCTTTGAGATTTTTGAAGACGTTAAACCCTCTTGATAAAGCTGAGAAACAATAGATTTAGTAAACTCTGAGCGTCGTAAATCTTTGTGAGAACAAAACTTCTTCACCTTTGAAGGAGTGTTAATCAATGGATGATTGTGGGTATCATTGAACTTCTCCACAACCCATGATTCATCTACTAACTTTATTTGGAGCATTGCTAAACAATCAGTCCTTGTATCCCTTCGCCTTTTGACATTATGAACATCAACTCTTTTATCATTTAGTCTCTTGACACCTTGCTTTGAGCACACATAATTCCACCTATATAGTTGTTGTGTTTTCGTATTCTTGCTAGAGTACTGCTTACGTATTCCAAACCCTTTACCTTCTGCATAATCATTATAAAAATCATAAGCTTCTTCTGCTGTCTTAAAGACCTTACCCAAAATAGAGGTTTCACTATAATCATCTTCCACAATCTCATGTATATTATCTTCCCCATAATCACCATCTTTGTCTTCCATGATTTCATAGTGATCATCTTCTCCAAATTCATCACTGTCTTTCTCCAAATCAACAACATCATCAAAAGATACCAAACTTTCACGTATGTCATTGTCTTCAATAGTTGTTATTTGTGAGTGATCCATGATAAAAATCACAACTTAAGCAACAACACACTGTTTTATATAGATATCAAACTTTCACTCAAATCTGTACAACAATGGAGATATATAAATGAACTTGTTTTATATAAGGAAATGGTTAACATAAACAAAAGAAAAAGACATTTATCTTCAATTTTAACACAAAAAAAGATGAAACCGATGGAGGATAATTTTAAAACAAAGACCTGTAACCTATAAGATAATTTGATTGGATCAAGCAGGTTTGTGTTTTGTGGGCATGTCATGGTGTGTCAAAAAAAGGATTGGATCATAAGATTATCTCCAGTACTCGGGATCAAGGCTCACTCGTAACCTCTCTTTACTGCATATTTAATCAATTAAAAAACGGACCAAAAAAAATTTATAACGTGGATTCAACACATCTGGATGTAGATATAGCGAGATGTACCTCTTTGAGTCGAGCACTCGCGAAATCAACTTAAGGTGGATTCAACACATCTGGATGCAAAAATATGAATGAACCCTAAAATCTACCAATTGCAGAAATTGAACTGGTCCCATCGCTGAAGATAAGAACCGGAACAGTGACAGCGGATGCAAGCACGGTGTAGAAGATGATGAACAGTGATCTCCTCTCTAGCAGCGCCTCTGTTTCTTCACCGTTTCCAGCCTCCGGTTTCTTTCTGCGCCTGATCTACGGCTCTCTTTCTGGAATAGCTTAGGTCGCCGGCGACGATGGTGGTGAGTAAGGAATGCCGCCGTCGACTATAAAGTAAGGGCGTGAAGCAAGAAGCTAGAAGTAGAAGATTGATCAGTGTCTCCTCTGAAGGTCTCGTGGAGCTCTGCCCTGTTCTCTCTATTCAATATGGAAATTAGATGTTTTTAATTTTGTTTGGGGTGAAACGGTGTAGTTTGGAGGTTACTGGAGATAATCTTATCTCCAGTCACTGGAGAAATCTTAATCCCTTATAATAATACCAGCATCTTGCTTTCACTTGGAGGAAAGGGGAGACTGGAGAGGCTATTGAGAGCAACCACTATTAATTACTGTCATAAATACGTCCATCCAGATAACTAATTTTCCTCCATTACCCAAAACGAAGTAGAAAATAAATAAATATAAAAAGGAAAACTAACAAGGAGCAACATTTTACAAGCGTAAAAACAAACCAACCTAAGATGTAATTGAGGCATATTTTGTGGGTGGACGCGGTACGTAATGTGGGAACAAGCTTCAATGGGAGGCCCTTGTGGCCCCCACACGTCATCATTCATAGTCACCAACAATGGGGGTAATATTGGCAATCCACACTCGCATCTACCTTTTCTAATTTGTTCACGCTGTCTGTCCGTGTTCCGATTTCCCCTCACACTCACTCTCTCTTTCTCCCCGGCGCTCCCCCAAAAAAACTTCGCTTAAACCTCAAATTCCATCTTTCTCTTTTTTTCTTTTAATTGGTGGCCAGCAACCATGGCTATCTTTAACACTCTATTCTTCGCTGTGTTCGTCTTCGTTTCTCTCGCCTCTCTCTCTTCTTCTTCTTCTTCCTCCTCCTCCTCCATTCACGATCTCCTCCGGTCGAAGGGTTTGCCGGCGGGGCTCCTGCCGGAGGAGGTCAAGTCCTACACTTTATCGGAGGACGGCCGATTAGAGGTATTTCTCCACGGGCCTTGCTTGACGAAATACGAGAACAGAGTCCTCTTTGAAAGCGTGGTGAGAGCGAACCTCACTTATGGCAGTCTTATTGGAGTGGAGGGTCTGTCTCAAGAAGAGCTCTTTCTATGGCTGCCTGTTAAAGATATCATAGTCGATGATCCCAAGTCAGGTTTGATTCTTTTCGACATTGGGGTTGCTCACAAACAGCTCTCCCTCTCTCTCTTCGAAGATCCACCCCACTGCAAGCCCCAAGGTAACGCCTTTCTCTTTCTCCCATCAAATTAGTTTAATTTTCTCTCCCAATTTATTCTTCCCAATATTTTTATTGATATCGCACTCGAAACTAAATAGAATTTACCACACACGATCTTTGGTCATACTTGACACAGTTTAATTTGTTCCAATTTCGCAATTTTCTCACCTGAGAGGTGGAGAAAATCTGAAACATATTTTAGCATTTGTATTGTCCACGATTCATAATGCTCTCTTACTTGGCACGAAGGAAACAGCTTTATGAGATCTTTATAGTTTTGGTATCTGATAATTCTAGCTGCATTCCTGGCTCCGTGGCTCGTATCTTTTAGTACGAATACCTATTTATTTGCCTTTAATACGTATTTCCACTGTATCTGAATATCTGAAGCCGCACTGCGACTACCCGAAAAAAACAACACTAAACATGGTGACAAACATCGAACTTATCTTTTTGTTTTTTTCTAGAATTCCCCTTCGGAAAAAACAAGAACTTTTGTTATATTTGGGTAAAAAAAAATAAAAATCAAAGGAAGTTGCCTCTGAGATAGCAATTTTTCTCCGCGTCAAGTCAGTATTGTGCAGAGAGGTGTTTGCAGCATCAGTGTGCTGTCCAGCCAGACAAGCAGTTTCAGAGTTTGTTTGGTTATTGGTTTTCTGCTCGTTTTACCGTTTTTTTTTTTTTTTGTCAGCACTTTCAACTTTCTATACATTTGATCAAGTTGCCAAAGAAATAAAAGGCAACACTTTATGGCACTGATTTTGGGTATTGTGAGGTTAATAATATGGTTTGTGCAGGTGTGATAAGGAATCAGGTGAGGAAGGAGAAAGGATTCGAAGCGCTGAGATAGAGAGAAGACGCATGCCACCCTGTCTTGTCTTTTGAGGAATCGGTCGTTGTCTTTTTTCTGTGTCTTGTTCATATATAAGTTTTACCTTTGCGTTTTCAGTGTGAGAGTAGGGTTGGCGTTATGTTAGAGCAGAGAATGCCGAGAGCCTGTAAAAGGGAAAAAAAAGGAGAGAAGCGAAACAGTGGAATGTGAATGTGGTAATGAAATTATAAGTTCCGATCTTCATACTTGTGTTGGATGTTAAGTTGATGTGATATATGTGTGGGAAGGCAAAGAATCGAGTATATAAAAGTGAATGACTAAGTTATGATAAAAGCAAACTTGCTTAAGAAGATGAGGGGGAAATATGCGGATTGTCTGCTCGGTGTTTTTGGGTTGTGAAGAATAAGGGGACAAGTAGTGGGTGTATTTGTTCCTTGCTTAGTGAAAGGCGAATAATAATAGATACGATTTGAGCGGGGCTGAGATGGCTTTTTGTGTAGGCCTGCATAGAAAAAGGGTAAAAAGAGCGGCTCTCTCTACCTCAAAAGTATCGCATAGCAGGTACTCGTATTAATAAGGTGGAGAGGGTACGATGTTGTTAACACGGGCTACTTTTGTTGTGAATCATGTGAAGGTAACAGTGATGTCACGGGTGTGGTCTGTGAGTTTATTTGAGTGGAAGCGACCCCCACCATTGGGCTTCACACACTTCACTCTACTACTACTGCTACTGCATGCCCTTCCTTACTTTAATCTGTGTTATCGTGCGCCCACAACATCAACCAATCCTCTCTCTCGCTGCCCATCCTTTTGATGCGCTTTTCGTTACGTTACATGCACTTCGTTTTACTTTATTTAACACATAGCTCATGCCACATTGACTGTTTGGCGAAAGCGACGGTATGAGTGTTGTGAATGACAATGAATGAATGTTAAAATAAGTGAACCTCCTCCCTATCCCTTACGGGGGAGTGGGGGTATAAGTTAAGTTGTTTAAACCCAAAAAAGTGAATGCCTTTGGCTGTGAGAGGAATATGAACAAGTGAATAATAATAATTTGGAAGAAGAATGTGATCGAGCCCAAGTAAAAACATGGGCAAAAAGAGAGTAAATGAAGGAGGCAGTAGCAGTAGCAGTAGCGGTATATAGGAAGGAAGGCTGGTGGTGAGGAATAATTTGGGAAGAATGAGAGACGACAGATATTAGAAGGGCAATATGGGAGCAAATGAAAGCGCTGTGGAAGTGAGGCCAGTCATAGGAAATTACCTCATTTGGACTGTTCCCCATTAGCACTGAAAGCCGCAGCTTCCCTGATCTATCAGCGCCTCCTCCAAGTCCAACTATATTAATATACCCACACACCTCTTATTCCAATCCTGTAGCTAGGATGAATACTCGTTTTGGTGGTCTACCGTCACTTTACTTAATTCGTTGGAATTAATTTCAGGAATAAAATGGACAGATAAACATGAATTATTCCCCAAATAACCTATATTGTGGGAAAAAAAACATCATACACATGTATTATACAAGTCTTGCGTAGATCTTCCTCCCACCATCCTAATATTTTGGCACCCTCACTTTGAATATTTCCTCATACTCGTTCCTACATTGATGCATCAATATAAAAACTATAGTTCGAAAAATATTGATTTGATTATTATAACGACAACTTTTAAATTTAATAGATGATGATAAAATATTAAAGGGTTAAGGTGCAAAAATACACATGTGGTTTTTTCAAAAGTGCACAAAACACCAAGTGTTTTTTTTTTGTCCAAAAGTGACTATGTGGTTATAAAAGTGGAGCGAAAATACTCATTAACTGTTAGTTTGATTTTTTTTTTTTTGTATTTTTAAGGCAGTTATGGACGATGCCTCGGCTAAATTTCATCCTAGCTGGCAGTGGAGAGCTGGAGAAAATTACAAAAAAATGGCCCAAATAGTTTTAAAAATTACAGAAAAGCGGCAACGGTGGCAAGAGGCAAAGATGGGCGGCCCGATGGGTGAGATTTAGAGAGAGAGAGGAGGAATTGGAGATAGAAGGGTTGAACTGTAATTTCCAAGATGTCTAAATCATTTTCTTTAATTTTCTCCAATTCTTTACTACCAGTTGGGATGAAATTTAGCTAAGTTATCGTCTATGTCAGCCTTAAAAATACAAAAGAGTCTAACTAACTGTCAATGAGTATTTTTGCTATACTTTTATAACCACAGTTACTTTTGTACTTAAAGAAACACTTGGTTGGCCTGAGGAAACCTTTGCACACCTCCGTTACCTTTTGGGAGGCCTACGCTCCATAGAAACTGTCTACCTGAGACTGTTCCTTGGCCCGTGGGTCAGCACAATGTTAAAATTCTAGCTCTTCCAAAGTGGTATCTCATTGATGGCTCAAGCCTCCTTGTTGGATACACTTTTAGGAAAACCACATGTTACACCTTAGCCCAACATTAAAAAGCGATGGAAGTGTTAGAATATAAGGTGAGATTAAATAGTTAGTTAGAGGGTCAGTTAGTTAGAGAGTTAGTTAGGGGCACTAGTCTATATAAAGGGGTCAACACCCTCACTATTACTTTTAATCACTATTACTCTTTGTAAGAGCATTGTGCTCTATTGTTAATAATACATCATTCTTCATCTTCTTTCTCCCTATTATCTTCTCTAATTATAGTACTTAACATGATATCAGAGTCAGGTTAAAGATCCAGCACTGATTTATCAAGATCCCAGGCCTCAAGCCCACACAAGTGGCTGTCTTTGCAAGAAAGAGGCCCAAAAGGCAAGAAAGAGCCCGCACAAAACAAGATCCACCCGCTCCGCTCTAAGAAAGAGTCCGAACTTCATCAAACGGGTCACCAAATTCTGATCTCTAAGAAGGAAACCAGATCTCCAAGAAAGAAACCGGTGATTCAGAAGCAAAAGTGAAATCTCCCTCTTGTGAGACTCCACATCCCACACACATGGTGAGGGCTCCACACCCAACACACACTAATCACATTAGCTAAGACCCTTTATATAGCCAGGATCCTAACTAATTCACTAACTAATCAATTAACCATCTTATACTTCTAACACGCTCCCTCAAGTTGAACACTATTTATCTCAAATGTGTTCAACTTGAACAACACAAAATGAGGGATAAGGTGAATTAAATTAACCAGTTTTGTGTTGTTCAAGTTGAGCACATTGTTAAATAGTGTTTAACTTGAGGGGACGTATTAGAATATAAGGTGAGATTAAATAGTTAATTAGAGGGTCAATTAGTTAGAGAGTTAGTTAAGAACCCTAATCTATATAAAGAGTTCACACCCTCACTATTACTGTTAATCACTATTACTCTTTGTAAGAGCATTGTGCTTTATTGTTAATAATATTTCATTTTTCATTTTCTTTCTTCCTATTATCTTCTCTAATTATACTACTCCAAAGGAAGTTGTTGAGGGTTTTGGGTTTGCTTCGCATCTAAGAAAAGGACGAAATGGGAAGATGAAAAATTGGAGCAATTAATTCCAGATGTTAGAAAATAAATTAATGCATTCCCTTTCACGGCCATGAGACGCGGTCGAATTTCATTATTGATCCCCTAATCAGACGTCACGCACACGTGGCACGTCATGCTTTTCCATCCAACGACGGATCAAGAGGCCAGGACCCAACGACGCGACCCCGCCCAAACTGAATTTCGCATCATTTTCACTCTATCCAGTAAAATCGCGTCCCCTTCCCCTACGCTTCCGAGATAAAAACCCCACCTTTTTCTTTCCACTTCCTCAATTCCGCTAAATTCCAGATACCTGTGACGCCAACAAAGTCAGAGAGTGATCATGGGAGGCGGAGGAGTTTTGAGGACCGCGGCGAAGGTGGCCGGAGCCGGCGTGGCTTCCGCCAGCCTGAGGGGCGTGCCCGTTGCGCCGCCTGCTGAGCAGTCGATTCGCAGAGCTTCGAGACCTGTGTCGGCAGTATTGACTTCGGAGGGAGCGAAATCTGCTGACGCTGCGCCTCTGCACACGGCGGCGTCCTGGGGCTTGGACGAATGGGATTTCGCGCATGACGATGGACTCGCCATGGAGGCCGGCGAGCCTACGCCCAGGGTGGTGTTTGGCGAAGTCCCCAGCTTTCAGGAGGCCAAGGCTGCTGCCTCCGAATTGAAAAACGCCATTGATGAGTATATTGTTCCCCCCTTATCTTTGAATAAAATTGAAAACAGAGTAGTGAAATTCGTAAATTAAATTACTCAATTTTGTTTCAGAATAGACTAGTGCTAACAATTTCTGGTAGGGTATCAGGAATGCTGGTTAAAACTAATGAGGTTTAGTCTGAAACTAATGCTGAGATCATGTGTTCCTGTATATGCATCATAAATAGGGTGTGATTTATCTTCTATCTGAGGACACTTCTCTTCATGCTAAGACCTTATCTTATTTATGAAATGTCAGGGTATACCTGTCCTCTAATTCTTCTGGTAGTGAAGTCTCTGTTCAGTCCCCTCTTCTTCCTGGTACGGAGACCAAATTTTGTGTGATCGAGGCTATTTCAACTCCTTCAATGCCGAACCATGCCCTTCAGGCCTTTAAATTTCTGAGCACAAATTCTGAGTCCCAGGTAATTCATGACTTTCCTAATCCATTGGAGATCTCTTTGTGCAGTGCTTAAAGAGCTTATTTGGGTGCTTGGTAAATACCATGGAAAGTGGGACAATAATGAATGAAGCGCCTCCTAAATTTATTGTCAAGTCCTGATGCTATTCACTTTTCTTTGATCTAACCAGACCATTGTAGCGTCTGTTGCTTCTGATCCGAACGTATGGAATGCTATCATGCAAAATCCTTCGTTAAAGGACTTCCTCCAATCTCACCAAACAGGTATTTAAGTCTTAAATATAATATTGAAATTGACTTTTTTTTTAGATATTAAGGAACCTAATTAAATTAATTTATATTTGTCTATCTTTTCTCCAAATTATTTTACCTAATTTATGAACTGATACATAATCTAAAGATATATATAACATTATATGATTAATTAACTTATTTAGTTTCTTAATCTCTAAAAAAAAAAAAAAAAAAAATCAAAAAAATCATTAGTCTTAGGACAGTATATTTTTGAGCCTTGTTCTATTTCATGTGGCATATTAATTCCCCTTCTGTAAGGTCTTACACTGGATTTCATGTTGCTAATTGTTCTACAGCTGCTGGGGTTGAATCAGAGGAAGCTTCTAAAATTTTGGAGAAGTTACACCACTCGGACCAAAAGGACAATCAAGGGAATGGGTTTGTGGATTTCATGGAGACAATGCAGAATTTTAAGGTGACAGTGACTGAAATGGTAAGCAATGTGTCAAAATACTTCAGCAACATATTTGGGTTATCAGAAGCGGAGAAATCGTCGTCTGGTGGTGCGAATGGAAACACGAAAGTAAACTTCATGGATCATTTTGCCATGGGAGGAACTCTTATGGGGTTGGCAGTACTGGTGATTATGGTAGTCCTACTCAAGCGGGCTTAAACTCTTGCCATGATCATTAATTCGCCGAGCCTTCTAATATGCTCTGATCTATTCCCTTTCCACCTGTTTTTCATTATGGTAGTTCTATGTTAATTTCATTATGGGCCAGAAACTAAAAATGGATTGATCTTTTCTTTTTTTCCCCACCACATTGAACAGATTAAATTTACCGTGTCAGGTAGATTCAATCATTTAGAATTCTCCAATATCACTGCTAACTGTCGCTAAAAGGAAAATGATAGTGATAGTTGGTGGATTTGTTTGAGTTCGTTATCCAGAAGAGGATACAAATAAATGCTAAAACAAAAAATATTTCTCAGCAAATTATTGCGACCCTAGAAGTACAAAAGTATGTGTATGATGCAATGCTAAAATTTGTGAGCAGAAGTTCTTTTTCCCTTTACTGCTACACGCCTCTTTTCATCATCAACTTGGAAAATCCAGCCACGGGCTGTTTTATTCATCCTAATAATCATTGCTAATATCGATTATGTCTTCCTTTGCTATATGCATCAAACCTCTGTCTCTTCTGCCACTTGCTTGCGTTCGCTCTGGTTGGCCTCGCTGGAACATCATAAAACAATAAAAACTCGTGATCAGGTTCTGAAGAGAATTTCTGCAACTTGTTGATTATGTTGGTACTTGTATAAACAAGGCACTTACCTTCCGCAACACAAACGCCAAGTATAAGTAAGCTACTTCCCATTCATCTGGCGAGAGTGTGCCTGAAAATTAAAGAGGAATATGGCATGATAAAATATGAAAGACGAGAGGAATGTGGCATTTTATGTTATAAGCAGCAGTATGTTAACAAAGATGAAGGTAACGAGAAAGGATGTTCAGCTTCATGGGACCAAGAAAACTAAATGCATGGGTGACAGGGCAAGAAAGACTTACTCTGATCTTGGTTGCCATCACCCAAGGCACCAAGTCTTCGCATGAGCTCAATAAAGTCTGGTTTTTTCATGTACTCATGCACGAACTCATGGGAATTCTTTGCAAAGACAAGCTCAAAATCGTACTGTAAAGTGTGAAGGAGAGTGTTATCAATAGAACACAAGCTTGCCTAATCTATTACTTGGAGGGAAATATAGAGATTGAATTTAACTAACTCTTAAGATGTGATACCTCTTCGGCCAACGTCTTGAATACGTGGAACGGGACAATCCATTCAGGACAATCAACAGCATCCTGCAATAGAAGTTGTGTTGTAAATGACGGAAGTGTAAATCATATTCCTGAATCACATTTATGACGTAATAAATAGTCTGATATTAAAATACTATTAAGAAGCTTTTTTCATGGAAACAACTACTGGAGTACAAGGAACAAATTTAACCTTTAAAAATAGAAACAATACCTCTAGATGGAACTTGTACTTTATGCCAAAGGGGCTGGAAGATTTAAATTTCTGAGTAACAAAAAGAATATCAGGTGAGATACTGTTCCACAACTTGTATAAAATTCATTAGTAATTTCCACCCAAAATACAAAATTAGGAAGACGTAACATGAGGAGAAAAAAATTACCTTATCAGAAAATTCTTCATCAAAATGCACCCAGTAGACGCTATTTCCAAAAGACAACCCTTCAGCTGCATATTTGATACAATGAAAACAGCATCTCCAATCAAGTTCAAGAATTGCAAAATTGATGACATTATGCTAATATACACAAGGACCAAAATGTCATTATTCTGTTCAAGGAGAACGAGTAGAGATCTCTAGCGGGGACAAGAACAGTTCATGATCATTTGAGTAAACTGTATTACAGCTCTTGACACACAGAATACTGAAGCCTAAATCAAAGCAATACATGATACTAGTACCTAAGAATTCACTTCAGAATGAGAAATCATGGAAAGACAGCAAAAGCACTATTAGTAACATAGATTTAGATAGCACTAGCATGCTATAGTTTCGTCAGATTCATCACACTTGAATATGCGGTTTAGCTAAACAAAATTCATCTTTTAGTAACCTAGAGATATATCTCAAATAGAGATCATATCCTTGCAAATGCTCAAGTCATAATTTTGAAGAACACAATAATCCTAAATCAAGAGATATCAAATTCTGTCATTTTCTTAAATGTCATAAAAACAGCGGGGGCATCCAAAACCTTGTCTTAGCTTTTTAACAAGAACATTAGCATCAGGCATTGTTCCAATAAAAATGCCTCCAGGACGAAGTAATGCTGACACATTAGCCAAGGCTCGTCGAGCACGAGCTTCTGTAGACCAAGAGTAATGCAACGCAAACTGCATAATTCAAAAGGTTTGACAGATTAGAAAATAAGATACACTTCCAAAACTGAAAGTAGCCCATAAATTTAATTTGCATGACATGGGATAAAAGAGTAGTAACAACTGGCAGGGGGAAATGGCAGTTGTCAAGAATATAGAGTAGAAATACATGAACCAACAGTTTTGTCCAAAAACAAGCTGATTGCTGGGCAAGGGTGATTTAAAGATGAAGGACAATTGTACTTTATTGTAGTAGTACAAGCCAGTTCCTCTCGTTTTTGGTCTGATTCAGAGATGACTTATAGTAATTAACTTGAATGCTTAATTCACCTGACAACTACAAATATCAAAGGGCGCATCTTCTGCAAGAACCTTGTCCAAGCGAGCCTGATGATCAACAATTGTTAAGAATATGATAACACAATTGCATTATCTAAACAAAATACAGAAATTGCTAATAAAAGAAGGGGAAGAGAGTTTTCATAGAAATAGATATATTTTGGGTTAAGTCATTATACCAACATCAATGACCTATATTTTATCAAACTATTCAACTACAGACAAAGTCTTGCAGAGAACACGAGGGATTTAAGTCTTGATTATAAATGTATTATTTATATTATTTCTTTGTCTTCCTTCTTTCAAGTATCTTCACTAAAATTTTAATACACTCTTTGTTCTCAATTTTCATCAAGCAACAAGAGTACAGAAAGTATTTTCATGAGATCAACAAGTTTTAGTCACCTCATAACAATCTCCACAGAAGAGGCGAGCAGGAAATGTGAACTTTTTCCGTCGCTGATGATGGTCTGCATCACCATTGTATCGTGTACGACAATCGTCAATCTGGAAGATTGTTGAAATCAGTGAGCTGAAGCTGAGGATGACAAACATATGACAATTGCAAATATTTTGACACATTAAGGCATGTAATCTTTCACCATCTAATAGCAAGGACTTGAGGTATAACATATAAGAAATTCATCACCTGGAATGAGGGAAAATACAAAGTTACAATGAAAAAATTTACTGCCGCTAAGTATAAGTTTATGAATAATTTGAAACCAAAATTAGTATAGCTTGAAGTGTACAGGAAATAAATGAGTAATTCATTCTTGGGGAAAACTTGCTTCAAGGTCATCCCCGAAGCACATAACAGCCAGAAACAGAATTCTGTAACTGTTTATAAGGAGGGGAGGGAGGGAGTTAAACTGCAAGAGATAGACAAAAGAGGAGTTTTATGCATGAAATAGGCCATGACAGAGGTATATGATATAGAAATAGAAGTTATCTGGAGATTGTATGAATAATTTCTTCAAACCCTTATCCTACTTCAACTATCACAGTTTGATGAGTATATTTGGTAAAATTTCAGAATTCATATAAGGCTAATAAGTTGACAATTCCAGTAAATTGTAACACTTACCGAGCCTTCAGCAATGTCAATACCAACATAATATCCAACTTTGGCCTTGTCCCATTTAATAAGATCTCCACCCTATGAAAACAAAACAATTACATAAAGAGGCTTAGCTCCCGCAGGAGAGTAGCTTTTTCGAATATTGAACATGGATTATAACCCATTAACACCTTGCCACAAGCGATGTCAAGGACTGCATCTCCTCGACGTGCATAAAGCTGAATTAAGACACTCTTAATCTGTTCAATAAAAGAACACACAACAATTAATTAACCAACAATGATGTAATATTCTGCTGATAAGATTTTAAGAGTCACAAAACAGAACGCATACCCAATTGTTGAGTTTCTTTAAATGAATAATTGGACTAGCCTCCCGCTCTTCCAGGGTCTGGTTAGTTCTTGCACTGTAATGATCAGCCACTTTCCTAGCATATATTTTCGTGCTTTCATCCTCCAGAAAATGTGAGTCACCTAAACACAATTCACCAAATGCAAATAAGCACACTGGCCAGAACCTTATGAGCTTTCTACAAGAATAGCAACAAATGGGGACGGGAAAAGACACAAGTTTGCAAGTAGGATTCTTCATTAAACGGTGGGGAAGTATAAAGCCTATATTTTTTTTTTCAAACCCTTGCCACAATTGATTAAAACGTTAAGGTGAACTCTACTCAGGATAACATTCTGTATACAAAGTTAAGGCGAACTCTCATAATCATTCTCTTTTCCTTCAGAATTGCAGAGAAGATTTTCCTCTCCCTCTTTTACAGTTCACGAGCAGAATCTTGGCTCATTATTCGTTTGTGAGGAACCAAACCAAGCCTAAAACTTTAAACCGCATCACCCAGATCCATGAAACACCAAATTACCCTTTATAACAGTGAACAACTATACGACAAAACACTCGAAAAAAGGGCGGCAGCACAAAGTTACCTTCTGGGTTGTATCTAGCTTTCGATTGAGGTGGCCCGAAAGAGGATGAAGGAGATTCCTGGTATCCTCGTTTCATGGGGAACAATCGAAAAGACAGCAAAACTCTACGTCGATGCTTTAAGAGATAAAAACCGTTAATTTTTGGGTCTTATCAAAGACAAGCCGCTTTGGTATTTTTGCCGTCGAGTTCGATCAGGCGGAATAATGAAAGCTCAAGTTGAATCAGGCGTGGAGGGGAACATGGATTGCTGTCTCCGGGAGAATTTATGCTTGCTGTGTAGCCGGAGGCGGTGAGGGCATCTAGCAAAGCGTGATTGGTGGAGAACAGCGAAGAATGGTGGTCTGCGTAACATCTGAGACAGGCATCTTTCTCCAAAAGAATCAAAGAGAACAACCTTGTGATTGGATATGTACTTGTATCAGCTTTTGTTGCTCAAAGAATCAGCGAACAACGAACCCCAATTCTAGTAGAACGTAGCAACCAGAAAGACCTGCCCCGATCTTCAAGGATTTCACTTAAACGCAGACAGAGGAAGAAGAGGGAAATACGTGATATTAAAAACGACACTAATAATTCTCTGTTTTTATTGCTGCTTTTATTGACCAATAAAGTAAATTCATCCGGTTGTTCTCGCAAGACAAAAACGACGATTTGTATATGTTTGGGAGAAGAAAAGTGTTGAGGTAAATATACATAAAACTCATTTTACATATTTATTTTATAAATCATAAAATAAAAAGGTCTCATACATTCCACAAAAGTGGAATAAAATGATTGAAGGGTTTAATATTTTTACATTTACTGTAAAAAAAAATTTCTGCAGCACTTACATAAAAGTGAGTGGTTCCAATAATATTTTATTTCTCATCTCTTTATTATGAGACCCACTCACCTTTATGTGAGTATTGTAGAAAAAAGTTTCTGCAGTAAATGCAGAAACATTAAACCTATGATTAAAATATGTGAAATTTTACTAATGAAACCAAACAATTATAATTCAAAGAATATACAAAAAATTGTAAGAAAAAATCTCATATAAAGATAGTTGAATTACCGAAATTCTAATTTGGGTCATGAACTTAACAAAATACTCCATCCGGTCCTAATTATAGGACATATTTAACCGATTTTGAAGGGATTAATGATAGAGGTTAAATTAGTTTATTTTCCTCATTTTCCTAAAATGTCTTTATATAAATTTTGCACTTCAACTACCTTATTGATTTCACATAATCTCTTATTCATATCAATAGGGGTGTTTTAGGAAGAAATTGACAAAAATTAGAATGTTGTTCTATAATTAGGACCAGAAGAAGTATATCTCAGGTTATGTGTTATAATTAGAGATTTAAAATTTGGGTTAAATTACTTCTATATCCCTTAATTATTAAAACAACAAGATTAATTTCTTTAGAAGTATTATACCACAGAGCACCGTTTGTTCTCTGGCTTCTTTGAAATATTAATTATGCACAATATTAAGTTTATAGGAAAGTAGGAGTATATGTAATTGAAAAAAAGGTGAATTCTTGTGTACTACAATGTTTCACAAATATCTTTATATGATATTTTCTCTTTGTATAAAAAAATAATAATGGATTTGATATATATATATATATATATATATATATGATTTAAAATTTAAACTCGGATCATAAAATTTTAGGTAAGAATAAAAATATCAAAAGAATGTAATATATCTCATGGCGAGCATACGATAGATTTCAATTTATTCTAATACATTATCTTATAAAATTGAATATTGTATAAGAAATAATATTGTGTATAATTAATGTTTGTAAGGAAGTCCAAGAACAAAGGTGCTCAGTCCTAGAAGGAATTAATTGATAGAGCAAATAATTGATAGAGCAAATGATAAGGTTTTCTTCTTCTTCCAATTTTGTTGTTTTAATAACTAAGGGATATAAGGTAATTTGACCAAATTTTGAATCCCTATGACACATAACTTGATATATAATTTATCAAGTTCAATTACTCAAATTAAAATTTAGATAATTCAAACGTGTCCTATTTGTAACTCAAACTTGCCTAACACCACTCCCAATTTAAGGGTTCAAAAACTAAAGAAAATAGATAAATTAAAGAAAATAAGTAAGCTAAAAGAATGACTATTTTAATAGCTGAGATATAATCTCAAATTTGACACCACCGTACAAGTATTATATTTTGCCTCTGCAGTGTTGGATGCTTCCCCAACGTGATGGCACAACGGATTAAAATGAGCCGAGCAAGAAAAATATGGTATTTTGTTTTTCTAATATAAATAAATATCATTTGAATTTATGAAGCCAAAAAAAATCTGTTAACACTTATAAATAATAAAGAGATGGTAGAGATCAAATTGAAATTTTAAAGTGTTGTTGATTCTATCATAATACCCTCAATTTTAAAAAAGAAAAAGCATCTCGCCCTCCTCTTGGCCAAAACACTTTTATGTCTTAGGCTTTTCTCTAAATTAGAGGATTAGACATTTTTTATTTTTTTAAATTTTTATATATTCTATTTATTTAGATTATATTATATGTTGGATCCTGAATTTTTTTTTTGTACCCAATATCTCAAATTAATTAATTTCCCCGGCCTCTCTTGGCTAGAACCCTTCGGACACTAGCCACTGGAGCTCTGGCACTGGTGGTTTTTTTCTTCTTTTTTTTGTGGTGGGTAGTTTTTTTTTTTTTTTTTGAAAAGAAAAATGTGCTAAGGTCATGTGGAAGTGATTTGAACTCACCCCATCTTGATTCTAAAGAGACATGATGGCCATTGAGCCACCAAATACTCTTTAACATGTATATACATATGTAAATATATGCATAGTATAAATAAAAGTGTAACGATAATAACTAAATTTGTAATGATATTGACTAAATTCATAACTATATTAACTACAAGTATAATGATATTAACTAAAAGTATAATTGCATTGACTAGAGGTATAATAATATTAACCAAATGAGTAGCAATGTTCACTAGCTAAAAGCGTAAACAAATTGACTAAAAGTGTAATGATATTAATCAAATAAGTAATAACATTGACTAAAAATGTAATGTTATTGACTAGATGAGGAATAACATTGACTAAAGGCACAAACAAATTGACTAAAAACATAATGCTTTTGACTAAATAAGTAATAACATTGACTAAAGGTGTAATGGTATTACTAGATGAGTAATGACATTGAATAAATATATGTACAATACAAATAAAAGCGTAATTATATTAACTAAATCAGTAATGGAAATGACTAAATTCGTAATGGTATAAACTAAAGGCGTAACAAAATAAACTAAATAAGTAATGATATTCGCTAAATACATAAACAAAATGATTAATGGCATATGGTACTAACTAAAAGCATTATGGTATTGACTAAATGAGTAATTATATAGATTAAATGAGTAATAAAAATGACTAAAGGCCTAATGTTATTGAGTAAATGAGTAATGATCAAACGGACTAAACGAAGAAAGATATTGACTAAAGGTGTAAAGTATACACTTAAAGAATAAATACTTTTATTTAATACCAATATTCATTTTGTCAACATCATTACTTATTTAATTAATATTATTACACTTTTAATTAATTTGTTTACGCCTTTAGTCAATGTCACTACTCATCAAGTCAATATCATTACGCTTTTAGTCATTTTGTTCACGCCTTTAGTAAATATCATTAAGAATTTAATAAATACCATTACAAATTTAGTCATTTTTATTATTGATTTAATGAATATCATACACTTTTATTTGTCCTATACATATATTTAGTTATGCATATATATGTTAAAGAACATTTAGTAACCCAATGACCATCATGCCTTTTTGGAACTAAGGTGGGGTGGGTTCAAATTTCACTGGTACCAACTTAGTATTATTATTTATTTTTTTTAAAAAAAACACCACAAAAAAAAAAAGCCATTAGCGTTGGAGCTCCAACAAGAGGAGGGAGCTGGTCGGCCATGGTGCTCCAACAAGGTGCCATTTCTTTTTTTAAAATTTTAAAAATTGAGCGATATTATAGTAAAATCAACAACACTTTAAAATTTTAATTTGATGATCTCTTTCACCTCTTTATTATTTACAAATGTTAACCGATCTTTTGAATTTTATAAATTCAAATGATATTTATTTAGAACTTCCCCTTTTTTTTCCCTCTTTTAGTATAAACTACTTTGAAAAGGACTATATTACCCATTCTTTCAAGTTACTTTTCAAACTTCTGTATGATTTTGCCAAACAAAAGCCCACATATTAATCTTTTAATTCGCACTTTTCTTTGGTTATATGGAGTATGGACGAAGCAATTCAAAAGTCTCAGTCACATTTGCTTTATGGTAATTTTAATTCGAGGGCAAGGGAAGGGGACGAAGCAGAGAAAGACAAGTTGTCACCATTTTAAACATGTTCGTGGATATTTCATTCCCTTGTCGCTTTCCTTTCATTAATTTATGGAGCACTTTACAATTGCATTTTGGGTGGGTGACTCTGTGTATTGCATTCTTTACAGAAAATACAAGAGCAAAACCAAATCAAATGTCGCTACGCCTACTCATATCTCTTTTTAATCTGAGCATGTTTTTGAACCATTGTGCAGAAGCTTTCGGTATCCTTGTAAGGTTATTCTTAAAATCCACATAGTACAGTCCAAACCGAACAGTATAGCCCATATTCCACTCCCAGTTGTCTAGCAATGACCACACAAAGTAACCGCGAACATCGCAATTGTCTTCCCTGTGTTAAAATATAATATATATTACTTCAATCCTGTTGTGTTATAATAATTTAAAATCCATGTTATGCAGAGAATCAAAATGCAGAATTTGTTAAAGGACCTGGTTTTTTTCAATACCTTATAGCGGCAGATAGGTTTGAGAGATAGTCTCTATGATACCTTATCCTTTTATCATCCTGCAAAGTCTTTTCTAAGGTCATGAAAGGTCCATTTGAATCATCCATTCCTGCCATAGTTAATCTAAACAATGTGAACACTGTTGTGAATTATTTTGATTAGCTTGTGATCAGAAAACTCCTGCCTCACCGTTTTCTGTTATAATCATTGGGGAATTCCCATACTTGTTCTTCGCATAATTCGCCATTTTTCGGATTCCCCATGGTACAATGTGAAGCCAACGTGAAGCTGCCTGCAGAAGTAAGAAGAGTTGGTTTAGAGTAAGGTCTTTACACCAAGTTTAAGTCTTAGTGAGTTTCTTAATCATACCCTTTCTCCAATTACAGCCCCTTTTCTGTATGCTACAAAGTAGGACAATAAATGAGACCAAGAAGAAGAAAATGGAAGATAAAGGAGAAAAAGGTCATAATTTTCATTGAAGGCTTACGGGTAGTGATGACAGCAGCATCAGATGAAGCATCCTGTAAAACCAGTTTCCGAATCCTAGTCCTGTCGTTACGAGTATAAAGTGAGGTGTAATGATTTATGCCAACAAAATCCAATGATCCCACAAGCATTTTGGAGGTTGCATCTGAGATCTCTGGCAATCTTTCAGCTACTAGTTGTTCCATTGAAAGAGGATACTTCCCAAAAAAGATGGGGTCAAGGAACCTATTAAGGAAAAGGAATTGTTCAGGTTTTGGTAAATGTCATGCAGCTATATGTGCATAGCTCATTATCATAGTCACAAATGAATTACCATCCAACTGAAAAATCCATTGCTCTGCCTGCTGCATCTTTGTCCTCATCAAGATCAGTTATGGGTTCATACCATGTGGCATCTAGAGCCATCCCTATTTGACCCCCTTGTCTTTCCTGGATTATCACGATCAGGTATTTTAGAGTAAAAAGATGAATAATTGAACTTTGTATATTTCAGGAATTGAAGATGACTTGTTTAGAACCTTGAAATGTTGCTGATAAGTGCGATACGCTGCAGCATGAGATAAGAGAATGTGGTGAGCTACAATGTAGGGTTCAGTGGATGATTTCCCCTTCCTACATAAAAAATGACCTAGAATGGAACATCTTCCAGGAGCTTGAATGCCTAAATCGTAACCATGGAGGGCAAAGTTATGTGGTTCATTGAAAGTGACCCAGTACTTCACTCTGTCTCCAAAATTTTTGAAGCATGTATAGGCATAGTGCTCAAAGTCTTTTCTGCAAACGAATTAATACAAAGTTCATCACTTTATCTCAAGATCCATAACATGTTTTTTTTTTTAAAAAAAACTTACATGACTTGTGTGCTTAGCCATCCTTCATATTGATCTTCTAGCATCTGTGGAAGATCCCAATGATATAGGGTTACAAAAGGCTGGATTCCTGATTGAAGAGAAGAACTAAGATTTTAATGCTCTTTTGTTCCGTCTGTAAAAGAAAGATTCCTATAGAAAACCTTTGTAACCTTTTTCCAGTAGAGCATCTATGAGACTGTTGTAATACTTTATTCCTTCTGCAATAGGTTCCCCTGTTCCATCTGTTCACAATTATTACATACACAGTTAGCCAATAACATGAATAATACTGTACTAGAATTTTATTCTAGGAAAAAAAAAGAGCTTTTGAAAACGTTTACCACTTACTTGGAAAAATTCTAGACCATGATATGGAAAATCTGTAAAAATCCATCCCCATATCTTTCATCAATTCTATGTCATTCTGCGTAAAGTGAAATATTATTAATGCTTCAGTTGACCATTAACTATTTTAATAAAAAATTCCATTGAAATAGGAAAAGAAAACACAACACCAAAAAGCTTGAGTAATGTCGCATCAACATATAAGTTTAAAAACTCTTTTCACCTTGAGAAACTTCACGGCATTCGTTTTCTTTACAATTTGATTGTCCATTGCTTAAAGTGGGTGATATGTCGGCGTCATCGTCTCAATATTCTCTCATAATTTATTACGGTGTGTCATCTCATCCTAAATTGTTAATACTTTCTTTTTCTATTCATATTCGCGTGCTCTCTCCTTGAATATGAGCCACTTGAAATTTATTTGAGACTGGGACAGAAAAGTTGATGAAGTAATCTAAATTGAAGTCCCAACGTATCTTCTTGTTACCTTAAATCTGTGATATTGGTCCACAGCCATGTCTGCATTACTGAAGTCCAAAATTCTCCCTATCAGAATGCAAAACTGGAAATCAGAAACTTGTCGGCCAAAATCAATACTTATTGTATATATTAATAATTTTGATGAAAATATATATATTTTGTTTTCCCCTTGAACTTTGATCTTACCCGGAAGCCTGGTGAAAGTATCCCATATGCTAACTCCTCTATTTCCTTCGTTAACGGCTCCTTCAAACTATGCAGCACAGTATTTCCAAGTGATAAGAGTTGGCATATCCTTTGTTTTGGTACTATTTCATTATCTGGATTGAAGAACATTACAGGGAAAAGTAAGATTCTTACCTGGTAAGCTGAAGAAGCAGTTCCAAAGATAAACCCATCTGGAAAATCTCCTGTGCTAATTGATTCTGTCCTCACAAAGAACTGAATTATGAGAAGAAAGCCAATACAAATCCTCATGGTGCTTGAGGTTAGAAAGCTATACACTACTTGCCACTTCTCTCTGTGGTTTCAGGCTGTACAACTTGGAATATATACACAGCAAACATGCTTGGCTAACTTTGTTGTGAAGGTTAAGGCTGAAGAAGAAATAGACAAAACCAGAAGCAACCATGAGCTTACTAAGAAACTGACAATTGATGAGGGCTAATCCTATATTTGTTCATATTGGAATTTGCAGGACCATCAGAAACAGAGGAAGCCCCATAGAGGCAGAGGATCATGGAGGAATATGAATGGCACATTAGGCAAGAAAGGGATATTTCCCCCCCTTTATTTCCTACTTTCTTGTTGCAGAAAATATGGTGGGGAAATGTGTGAGTGTGAAGACAGACGAAAAAGCTATAAACATCAGGAAATGGCGCTATCCGCATCAATTGTAGGTTCTAGTTGCGGGGAAGAGACATCTTTTGTGTGTTTTTCTCTAGTGACACATGAGAGAGGTGGAACCTTCCTATTTTTTTATACTACTCTGTTTTCTTGGGGCTTCTGATTTCTCTTGAGGAAAAGACACTCAAACAGAGAGGGTTGAATTATTCAGTAATCATTCATCAAATCATAAATTAAATTAACACACCCCTTTCAACTAGATTCTCAGATCCCATCAAATGCAAAACAGACAGGATTAACAATAATTAAAAGCAGGAAAAAAAGAGAGGATAAAACCAATAAGGTTGTGGAGTATGAGTGCAACATGGAATACTTTATTTGTACATGCAGCAAATCAAGGTACAAGTAAAATAAAGAAAAAGAAAAGAAATTGAAATGGACGTTATGCTGATTACGGAAGCTGGGCTAGAAAGAAATTAAAGTAATTGTTTAAAATTGTTGGAGATAAGAATAAGAAATGGAAATGTGTGTTTGGTTGGCAACAATTCTGATAGACTCAAGCCACCTACCAAACTTTGTCCAAAGACCGAAGAATTCGGACTGAAATTTCAAACCATATTGCGAAAGCAAAGTGTTGATGAGCCTGCTTGTAATTTGGATAATATTGTGGATTCTTATGTGTCAGCATTTCTGACATCAGCTTTGCCGTTTGCAAGTTACCACAATTAAACAAAACTATTTATTTATTTATATATATATACATAAATACATATATAATAAAGTAGATAACGCCTACATGTCAGCATGCATGTGAAGATTACAGACATCGGATGCCTTCTAAGCAACTGTTTGGACTCTGATCCTACAAGATATGGTTTTTTTAATCTTCCAAACTGTATTAGTTGGGACAAATTTTGAAAAATTTCAATGCAGGCAAGGCCCTGATCTTCTCATATCCATGTAAAATATAGTGCTTTAAAATAAATAACGTCCCATTAATTAACTTATAGGGAAATTTAAAATTGACAACATTATGCAACTCAAGAACCTTGAAAAAGCTGTCCTTAAAAATTGCAGTACAAGAAGACTTCAAAGCCAAAATGAACACTCCAGGCTGATGGCAACAACCAAAAAGTAAGGCCATATCATTATTCATTAGTACGCTAATAAGATGATAAAAAGGATTGAAAGCTCAAATATTACGGTTCTTTGTACAAAATAACATTGAAAGTACACAGTTCCAGCTCCTGCAATTTGTATACACATAGTATATTTATGGGTTAAGTAGCAAATTCGTCCTAAAAGTATAGGCTCAAGAGCAATGTTGCCCTGAAAATTTTTCTTGTCTTAATGTTGTCCCGAAAGTTTTAAAACGTAGCAATGTTGTCATATTTCTTTAAAAATCTAACGTTGACTAAAAAAAATTGACGTTAATTGTTAACTTTTTAACGGAAGTAGGCGGCATTGCTACGTTTTGAAACTTCTGGGGCAATATTGAGACAAAAAAACTTTCAGGGTGACATTGCTCTTCAGATAAAACTTTCGGAACAAATTTACTACTTAACCCTATACTTATTCTAAACAAATCTTGCTACGGCTTCAGAAATGAATTCTTTAACCCCTTTTTTGGTAAAGTATATTTATGTATTTTTTCGACCTGACTGAAAATAGGGTGTGAAAGGGACATAATAAAGAAATCTGAGAAAATAAAACCAAAGTTGAATCAATAAACCGTTTAATGAAGAATTAAAGTGTTGTTATTTTGTTATTTTTTATATTTTACCAAATTAATTTGCTTAAACAAGTATAAGCCATTATATATATATATATAATCATCATTGATTAATTTATGAACATATTTTTTTTATTAAAAATATATGTATTTTAATTGTGAGGAAGTAATCATATGTGAGGAGCACTAAACCAGAAACAGGAAGTTTAACTAAAACTAGAGTAATTAGTATTTTTTTAACTAAAGGGACAAGTAATAAAGGCATGATATTACAATTGAAATTGAACATGTAACATCACACTTCTTATAAACTAGTTTTCTTAGATCGATAATAATTGGCACGTTTTAACTTTTAAAATAGGTAATGCATCCAAAGTGAAAAGTGAAAAGTTTTTTCCGTGTACAAAAAAAGTTAAAGTAAATTGAGTCTCAGAGAACTTCCAAGGGTAAGGGTACACCAATGTGTCACAAGAGGAGTGATATTCAAACTTACACTCTTATAGTTATGAACCAATTTTTTACTAATAAAACCACCATTTATTGCAGTACGACGATTTTATTTTTATTTTTTTGGTTGCCCACCTGGTTCACCGGGGTTTCGTCTCGACTAATTCGGATCTGACCCGCGTCGCGCACCTGACTTTGATGGGAGAGTCTCCCAGCAAGGGTTTTTTGCATTCACAAGAATCGAACCTGAGACCTTACTTAAACGACATGAGGATTTTATGGTGCTGGTCATTGATTGAACTTCTTCTTTTGGGCCCGTACTCTGCCTCCACAAGGACCCTTTTTTGTTGCCAACTACCTCTACAATATCTTACTCCGACACAATCCATTAAACCAACCCAAAACATTTGGGCTTTTGGCCCGTTTTTTCTCTATTACCCCACTCTCTCCTATAGCCTACTTTTATTTTGGTCCATTTTACTTATTTTTAGATTTTTTTTTTTTAAAATTCTGAAACAAAAAAGAAAGATATTTTTTATAAGAAGTGTGTCTACACACATCATGCTTTAAGCTTACTTTCATATCATATAAAATATATTGAACCCAAAAAAAAATTGTTCAAACTTTGAAAATTTTGGTAGGATTCAATTAATTATAAATATGGATAATTTTTAACATCATAAATGGTATAGAAAATAAACATCATGAAAATACTTAAATAAAGTTGCTATCCTATATATTTCTTATATCAAGTTTATGTGTTCCTATTTTTTAAATATTATTATATGCCTATAAATCTCATGAAACAAATAGGATATATATATATGACTATGCGTTACATACCGGAGAACTTAACATGATAGTATAAGCAACTTGACCTAAACTTTTTCGTAAAGGAGAGAAGTCTCATGAATTGTGTAATATGAATCCATGGAAAATACAGTTTTTAAGAGGATATCCCAGTTTTAATATATATCATGAAATGTGGCGATTCTCTAATCACCAAACCTTGCCGCAGAATAAAAAAAATGAATTGGGAAGAAGTAAAGCGCCAGCGAAGATGAGACCCACAAGAATACAAGATCCAATGAAAATTTCACAAACTGATAAAAAAATAAAGGACGTCTTTGTGCTGGATGAATTGAATCGTTTGCAATTACTGGCAACAATAATAACAACGTACGTAGCTGTTGCTTTCTGATGTGAGCCAGTGTGGTTCATGAGTGTTCCTTGGGGAGCCACATATATATAACTGTGAGAGACTTAAAACGTCTAAATAAATGAAGAGTTATATGTAGTAAAGCGACGGAAAGCACTTCCACACTCACACAACACTTAATTGATTCTCTGATATACATATAAATATAATACACTAATGGCCTCTATTCAACAATGCCCCATCACATCCTCCATTCCCTTCCAAGCAATGAACCAATGGTGTGGTGAGAGCAATTCCCTTTTTGCCAAGCAAACCCAACTAATTATTCATGACCCAGAAAGAAACCAAACACTGGATATTTTCATGTCAACCTATTTCGACAATGATACGGTTGTTGTTCCTATTTTCTCTCTGCAGGTGTACGTGTGTTCTCGTTTATGATCACCACCTGTAACTTTTCCTTCAGAACCAGACAAAATTTCTCTACAACGGTTTATGCATGGGACCTTCTAGACCCTTTTCTTCTGGACAGATAGTGCGAATTGAAGAAACGAGATATGGAAAGTGATAAGAAGAAGATGCAAATTGTTATTAGAGGGAGATAGATTTGTGGCGGGAAATGGCTTTTGGATATGCAAATTAATTAGTTGGTAGTTACTATATAGGATTAAGATACAAAAATATACGTATGGTTTATTTAAAAAAGCATTCAACACCAAACACTAAGTGTTTTTTTAAGGTATAACAGTAAATATGTGGTTATAAAAATAGAGCAAAAAAAGTACTATATGTCAATGGAGTAGATGTTGATCGTGAACTTGGAATGTTTGACTAAAAATGCTAACATGTTTTGAAGAAGGCAATTGGAAGCTAAAATGAATACGTGGCCATCGGTGGGGAGTTGTCATTTAAACGCTGAACTCCAACATTTGTCATCTTCAACGTCAAGAGGAAGCAATTAGTCCAATCACAGATATGAACTCAGATGTTAATCCTTCAATGTCCATTTTCCCAAACACAGAGCTTCCCGTCATTAATTCTTTTGTCACTGTCACTGCAAACACCATCTGCATCAATCACAATTCCCCTTTCATTACAATTAACACCTCATAGATTCTTATAACTAGGCACGATCAGAATGGTAATTGTTACTAAATCGTGAAATTCTTTACGTTTTCTATGAATTAAACTTGTTATTTTTCATTCCTAATAGATTTGATGGAAAGCCTCGAGGTGCATGCTTACCATAGTGAGGCGACCAGAGATGGTCTCGAAGAATGGGGACACGTCATCGGCACTGTCTTCACCATCGTTCCTAGTCTTGATCACTCCCACTCGATCAGAACCGTACGCTCTCAAATTACTCAACCGTGGCGCTACAATTCGATATATTAGTGTTTTCTGATTTTGCCTTCGGTTTGGGTTTGGGAACCGAAACCTGAACCAGACCAAACTGTAACTCCCTCGACCGACCACGGATCTTGGAGATCACAGCCAGCAATGCGGTGCATGAGTGGCGATGCCATGGAAGACACAAGAGGGTATGTATTTCAGATGAATCGATTGGTCCAACGAGATATCCGTTGGACCAATCCGGCAATGCAGTTTAGCTTCCACTTACCTTTTTCAAACTCCACATCAGCATACATGTCAATATTTTTAGTCAAATATTCCAAGTTCATGTTCAACGTACGTTTGCTCCATTAACACGCGGCATATGAGATTTTTGTACACTTTTATAACCACATAGTCACTGTTGTACCTAAAAAAATATTTGTTGTTGTATGTTCTTTTAGATAAATCACATGTACATTTTTTCACCTTAACCCTATTATATATTGTTACATATGTCCCTGCTTCTTCCTCAAAATGTTCACATCTGAAACTTCTTTGAAAGAAAAATAATTCATTGCCCAAACAATTCAATATGCCTATGTGGTTATCATTTTAGATACATAAACAATTCTTTGCTTATTCTATGTCCCGTTTTGGCTATAATTATGTTTCAATATATATAGTTGTGCCTCCCAGAGTCCCAGAATCATATCCCGAGAAATTAATATTATGCATATAATAAATAATATTATCTATTTATTCGTGAGCATGCACTACAAATCAGTGTTGCAGAAATATTCTTTCTTTAAACTTTTTTTCTTTTCTTTGTTTATGGATTGTTTTTCTTAAAATTCAGTGGCTTTACCTTTCCTGTCCTCCCTCCCTCCCACCTACCAATTGATTTGCTAATATGATATTGACCCCCTTAATTAATAATTAAAACCTCTTGATGATAAACATGAACAAATGAGGAAATTAATTAATATCATAAAATCTCCGAAGAGATCATTATTATTGCCGTCCTACGTGTACAGCAGAATGTTGAAGGATATAAGTAATTAAGGATAATGAAAGTGCCTTTTTGTTAAGAAGACAAAATATATTTTGGAAAATTAATTAATAAACTGATAAACTCACTATCAACCCATTACTAATCTTTTTTGCCAACACTCCATGGACCACGATCCCTAATTATTAATTAATTAACCACCTACTTGACCTCCTTCAAGACCCACTTGTATTCATAATTAATATATCTCTAACCATAATTAAATGGAAACTAATTAAATTAGCCATCAATAAAATACTCGACACAACCAGGCTGCTATGCTTCTTCTTCTTTTCTTTTTTTATTCCTCGTGCATTTTATTTTATTCTTTTGCCAACACACATGCATTTTAATTTTCAACTCTAAATTCCACTTCTTGTTCATATATACTCAACTTTAATTTAATAGCACGTGCTTCCTGTGGGGTTTTCCAGCTAATGGGAGATGATAGACTAATGAAATTCAAGGCGTAAGAATGATTTTAGTTATCTTTAATTACACGATTTAAGAACATCACACGGAATCACAGCTTGCAAGATTTGCATAATAAAGTAATTAGCAAAATAAGTTTATTCACTAATTATGAAAGGAAATTAAATGAAAAAGTCAACTTAGAATGCCTGTAGTAGTTACGAAAGTCTGTGATACTTTTAATATTATATTGAAAAAAATAAGTTAGTTACTTAAAATCACTTATAATCAAACGAGTGGCCTCCACGAACTTGTATTTTCAACTTGATATTTGTATTGGGGGACCATTTAGAGATAATCTTATGCTTCGTTTGGGAGTTTGGAAGGAAGTGGAAGGAAAGAGATGTAAGGAGAATGGAGGGGAGGGGAGGGGGTGGAAGGGGAATGAGAGATATTTTCTCCCATTGTTTGGGAGTTAAAAAAATAGTAAGGGAGGAAGATGGATGATTAATAAGTTATTTTTACAATTTTGTCTTTTTCTTTAATAATTAATATAATTATTATACTTTACAAATAAATTTCAATTTAAATTTTCTAAGAAAATTATTTATATGATTTTTATATTCAAAAAATTATTTATGTGGTGGCGGCAGTGGTGAAAGAGGGATAAGTAATTAATCTATTTCTTCTCTTAAAACCCCATATTGGGGGAACTTTATTTTTTAGAAGAATGACGGTTTTGGGGGATTTGTAAAAATCCATGATTACCCCCTTCTTATTTTTAAAACTTGCAAATAAGGGAAGAGACTACCAAAACCCTCCATTTCATTTCTTTTCGCTCCAAAATGGAACTCCCAAACAAAGCCTAAAGAGTATGTTGTATAAACCACAAGACAAAATGCGATGGAAGACTAGCTATTTTGACGACTTGTTTTCAGAAATATTATATATATATTCACATGGAAGAAAATAATATATTTTAGTTTTTTTTCCAACAATATATTGTAGTTTACAAGTACGGAAAACTGTGTTAATCACCTCCATTGAAATTACAAATTCTGGTTAATTAAACTAAACCAACGTCAGTGTCAAAGATGGTTTTAGCACCCAACTGGGAGAATATGATTTTCATTTCATAATATTGTCATTTTCTTAGAAAATAAATTATTATTGAGTTAAACTATAAAATTAACGAAAAAAAAAGATGAAATAACAAGAAAATACCACTTAAACTTTAAAATAAAAAATTAATGATTTCTTATTAAAATGAGTTATCAATTATTATACTCTTGTAAATAATATCTATAAAAAAATGAGTAAAATAAAGAAAAGAAATTGGTGTCTGTTTTTGGAGTCTACATTAGGTGAACGTAGCTTATGTGCCTCTTATATACTCATATTAGAGGGGTGAACATATTTTTTTAAATTTTTGTATATATTGTATTTATTTAAATTTAAATTATATGCTGCTTTCTAAAATATTTTTTTCATCCAGTATCTCAAATTAATTAGTTTTCATTATATTGATGTTACGTTACAGATTACGGCAGAGCAAGGAACTCACAACCCGGTGAGTCCGCCCACAACCCAATGTAATTGGGTAATTTTGAACCCGTCCAAAAAGACTCATAATGGGTGGGGTTAAAACCCACCCATTTAAGACTTAAATGGGCGGGTTATGGGCACCTTCGAGCTGCCTATACTCGTCCATTTAGTTAATTTTTTTAAAAAAATTAAATATATGGGTAAAGGATAGGACATTGACAACAGTAAGTAATAGTGTAATACTCATTTTTCCTTGACAGCCCGACTCTTAGTCTCTTTTCTTTTGTCTTGTCTCTGTGACTCTGACTTTTAATTTAAAAGTTGGAGTTTGAACATCAAAATTATATTATGATGCTACTTGTCTAAATTTATGTTTTTTTTTTTTTGAATTGTGATTATTGAACTTTGAAGATTCAGATTTCATAATTTAGAATGATGTATTTGGATGGAATGATGGATGCCTAATGCTTATATATGTTTTTTTTTTTAAAAAAAAAAAAGGTCAAATGTGAATGATTACCCAAAACCCGGTTAGCTCGTCTATTTATGTACTAGCCCGTTTACACGAGTTTAAATGGGTTGAGGTATAGTTATGGGCTAGCGTGTACCCATATAAAATTAAATGGCTGGTTATAGGTTTGAGCACGAGTTGCCCAACCTGCCCATTGCTCTGCCCTGTTACACACAAATATTTCTGAATGTAAAATTGAAAACAAATTAATTTAAGATACTAAGTGTAAAAAAATATTTGATAAAATAATATATAATTTAAATCTAAATAAATACAATATATAAAAAAAATAAAAAAAAAATATCTCAACCCTCTAATCAAAATATGAGTGGACTCCTATTTTATTTTATTTTTTGCTAAATGGACTCCTATTTTTGCGGGTGAAAGAAATCCTCATGTTAGAGGCAAGTCGACCGAGAGGTCGTGGGTGAAATGTATTTAGGCGAGAAGATAATATCAAAACTCATAAAACCGAGCACGTGGAGGGGGCCACGCGAGCCCACTGGGCCCACCACCAGATCAATTACTATTCTGTTAGACACTGCCCCCTCACTTAGGGAAGGGCAGGCTTGTAATAAAATGAATCAACGTTGGCAAAATGGAGAATGGGCATCAGATAGGGACAAATTTCAGGGAGTTACGTCCGTTCCGTTTGCAGCTTATATAACTGCGTCCCAAATCAACAGTCGAAAACTCGCAAAGTAGTCACAGCTATCTCCTTCCTCACCTTCTCGCATCAACGAGAATGAAGCTCCTCAACCTTCTCCAATGACATCACCCTCTGACTCTTCAAGTTTAAACTCGCCCAGGAATTTGAAAATCACATCTCCGGCGACTCTGATTTCCTCCTCTTAGTTTTCTCAACGAAAGAATAAATTCAATTTAGATATAGTTATATATATAACTGCGTAATTTGGCCGATGAGGTTCTTAGAACTCGTTTTTTGGTGTGGTTCCGGCGCCCAACGCTCCAAAGTTCAGAGTACAGCCTCCCCGCAGCCGCTCACGGAGGATGAGGGGTCGTCAGTGTCTCTGTCTCCCAGGACGCGCCACCGTAAGAAACAGAGAAGGTTGACGACGGCGTCAACCGCACCTGAATGGAGGCCATCGCTGGGATCTATTTCGGAGGACCATATAGCGCAGCAGAGAGAGAGAGTCGACACCCAGAACCGCAAGGTGGAACCGGAAAGGGAGGTTAAGAGGAAGAACGCCGCCGCTTCTAAGGTTCACCACCGTAGTTATCGCGACGATACCAAGTAATTAATTTCTCTCCTTTTTTTAATTAGTACTAATAACTTCACTTTAATTTGAGTCTATTCATGAGAAACAAGTTATTATTAAATTATTAGTATTTGGTTTCTTGGCGTTCGGTTTTATTTTTTCCATCTGTAACATACACGCCCAAAGGATTCGAAACGCACAAATTAATATATTAATCTTAACCACGTATTTAAGATTGAGGTTGGCTGCTGCTAAGAAGTTATTATTACTGATCACATGCTAATGCTATGTTGACTGACTTCTCCATTCAAGAAATTCATAATTCATCGTACTTAAATAAAAGCTAGATATTAGGGTTACGTTAGCCCTAAATAAAATATCTATAATCCATTTTATTTCTAATATTTATCATTTGTTTCTTAAACTAATTTATTTAACTTATAAAGTGACATATTTTATTCCTTCATGCATATGTTGTTCCACTTCCCCATGAGAAGAAAAAGGAAAGCTATATATATGCGGTTCCATATATGTCATATTCATGTCTAGAATTTTTCTGATAACTAAACACGTAATTGATGGGAATTGCAGGCGAGTTGCTGTTGCGACGGTCATGCCAGCGTTTTCTCCGACGCCGTTCATGTTCTGACCGCTGGGAATATATCAAATTCGGACATGATATATATATATATGAGAGAAAGGCAAATGAAATATAATGTGCATATAACAATACAATATTTTGTGTTTGGATTAAAAGAAAGTATAAATAAAAAAAATGGTGCATAGCTTTCAGAGTGGCTTTAATTATTGTGGGATAGTTACGTGGAGTGGATCTTCTATATATCATTCGATATTGTACGTAGCTCTTTCATTTGTAAATGAAAAAAATTGGTTAAGCCCTTTTCGTCCTACTCTCTGCTTTCCTGCCATTGGGTTATACGACTACTTTTTTTTATGTCCCGATGTGATGAAAGTTGGATGAATGATAATTAAGAATTATAACCTAAAGTCGGGTGAAAATAAAGAAAAATGAAACGAGAAACAGGAGAAGATACCATTTCATTAACCTGATAGACATCCTAAGCTAAATATATGCGTTAATTTACGACGATCATTCAGATTTTTTTTTAAAAAAATATATACATAATTAAGTCGCCACAAATACATTCATGATTATCTCCTACATGGCGCCTAAACACACACTAATATTGAACTTTGAAGATTGATTTCAAAATTTAGAATGATGAATTTGGATTTATGTTTAATGCTTATGTATGTTTTTTCCCAAAAAATTCGGATATAAATGGGTTACCCAAAACCGGTGAAAAATACTTAAATGGGTTGAGTATGGGTATGGGCTAACCCATACCCATTTAAAATTAAATGGGCACATAGGGCATTAAAACCGATAGACATCCTAAGCTAAATATATGCGTTAATTTACGACGATCATTCAGATTTTTTTATTTATTTAATATATACATAATTAAGTCGCCACAAATAGATTCATGATTATCTCCTACACGCGCGCACACACTCACACTCTTGTATGTAGGGGTGAGCATTCGGTTTTCGTTTAAAACCGAAAAACTGAAAATATGCACATTTTAAAAACCGAACCGAAACCGGAGAACCGAAAAAATCGAAATATTTCGGTTCGGTTTTCGGTTAAACCAAATTAACCGAAAAAAAACTTATGGTAGTAGCATTTCTCCATTAAAAAAACGAACTGAATTTTTTTTGCGAAAACCGAACCGAAAACCGAAAGATAGGAAAATCCGAGTTTTAAAGGTTGTACTGGCAGTGAAAAATTGATGCTATTATTTTATGTATGAAATAAAGTCATAAAGTTATGAAATTTTATATGAATAAAGTATACATATAGGGATTTCTAAATATATAAATTATGTAGCATTTTGAGTTCTACACAAGTGGTAACATATTTTTGAAGTTAAGCATTATTTATAGAGTTATAAACTGGGCAGCGTTGAGAAAATATTAAACTGGGAATAATCTGTGACTTTCTTGCTTCTGGGAATATTTTTCCTTGAAAATAGACATGTCAAGGGTCATGAGGAATTTTGAAGCACTAGAAAACGATTTTTGTAGAATTAATTATGATTTTTTTAACAATTTTTTTTAAAAAAACCGGTTTTTCGGTTTAACCGATTTTTGTTGTTGTTGCAAAAACCGAACTAAACTAGTTTAAAAAACCGAACCGAACCGAACCGAAAAGACCGAATACCGAATTATTCAGTTCTGTTTTTGGTTTTGGTTTTGATTTGCTCACCCCTACTTGTATGAAGTTATATGTGGTGAATAAAAGAATACATCATTGCTTCAACAATTAAATTAAAATGTCAAAATAAGAAACAATTAAAGCTGTAGGGAAACTCAAGCATATTCATAAAAAAGAAGATATAAAAAGAAGGGAGAGGCAAAAATTTACAGAAAGGCTTGAGGAGGGTGAAGAGGCAGTGAGAGGGAGAAGGAGGCCGACTGATTTTCTTTATTCATCTATCCAGGTTGTCCAAAAGATCAAAATTTTTGGTTGACTTACTCATTATATCTTGGTGCATGGTCTGGCAGTTAATTAGTTGAATGGTTAAAATGTAGAAAGAAGGATAGATAGAGACAGAGAAAACAACACAATGGGCGGCATGATGTATTGTGCTCTTTAATTTTTTGTTCCATAATTTCCATTTTCGGAGGGAGATTCTTTTTGGGGAAAATTCCAGAAAAATGCAATTAAAAATGAGAAAAGATAAATTAGTACTACGAATTTATCAAATCTCAGGTCAAAACTGAAGTAGGAATCTTGGGTTTCCAATTCTGACCAAATTGCCTTGAGTTTAAGTTGTACAGAAACACGAAAGTGAAGTCGTTAATGTAAAATCTGATGCATGTTAATATAGATACATATTTTGTTATTAACCCCTAAAACTTATTCCCTTAAAATTATCCTTGGTTTTTGAGATATGAAGTTATGAAACATGAAAGTGAAATCGTTAATATAAATATAATGTTGTTAATATAGATACAGATGTTATTATTGACACCTGAAACTTGTACCCTCAAAATTATTCTTGGTTTTTTGGATATTAAGTTGTGAAACACAAAAGCAAAGTCGTTAATGTAAAATATGATGTAATTAATATAGATACATATGTTTTTATTAATCCCTAAAACTTGTGCCCTCAAAATTATCCCTGACTTCTGAAATATGAAGTTGTGAAACATAAAAGTGAAGTTATTACATTAATGTAAAATCTAATGCTTTTAATATAGATACATATGTTGTTATTAACCTCTTAAACTAGTGCCCTCAAAGTTATCCCTGACTTTTGGGATATGAAGTTGTGAAATATGAAAGTAAAGTCGTTAATGTAAAATATAATGTTATTAATATAGATACAAATATTGTTATTGACCCCTGAAACTTGTGGCCTCAAAATTATCCCTAATTTTTGGGATATGAAGCTGTTAAATATGAAAGTAAAGTCGTTAATGTAAAATCTGTTGTTAATAATATAGATACAGATGTTATTATTGATCTTTAAAATTTATATCCTCAATCTAAGACATTTTTGTCAAAATTGGAAATCTCATATTCCTACATTAATTTTATCTTTTCCCATTTTTTTTTCCTGGAATTTTGCGTTTTTTTTTCCTGGAATTTTTTCTTTTTTTGATCTTCCTCGTCTCTTGCAGTTTTCTCTGTCGTCTATTCAACGAAAACTTCGTTTGCTACATTTTGATTCTATGGTTGAGTTGATGATGAGCATGCAGTTCTATAATTTGAAGGTACGTACGTACTTGACACCAACTAACCTTCCTATTGCAAGTTGCAACATAATGTATAAATGGAAAGGAGGTTTCCAAGATAAATAGAAGACAGGTATCAATATCATCAGTTTGGTGTTGGTTTTGTGAATGAAATCTATGTCAATGAAAAACCAGACCCCAACTATGAACTATAAACGGGCCTCCTTCAACTTCCCGATTATTTAATGTGGGAGTCTTTTCAATTAGATTGAGCCCAAATGTCGTCCTACCTCTCCCTTACATCCTTAGTGGAATGTTTATGTATCTATATATATTCACGGCCCAAATGCAATGTTTTCCTACTCTCTTATTGGACCAACATGTTCTTTGAACCTGCATTACAGCACCCAAATGTTTCATATCATCGTATTTTTTGTTTTTGACCCAAAGCATGTCAACAATTTCATCACATATATAGGCTCTTTCACACTTTCTCCCCTCACCATCAAGGTTATCTAACTTGAACCGGAGCGATCGGGTCAACTTGAAAACTGGCGACCTAGCCATGTAACTGGTTTGGTAAGGTCCTAATTGGGGACTTTTGGAAATCTGGGATGACCTGGGCTCACTCCAGCGAGTAGCTAGATTAACCAGTTGCCTCTAAAAAATATTATTTCTTATGGGTATGAATTGTAGATGACAATACTAGTTGAAGTTAATTTGTTGTTTTTTTAGTTTTTATTTCTTATGGTTTGGCTTCAAGTTGACTCACTGATCCTAGACAGTATCTTGACCGATTTAGCCTCCGATGTGTGTTTGATAACCTTGCTCACCATACATACATAATTATTCTTTCATGATTTTTTTTATAGTTAGTAAGTTATTTTCAAAAATTAAACTAACAACATATATACACATTATTTTTTAAAAAAAAAATCCGCATAATAAAAACTTTGAGGCTGGTTCCCCCCTTGTTAAGAACATAAACTTTATAATTTTTCTTAAACAATAATATTATATTATATTTTTATTAAAGAATAAATCATATCGTAGTTAATAGGATGACAGTCGCTTATGTTAAAATAGGCATTCCTAGTCAAGTTATTGTTATCAGTCTTATTATCTACAGCACGTGTCCCCCTCATTAATTAGGTATTCTTTTCAAGTACAAAATGTAAGGTTGAACTTAAGAATGACCAGTTGACCACAGTACTCAATAAAAGAAAAGCCTACCGTAAGAAATCCTCTCACATAAGCATATATAGCAGCTAGGATGAGAATATTTAACAAAATAATTGCCGCACTTAATAATATGGTGTGTGGAGCAAATCTACGCTGAAGAAGGTCCCATTTAGAGTAAAGACGGGAAAAGCACCAAAATAATTTTTTTTTTTAAAATATTTATCAGATTGAATTACATTCGAAAGTAATTACCAAAGTAATATAGTTGGACACGTTTATCTGACATTGCGCCACAAGTGGCGCCACTAAGACTAGCGGGAGTGAGCATTTGTGTTACAAAGGCGTGAGAAATCCTCACGCCATTAGTGGCATAAGGATTTCTCACGCCACTGGTGTTAAAATCCTGTTAGATTGGCAGGCTCTTGACGCCTTAATGGCGTGAGTATTCCCCACGTCGCGTGAGGATTCCTCACGCCATTAATGGAATTAATGGCGTGAGGCCTCATGCCATTAATTCCATTAAGACGTGAGGATTGCTCACGCATTAATTGCGTGAGGAATCCTCACGCCATTAATTGCGTGAGGAACTCATGCCATTAAGGTGTCAGGAGTCTTGTCAGTCTGACAGGATTCTGACGCCAGTGATGTGAGAAATTCTCACGCTACTAATGGCGTGAGGATTTCTCACGTTTTTGTGACACAAATGCCTACTCCTGCTAGTTTTAGTGGCGTCACTTGTGGCGTAGTGTCAGATTACGTGTCCAACTACATTACTTTCAAATGTGTTTCAATCTGGTAAATATTTTTATAAAAAAATTATTTTAGTGCTTTTCCCGTAAAGACGGTCTTCATTAACTACTTGAAATAGACTGAACAAGAGATGAGATTTTGAGGATAATGTTGCCCGTACAAATATTTAATAGATCCAGCCTGTGGATCAGACCATCTTATTAATGCACATGCCACCTATGGAGACCAACGCATGTGCAAACATCCAGAAAATTTCTACATGGACCCATTTTGTATTTAACAAAGTGTGTGTGTATATATATATATAATTGCACAAATTCAGATCTTCAACCTATATATCAGCGAATAATATATACTCCTCTTATCCCTTTTACAAGTAACATTTTCTCATGGCGCATGACCAACTGACCATTAAGATTAATTAAAAGCAATAGATTGTGTAAAAAATGTCGTGTCTTTTTCTAAATATGTCCCTATTTATAGATGAGAGAGAATGGAATGATTAAATGAAAGAAAACTAATGGAATATATTTGACATTATATTCATTGGGTGCTGGATCCTCTGGACTACCAGATGTAAATTTATGTTCCAAGGTGAAAGCACCGATACAAGGGAGATGTTACACTTGTGTAATTATTTTTTAATGGAAAACGCTTCTAATAAAATTTTCCAACTTGATAGATTTGAAGAAATGACTTGGACCCCTCCCCCTGCAGATGTGGTTCGTATTGATGTAGATGGATCAATGCGACATCAACACCAGGCTGCTTGCGGGGGTGTAATCAGAAATTCTCAAGGATATTGGTTAATGGGGTTTCATAAGTTCCTGGGAACTCATTCTATTATTGAAGCGGAGCTCCATGCTATCATGACAGGATTAATGTTGGGCCGTCAAATGGGATTACAAAGGATCATCTTGCACTCTGACTCTCTTGATGCCATCAACATTGTCATGAGAGATCATTACACTGACCATCCGTTCCGAGTGATCATTGGAGAGATTCGCGACCTTCTTTTGCAAGACTGGGAGGTGGAGATCCGCTATTCTCCTAGAGACATCATTGCCTGTGCTGACTATATAGCCAAGCAGGGTCATGAAGATCCAGATGATACTAATGTAGTTCTTGTTCCCACAATTCCGAATGGATGCCTCGATTTGGTTTTGAAAGACCAGATGGCTTGTAACTAGTTGTTTTTCTAGTTTGTTGTACTCAGGACTAGACCTTCATGATCTGGTCCTCTTCTCCTTTTACTCAAGCTTCGGCTTGCCTTTCTTATTAAAAAAATAATAATAATTCAATTTGTAACTCATATTGAATTGTTGATAGCTTATAGTTTAAACTGTCTTTTATGTGCTGCCTTAAATGATGAGTAAGAGGAAGAAATAAGGTGGATATGTGAAAAAACACGAAAAAAATTATACTAGATGTTATAAATATCAGGTCTAAAAAGTATTAAGATGTAATGTATAAAATATACTTTTTAAATGTAATGTAAGCCAAATCAAGTCTAAAAAGTACGACTTTTAGGTGTGATCTTTTTTGCAACTAGTCCAAAAAGTATCACTCTTTAAACGTGATATAAGCTAATTCAGTTTAAAAAGTCTAACTTTTTAAATCTGATAATTAAGCAACTAGTCTAAAAAATGATAAGTAATAGACATTTTAGACCGGTTGTATCAAATCCAAAACTAGTATTAAAAAAGTTGGTTTTGATCAACAAAGAAAATGTTGTCACTTTTTAGGAAAAGTGCAACATATATGGTTTTTTTTTTTTTTTTTTCTCTTTTTTCCGTGGCTCAATATATCTAGGATTATTTCAGATGTTACGGGTTTAATGTGATGGAGATAATTTATGTTAATCGTATTTTATTTAAATTTTATGTTTGCCTTTCTTATATATCATCTTTTACATATTGTACAAAATCCAATAAAATAAACTAGGGACTACGATAACTCATATAGGAAAAGTGATACTCTCATCACATAATAAGGCTGCAAGTTTTTACATTTTATCTTGACATGTTATCGATTTAAATCGATCAAACATATACTTATCTTTCAACGCAGAAAAATAATTAATGCTACACTATATTTGATAATACTATATTATAAGCCAGCTAAATACAGTTTAAAATCATTATTTAAATGAATATCATTCAGACAAACATTGTTTTTTGAACAGAAGCTATCAAATTAGCTAGTAACATACTGCATCAGGAATGGTATTGATTTTGTGTCCATTATTGCCAATTTTCCGTCCCTCTCGGAATAGGAGATGATTAACCAATGGAAGCAACTTGTGGACAGGAAATTATTGTTCTGTTTCAATTAGTTAATTAATTAGTAGGCTCAATTCACCCAAAGGAGGGATGGGGCCATCTATAATTTGCCTCTCTCAAAGTTGAATATGCTTACAAACATAGACGGGCCTAGGTGTTGGATTGGGGGTAAGTGCCTTCCTTGAATTTGAGATTTATTTATTTATTTATTATAATTAATACATGCATGTTTGAATTAATGATTGTCCACTCTTAAATTAAGTGTCCACCCTTAATACATCAAGACTGCACTTCGTGATCGGATGGGGATGTATGGTTGAATGATTGTTTAGTGCCTTATATTGAAAAAATGTATTTGATAGCATTGATAATAAGACAATGATGATGAAATTTCAAAAAATAAGGCCTAGAGGAATGACATTGTAATTATTTTTATTATAATATACTTTTTTTATTAAAATATAGCTACTTGAACTTATTGAGTGTCCACCCTTCATTGTAATTTATATAGCTACATTAATTTCTAACAGTACTTAGCCTTGTTTTTCTAGATGACAGGTTTGTAAAATAATTGTCTCTCTTATAACATCATCAGTATTCACTTGATTTCATGAATATTTTTCTGATATATTTTTTTCTTGTTTATGTTCTTTTATTTTTTAATGCATTTAAAACTTTCCTTTAAAAAAAAAAAAGAATCGGGGGCGCTGCTCCTGAACCCCACCAATTGTGCCTCCTTCTATAATTTTCTGGGTCCATCCCTGCTTACATATACATATATGTCCTATCAAAAATCGTTTTTATGGCCACCATCTGCCTTTATTACAGTACGCCTCATGAACACCAACTTCGCAAAAATTTAAATATGGATCAATGTTACATATTTTTCCTTGACACCTAAGTTAGCTATTTAATTGTGCTATACAGAACATTTATCATTTATTGATCATTTGACATGCAAGTCCAAATTCAAAAAGTTTGAACGACAACCACATGTTTGTTTGTTTTTGTTATTTTCATCATTTGATGTATCGAAATAGAGAATATAAGTGTTTATTTGAACACCCCATCGCTTCAGGGACCAAAAGAAGCACGGGTACCACATAAAAGTTTGTTTATTTTTTTTCCATGGCTGCTCTTCCTCTGGCCTCACTCTCTTGCTGTACTCTTTATAGTTTATACACTACATTGATTATGAGAACCACATATTCATTAGTGTCGTACGTTTCGGAATAGAATATAAATTTGCATGAGAACCAGCCATCGCTTGTGGTCCGCACAGCATGATATCGATCATACCACATATTCACTATGTGTTCCTGTTTATCTTTTGAGCAACCACACATATCATAGGAAAACAAAAACTTGTGGCACATTTTTTAAATACTCCTCCTCTCCTTAAAATGTGGTCCCAAAAAAGCATGACTTCGATCATACCACTTATTCATTGGACAGTTATCTTGCGAACATACTAATCACGGGGGAAAAACACGCTACACACGATTCCAAATATATATAATATAAATTTACCTGAGAACCAACCATTGCTTATGGTCCAAAAATCATGATAACTGTATTTCGAGTCTTGTTTACATGCAACATAATAAATAGATACAACATGGAACTGATGACGTGTTTTAATTATACTCACAGAATGAAAGCATTAATATCTCCTCACTCAAAAATATCTTCTAGTTGAAGAAGTCGTATAAATTTCAAAACGGTCTCTAAGGTTTTCTCACACTCAAAGACCTTTAGTTGAAAACAAAAGTGAAGAGAGGCATTACCATTCAGTTAATTCAGTATCCATATATCATTATGTCTTTGGTAACTTCGCCGCTTGTTGCTTCGTCCCATTGCCCTCGGCGCTCTGCAAATTATCATCCCAGCATTTGGGGAGATCATTTTACTCAATATGCCTCCCAATCTCTGGTATTCCAACTTTGTCCTCTTATATAAGCTTTATCCCCACGTAAAGTTAGCATTGTCAAGAGAATCAATCTGATACTTTTTATACGCAAATATCATCATTATAGTTTCAGCAGCCTATTAGAGATCTATATACACACGACACATATGAAAGGGAATATGCATACGTCCTTGTATTTTGATGTTATCAAAGAGTGACAACACAAAGTTAAATCTGCAGGAAGTGCCTGACAAAATGGAGGTGCAGCGTAAAATGCTCAAGGAAGAAGTGACGGACATGCTCGCCCTTCCAACCAAAAGTCTCGTAGCAAAAATGAACTTGATTGATTCAATCCAACGTCTAGGTGTGAGCTACCATTTTGAACTTGAGATTGACGACATATTGCAACAGATTCATGATACTTATGTTGAAAATGGTGTAATAACACTGGAAGAAGATCTACGCACTCTTGCGCTTCTCTTTAGGTTACTAAGGCAACATGGACATCGTGTCTCACCACCTGGTATCCTATCCATCCATTCCAATTCTCCATACGGTCCTAAATATAAGACATATTTGACTTTTCCAAAGATATTAAGAAAGTTAATTAAATTACTTTAAAATAATTTTATTTATCATTTTTTCTTCAAACTATTTTGTCTAACTTACAAAATGTTATATTATAATCTAATGATACAGAACATATAATATGTAACTTATTTATCTTTTTTAATCTCTCAAAAAAAAAAAAAAATTTAACTTTGTCTTTTATTTAGAACCGGAGGAGGGAATACCTTTTTGGCCTCTCAACCACATAACATACATGTACGAAATTAAACTAACATGACAAATCTGACTTGTTTGATCTAAACCAGATGTGTTTGAAAAGTTCAAGGATGGGCAAGGTAATATTAGGGAAGGGCTAGCTACTGATGTAGAAGGAATGCTAAGTTTATATGAAGCTGCACATCTCAGAGTTCACGAAGAAGATATATTAGATGACGCTCTTGCGTTCACTTCCTCTCATCTTGAGTCTATGAGCATTCATTTAAATCCTTCTCTTGCCGCAAAAGTCAAACACAGCTTAAGGCACCCACTTCGCAAGAACCTTCCAAGGCTAGAAGCTTGGCGTTATATTTCTTCCTATCAAGATGATCCTTCCCACCATGAAACTCTACTTGCCTTCGCAAAGCTTGATTTCAATATGCTTCAAAAGTTGCACCGAAATGAACTAGGAAATATTTCTAAGTATGTTTTTATAAATTATACTAATTTTAGTCTTAATATAATATATATGCACGTACGTTATGTGTCACTCACACATCATTGTTTCTGAACTTGTTTGATTTATAGGTGGTGGAAAGAATTAGGTTTCAGAACCAAGTTGCCTTTTGCGCGCGATAGGTTGGTGGAATGTTACTTTTGGATTTTGGGAGTGTTTTATGAACCTTGCTTTGTTTTAGGAAGAAGGATAACTACCAAAGTGATATGTATCGCATCGGTCCTTGATGACATATATGATGTTTATGGCACAATCGAAGAGCTACAGCTTTTCACTACAGCAATTGAGAGGTTGAAGTTCATTAAGTCTAATAAATTACTATCCCATTGAGATTTTTTTATAAAAAAAAATTGTAATTCTATTGCCAAAAGACTTTAATTAGTTAACTTTAACTCGAAATTATCATTTTTCAGGTGGGATATAAAGTGCCAGGAATTATTGCCAGAATACATGAGAATTTGTTACCAAGCAATATTGGATGTTTATGATGAAATCAAGCAAGAAATTACCAAGGAAGGAAGAGAATTTTGCATACAGTATGCCAAAGATGAAGTAAGACGTACTTTTATACTAATTGCCCAACTTTTTCTATTTTGGATATTTTAAATGATTGATTCTTTAATAATAACGTAAATATAATTTTTTGAATAATTGTTCTTATTCCATATGGTCAATCTAATTTTAATTAATAATGTCCAAAATCTGGGATGATTATGATCAGTGGCGGAACCAGAAAAAAAATTTAGCCCGGGCCAAAAAATAAACATATTGAACTACTCTCTTTAGTTCTTATTATAAAGCACCAACTAACATGTATATTTGGTCATTTTTATAAGGCATTTGTTTGTTTCCCAATTGCATTAAATATTTTTTTTCCCATGTATACCCACAATTATAAAGGTAGTGAGTGAAAGTAAAAATTAATATAATATTAGAGTTTAGTGTAATTAATAGGGATAATAGTGAAAAATACTTAAATTTTAGGACAAATTTAATGACTTTAATTGTTTTTATTGACTTGTGAAAATTGTTAGTTGGTTTCTTAAATAAGGATTCAAGGGAGTATTTACTAAATAGTACTATCAAATAACCTTGAAAATACAAATAAATAATAACCGATAATTATAAATCAAAACAATATATAAGATGATACTAACCTTTTCAGTATCTCAAACAAGAATTTTACTTTCCTCTCATGGCCCAATGAGTAATGAAACAAACATTATCCTTACAAAGAAGATAAAAAATTAGCTGGGGCCAAATTTGTGGCCAAATAAAATATCATATAATAAATACATACATATACTAACGTATTTTATAAGATCAGTCGGGGCCAGCTGGGGCCAAGGCCCGAGCTGGCCATGAAGACCTTCCGCCACTGATTATGATCATAATTAAGTTGTTAATTATGCATGGGACGAAGCACAGATGAAAAGCTTGGTGCAAGCGTACTTTGTTGAAGCGCAATGGTATAATAGCAATTATACACCAACAATGGAGGAGTACATGGACAACGCACTTGTTTCCAGTGGATACCGTATGGTCATGGCTATAACTTTCATTGGGATGGGGCCCATTGCCACAAAGCAAGTGTTCGAGTGGTTATCAAGTAACCCCAAAATTGTGAGAACTTCACAGATCATTAGCAGGCTCATGGATGACATTGTTTCCAACGAGGTACTCACATGTACATAACAAGTCCAAAATTTCTACCTCGCTTATTGTTCAACTTCTAACTTATTTAGACTGGTAATAAATATAATGATTTGTGTGTTTGTGGCGTATTTGATAGGATGAGCAAAAGAGAGGGGATGTTGCTTCGGCCATAGAATGCTACATGAAGCAGCATGGCGTGCAGAGAAAAATTGCCTTTGATGAATTAAAGAGGCAAGTGGTGAGTGCGTGGAAGGATATAAACGAGCAACTGCTTGAGCCTTTGCAAGTGCCAAGGCCTTTGTTGATGCGAATTCTAAACCTGACTCGCGTAATGGACGTTCTTTACACTGATTCTGATGGCTACACTGATTCTGCAAAATCAACAAAACATCATATCACTGCTTTATTCTTAGACGCGTTTCCTCTTTCAAAACGAGAGGATCACAGTTAGGTTTGAACGAATGCAGTTCCATTATGCTATTTTGGACGCGACCAACAATATAGTCAAAGTAATTTTGGAGAGGAGTAGAAGAGTGTGTGTGTGTACATATAGTAAAGAGTGGTGGTAAGTATAATCTTTAGTTTTCTTTCGTTCCTTTTATAGACGTACTGATTATGGCTGTTTGTTTCCCCGCTATGAGAGGGGAGAAAATTGTTTCGTATAAAAACATTAAAAGTATTTAAGCATATGCATTAAAGTCACTTCAGTTATCGAAACCTTAATTAGAATCAAATGAACAACTTCAGTGTGTTGAGTCACTTCTTAGGATTGTGTTGTTTGTACTTTTTTTTTGATAAAACTTGCATCCATAAAACAACCTACGCTTATCCGATCCTTAGCTAACAGGTTGTGAAGCTCCCCATCTGTGCTCATGACAACGTGGAATCCCGCCATGGCTGAAAGTCCAGATTTCGCAAGATGATCCGCCGCGATATTTGACCATCTGCTAATAAACCTCACTTCAAGTCTCCAGTCCCTATTCATCAAGCAGTGGATTTATTCAATAATACTTCGATCCGCATGGAGATCATTTAGAGCACCCTTCATCAAGTCGACGGCGTCAGCAGAGTCGGATTCCATAATAACCTGCCGGTATCCCAAATCCCACGCCAGTTTCAACCCATGGAGGCAGCCCCAAAGTTCAGCCGAAAGACAGTCCCCTTCCATCCTTTTAAATATGAAGCCTTTGATGAAATCACCATGAGCGTCCCGAACTGAGGTGAGGAAGAGTGTGGAAGTTGAAAGTGCCTGAAAGGTGTAAGGTATTTGCATGGCTTGTGTTGCATAAGAGATTGCTAACTAATGCCTCTAGGTACAAAAGAGGGCTAAGCAGTGACAGTCGATGCCCTGTATGTCAGGTAGATGACGAGGACCTCCAACACGTGTTCAGAGATTGCCCTGCAACCTTTGATCTCTGGAAGCACGTTGTTCCCAGACAGTGGTGGCATCAGTGCCACACCAGGACTGAGGTGCGAGGAAGCCCCGTCGGAGTTCACTTTCACCCATCCCGCTGGTAGGGGCTGCCATTGTGGCTCCTGCTCTGTTGCTGTGCGTTGCAATCGGATAGCCACAGGGAACTTGGATTGAGCATCGTGGAGGCTTCTCCGGATAGCTTCAACGCTGGTCAATAGCAAGTGGTTCGAAATCTTCTTTCCCTAAAAAAATGAAGACATTATGTCGCCTCCAAATCCTCCAATAGATAAGGGTGAACAGCTGTCTCCAATCCTCTGACTCCTTCCTCCTGTCCCTGTATGTAACGTTCCATTTGAACCAGTGTCCGAAACTTAGTGAACAGAACTGATGCCACCACTGTCTGGGAACAACGTGCTTCCAGAGATCAAAGGTTGCAGGGCAATCTCTGAACACGTGTTGGAGGTCCTCGTCATCTGCCTGACATACAGGGCATCGACTGTCGCTGCTCAGCCCTCTTTTGTACCTAGAGGCATTAGTTAGCAATCTCTTATGCAACACAAGCCATGCAAATACCTTACACCTTTCAGGCACTTTCAACTTCCACACTCTTCCTCACATCGGATCAGTAGAAGTCTCATCACTTCCTAAAGATGAGTAGGTTGACTTAACCGAAAACTCCCCACCTTTAGTCCATCTCCACCGCACATGTCCAGATGCCAAACTCTCAATTCCATCTTGTACTTTGTTCCAAGTTCGCTTGATGCCACTCCATAGATTCGACCCCGGCTTATTCATATCGATTCGTGGTATTTTATCATTACCACAGTTATATTTATTCCGGAGAACTTGCACCCACAAGTCATCCCTTCTAGTTGCTAGTCTCCACCCAATCTTCATAAGATAAGCCCTATTTTGATCTTTTGCATGTCGGAGCCCCAATCCACCTTTCAGTTTAGGTTTACAAACAGCGTCCCATGCAACTAAAGGAATTTTTTGATGGTCCTCCGTACTACCCCAAAGGAATTGCTGGTTTCATTTATCAAGAGATTCACAGGTGGTCATTGGCAGAGCAGAAGTTTGCATAACATAACCAAGAATTCCTGTGGTCACTGAAGAAATAAGAGTAGATCGCCCAGCTATTGAGAGTGATTTAGCTTTCCACGTGGATAGCCTTGTTTTAACCTTATCCACCACAAATTGATAGGATTCTTTCGTAACCCTTTGAGTAAATATGAAAAACACGGATGCTTTTTGGTCCCGAAAAAAAATAAGTCACTTTTAGTCCCTAAAATGGAAAAATAAGGTCCCTTTTAGTCCTTTTGATCATTTTTTTGCACATTTTAATCCCTCGAAATTCCCAAAAAGGTCCTTTTTAGTCCCTAAAAAGGACCAAAATGACATTTCTTTTACTCAGGGACGAAAAAGGGTCAAATGTGTTTTTCCAGGGACCAAAAAGGGTATTTACTCTAACCCTTTTATGACGCAGAGGAACACCGAGATATTTTCCCAAATCGCTGGTAATAGAGAAACCCATGGATGTACACAGTTCTCCACTTCGAATATGATTAACATTGTTGGAGAAGAAGACTCGTGTTTTTTGGTGGTTTACCTTTAGCCTAGAGCTCTCATAGAAAGTCTTGAGGCATTTATTAATTGTAAGTACCTGATCCATGGATGTTTTGGCAAACAACAGGATGTCGTCCGCAAAGAACAAGTGAGAAACTGGTGGACCAGTCCTAGTAAGCCGGATTGGTTCCCAATTTCCTTCTTGCGTGGCAGCTTGAATTAGGTGAGCCAGTTTTTCCATACATATAACAAACAAATATGGTGACAGTGGATCTCCTTGACGTACTTCCTTAGAAGGATGAAATTCGTCCGCTTTATCTCTATTCCACATCAACTGCATCTTGGGAGTGGTTACACACTGGTCAATGATCTCCCTCAAAGTGTTTGGGATACGAAGTTCTTGCAAACAAGAAGATAAGAATTGCCAGTTCACTCTATCATAGGCTTTTTCCAGATCAATTTTTATAGCCATGAACCCCTGTTTCTTCTTTATGTTACGCATGGAGTGGATTATTTCCTGGGCCACAATGATGTTATCACCACTAAGTCTTCCCGGGACAAAACTGCACTGATTTGGTGCAATCACCTGGGGTAGGATAGGTTTCAGTCTGGTCACAATAATCTTTGTAACAACTTTGTAAATGACGTTGCACAGACTAATCGGTCTCAAGTCTCCCATTGTTTCTGGATGATCTTTTTTTGGGATGAGTACAAAGCTCTTTTTTCATGGAATGAAAGAGAGAGAGAGAGTGAGTGAGATTTGGGTAGTTAAGGCTCTTTTAAACCCTATGTTCGAACTCAAACTCAGTAAATGTGAAATGGCTGGGGGTATAGAGTAGCATCTATATTCGAACTTTTATTTTAGGTAAATATGTTGAAACTTTTTTGATAAGAAGGCACGCGCGAGCGCGCACATTTATTTACTTATGTAGAAGCATACCCATTTTCAAGTAATAAGTTATTGAGTTAAATATCAATTTTGCCTCTGAAGCACACGCCCAGGAGCAATTTTGCCTCTGAAGTTTTCGGCGTAGCAATGTTGTCCCTGTGGGGTAACATTGCTACGTTTTGAGACTTTAGGAGCAACTTTACGCCAAAAACTTCAGGGGCAAAATTACTCTTGGGCGCGTACTTCAGGGGCAAAATTGATACTTAACCCTAAGTTATTCACACCTTATGTATTTAGAGTTTAATTATCTCAGCTGTTGACATTATATTAATAATTGATTATCATCATCACCTAAAGGCACGTTATCAATAGGAAATATAATAATTAAACGATTATTTTGTTCGGTATGTTTGAGCTATTTTTAATTCATTTTCTATTTTGTTGCGGAAAAAAATTGAAAACATAAATGGACAAAGAATCTAGGGTACATCCAGCAGCCTGGAAGAGCGAGGGGACAGATCAGTCTCCATTAAGAAGCTGTCAATTATTATTATTATTTCTTCTTCTTCCTCCTCCTCCTTTTTTTTATTTTTTATAAAGTTGTTGTTGTTAGTGTTATTATTATTAGGCGGCACCATATTAGACTCAGAAACAATAGTTTCCCCACTTTTGAGATGACATATCAAGAGACTATAAGATCTGTTTGAGTTAGTGTTCGAGGTTAACGATGACTGGCCGGGCACACCTACGTAGACTAGCCTTTCCTTCGGCACCAAACTATCCACACATCATATCATCGCATATTTGCATACTATAAACATCGAGTCGGTGTTACAAAGACGCCAACGTACTCCGTTGATGATATACTGTACTTCGGGTACGTTTGACTGAACCGCAAGTTTGACGAAACAATGGCCGACAATGCACGTCGGACAACAGAACGACAAGAGAGATCAAGGTTTCAGGAAGAAAGTTTATGCAAGCCACATATTTACCTCGTATATCATAAATCATGTTGGAAAAATAGTTTCTACCACTAATATAAAAAGTTGATTGATAAACCATACAGGGAGATAATGGCCATGTAAACCCGAGTTTGTTTTATAATCATATAAAAACGATTTTGATGGGACATAAATGCATGTAAGCAGATTCAACTATGAGTGATGCAAATTAAAGATGGCCCCAGCCCTGGTTTGCGTGAACTGAAGAGAAAGTGTACTAATTAATTTATTTATTGATTAATCAACTTCTATTCCCTTGACATAGACTATGCAATAACAGAACCGGTTTCAGTTTCATGTTAAGCGCTTTGCTTGGTTGGGATAACTAAATATGTGTGGACTGTTCAGATCTAATTTGAGGGTCCAAATTTGACTTTTTTTTTAAAGAGTGATTTTTGAAATAAAAACCATATTTTGAAAAACAAAATTAATAAAGAGATTATTTTTATTTTAGATTCTATAACCATTACCTTTAGAATCAATGAATGTCATGAACAAATGGCAGTTGGTCTACTAAGAATTAAGCCAATACTCAGAATTAGAATAGGACAGTCGAGCAACAGAAGCTTTGGACAAAGAGCCAGATCACTTTAGAGAGATTGGTTGGATTGACCTGGTGAAATCAACGTACTTATAAGATAAAACCATGCTATTAGAGAAGCAAATTACATACTTTGTTGGCCTGTGAAAGAAGCTCATAATTTATTAAACTATGAAACTAGCCATTTTAAGAAACTGACAACGCCCGTGGTCTCTCCAACAACTTGATTCACAAATTATATAAAACAGGGCGTCAGTTCAAAACTAACTGTGATCCTCACATTTTCAAAGAGGAAAAGCATGTAAGAATAAAGCAGCGATATGATGCTTTGTTGATCCTGCTGAATCACTGTAGCCATCAGAATCAGTGTAAAGCACGTCCATTACGCGACTCAGGTTTAGAACTCGCATCAACAAAGGCCTTGGCATTGGCAAAGGCTCAAGCAGTTCCTCATTTATATCCTTCCATGCACTTATCACTTGCCTCTTGAACTCTTCAATGGCGTTTTCTCTCTGCCCACCATGTTGCTTCATGTAACACTCTATGCCGGAAACAACATGCCCTCTCTTTTGCTCAAACTAACAAATACGCCACAAACACACAAATTATTACTGCCTGTCCACATAACTTAGAATTTGAATAATAAACCAGGTAGAAATTTTGGACATGTAAGTACGTATACCTCGTTGGAAACAATGTCGTCCATAAGCCTGTTAATAATTTGAGAGGCTCTAACAATTTTGGGGTTATTGGCTAGCCATTGGAAAGCTTCCTCTGTAGCAATAGGTCCCATGCCAATGAATGATGTGGCTTCAAGCATACGGTACCCACAAGTCACAAGTGCATTGTCCATGTACTCCTCCATTATTGGTGTATAATTACTGTTATACCATTTGGCTTCAACAAAGTAACCTCGCACCAAGCTTTTCATCTGAGCGTATGATTTTAGTGTAAGTGAAAGTTGTGATATTATCTTGCAATATACCAACTTTTAAGAGATAGAGTAGTTCTTGGCTGTTCATCAGTTATGCCTTGAGATATGACGATCATAATCAACCCAATATGATTTAATATATAAATTTCTAGATAATTTTTAATTAATATTTGATGGATCATGGAATAGGAAGAATTGAACAAAAATTATATTTACATTATTATAAAACAATCAATAATTTGAAGTGTCTAAACCAAGGGACTTGGTTTTAGTGTTAAACACCATGCTTAGCTCTCTTAGCTCATCAGATTTGGGCCGTCTAGATCTGATTTTGGACGGTCCAGATTTGAGTTTTCTTAAAATGATGATTTTTTAAATAAAAAATATTTTTTAAAAAGAATAATAGCTAAAGTATTATCTTTATTTTATATTCTATATCTATTAAAATAATTTTTCTTAAAAAATATAGACTTTTAAAGACTCAGATCAGATCTGGACTGTCCAAATCAGATTTGATTGTCTAGATCTGATGAGTTGAAAGAGCTAAACACAATGTTTAGCACTAAAACCAAAACCAAGTCCCTAGACAAAGCGGGTGAAATAGAAATAGTATAGAAGTACATCTTACTTCATCTTTGGCATACTTGATGCAAAATTCTCTTCCTTCGTTGGTCATTTCTTGCTTGACTTCGTCATAAACATCCAATAGTGCTTGGTAACAAAATCTCATGTATTCTGGCAACAATTCGAGGCACTTTATGTCCCAACTGAAAAATGATATCTTTGAGAAATCATTACTTAAAGTTAACTAATTAAAGTCTTTGGATAAGAGAATTTCAATTTTTTTTAAAAAAAATCTCAACAGGATAGGAATTTAGACTTGATGAACTTAAACCTCTCAATTGCTGCAGTGAAAAGCTGTAGCTCTTCGAACGTGCCATAAACATCATATATGTCATCAATGACCGATGTGATAGATATCACTTTGGTGGTTATCCTTCTAGCCAAAGCATAGCAAGGTTCATAAAACACACCCAAAATCCAAAAGTAACATTCCACCAACCTATCGCGAGCAAAAGGCAACTTGGTGCTGAAATCCAATTCTTTCCACCACCTATAAGTTAAAAAACGAATGACTTGTGTGAGTCATACATAACGTAACGTGCACATATATTATACTAAGAATATGAGTATAATTTAGAAAAACATACTTAGAAATATTTCCTAGTTCATTTCGGTGCAACTTTTGAAGCATATTGAAATCAAGCTTTGCGAAGGCAAGTAGAGTTTCATGGTGGGAAGGATCATCTTGGTAGGAAGAAATATAACGCCAAGCTTCTAGCCTTGGAAGGTTCTTGCGAAGTGGGTGCCTTAAGCTGTGTTTGACTTTTGCGGCAAGAGAAGGATTTAAATGAATGATCATAGACTCAAGATGAGAGGAAGTGAACGCATGAGCGTCATCTAATGTATCTTCTCCGTGAACTCTGAGATGTGCAGCTTCATATAAACTTAGCATTCCTTCTACATCAGTAGCTAGCCCTTCCCTAATATTACCTTGTCCATCCTTGAACTTTTCAAACACATCTGGTTTAGATCAAACAAGTCAGATTTGTCATGTTAGTTTAACTTCGTACATGTATGTTATGTGGTTGAGAGGCCAAAAAGGTATTCCGTCCAATCCTAAATAAAAAATAAAAGACAAATTTGACTTTTTTGAGAGATTAAAGAAGCTAAATAAGTTACTTAATCATACTATATATTATATGTTCTGTATCATTAGATTATAGTATAGCATTTTGTAAGTTAAACAAAATAGTTTGAAAAAAATGATAAATAAAATTATTATAAAGTAATTTAATTAACTTTCTTAATATCTTCGAAAAAGTCAAATATGTCTTATATTTAGGACTGTATAGAGAATTGGAATGGATGGATGGGATACCAGGTGGTGAGACGCGATGTCCATGTTGCCTTAGTAACCTAAAGAGAAGCGCAAGAGTGTGTAGATCTCCTTCCAGTGTTATTACACCATTTTCAGCATAAGTATCATGAATCTGTTGCAATATGTCGTCAATCTCAAGTTCAAAATGGTAGCTCACACCTAGACGTTGGATTGAATCAATCAGGTTCATTTTTGCGACGAGAGTTTTGGTTGGAAGGTCAAGCATCTTCCTCACTTCTTCCTTGAGCATTTTACTCTGCACCTCCATTTTGTCAGGCATTTCCTGCGGATTTAACTTTGAGTTGTCACTCTTTGATAACATAAAAATACAAAGACGTACGCATATTCGCTTTCATATGTAGTGTCGTGTGTATATAGATCTCTAATAGGCTGCGCTGCTGAAACTATAATAATGATATTTGCGTATAAAAGTATCAGATTGATTCTCTTGACAATGATATCTTTACGTGGGGATAAAGCTTATATAGAAGGACAAAGTTGGAATACCAGAGATTGGGAGGCATATTGAATAAAATGATCTCCCCAAATGCTGGGATGATAATTTGCAGAGCGCCGAGGGCAATGGGACGAAGCAACAAGCGGCGAAGTTACTAAAGACATAATGATATATGGATACTGAATTAACTGAATATTAATGCCTCTCTTCACTTTTGTTTTCAACTAAAGGGCTTTGAGTGTGAGAAAACCTTAGATACCGTTTTGAAATTTATACTACTTCAACTACTGTAGAAGATATTTTTGAGTGAGGAGATATCGATGAACATGTGGTAGATATAATGATTTTCGAGCCACAAGCAATGGTTGGTTCTCAGGAAAATTTATATTTTTGGAAACGTGTAGTATGTTTTTTCCCCTGTGATTAGTTTGTTCGCAAGATAACCCACCAATGAATAAGTGTTATGATCGATGTCATGCTTTCTTGGGACCACATTTAATTTATTTTTCCAAATTTATATTCTATTTCGAACGTCCGACTCTAATGAATATGTGGTTCTCATAAGCATTGTACTGTATAAAGAGTACAGCAAGAGAGTGTGGCCAGAGAGGGAAGTGCGGATATGGAAAAAAATAAATAAACAAACTTATATGTGGTACTCGTGCTTCTTTTGGCACCTGAAGCAGTGGGTTGTTCACATAAATACTTATATTCTACTTCTTTATTTTATCAAACTTATATTCTCTATTTCAATCCATCAAATGATGAAAAAACTAAGCATACAAACAAAAGTGTGGTTGGCATTCAAACTTTTTGAATTTGGACATGTGCCAAATGATCAATAATTGATAAAGTAATGATGAGGCTTGATAAGTAATTCATACCACTCTGATCCTATTTATAAGTCTAGTTTGACCAAATCTCACATACCAATGAAAGTTAAGTATCTCTGATTATAGATCAAATTTCCAACTTTACCCTAATTTATGAATGGGTACCTTTTAAAATTTATTGTCAAATCTCTCTCATCTTTTTCTCTTCCCAACATAGCTAGTTAATCTCTCTCATCATCATTAATATGGGCAAAATTGTCAAAATCTCATTTATTTGGTCAAAATGGACTTATAAATAGGACCAAATTTTTTGGTTAAACTGGATTTATAAATAGGACCAGAGTGGTAACTGATTTTATAAGAAATACTTGATTTAGGCTTTTGCAATTTTAAAATTCTACTTTTTGTCATTTTTCCATAAAAGGGTTATCTACTTAATTTGTAACAACCCGAATTTTGGGCCCTCAGAAATGAAAATAAGTTTAAATTAGGAAGCCTATGGTGGACTAAGAAACTCAGCTATACGAGTCAGTAGACCTAGTATGTATAAACTGTAGAATTAAAGTGTTAGTGAAAAGGGACAATTTGAATTATTATAATGGGCCAAGGTTTCAACCCAAGGAGATTAAAAAGGAAAAGAAGAAGAAAGAAAAGCCCACACATATTATAACTATATGGTTACAATGCAATGGAATGGCAAGGAGTGTAATTATGGAACTTGTTGGAGGTCAATTATTTTCCTCCTCTTCTCCTCTTCAGCCTCTCGTGGACACCACACACACAAAACACCAACAATTATAATTAGGGGTGAGCAAATCAAAACCGAAACCGAAAACCGAACCGAATAATTCGGTGTTCGGTTTTTTCGGTTTTTAGGTTCGGTTCGGTTTTTCAAAGTAGCTTATTTCGGCTTTCGGTTCGGTTTTTGTAAAAAATTTTGTTAAAAAATCATACTTAATTCTAAAAAAATCGTTTTCGAGTGCTTCAAAATTCCTCATTACCCTTGACATGTCTATTTTCAAGGAAAAATATTCCCAGAAGCAAAAAAGTCACGGATCATTCCCAATTTAATATTTTCTCAACTTGCCCAGTTTATAACTTCATAAATAAGACTTAACTTCAAAAATATGTTACTATTTGTGTAGAACTCAAAATGCTACATAATTTATATATTTAGAAAGCCCTATATATCTACTTTATTCATGTAAAATTTCATAACTTTATGTAAAATTCGGTTAAACCGAATTAACCGAACCGAAATATTTCGGTTTTTTCGGTTTTCGGTTCGGTTTTTAAAATACACATAATTCGGTTTTTCGGTTTTTTCTGTTTTAACCGAAAACCGAATGCTCGCCCCTAATTATAATCTTCACCTTTTCCCTTCCTGCAACACATGACATCCATGCGTTTTGACACATAAACGCGTCTCCCTCTCTCTTCTCTAATTATACGGATTACACTAAACACACACTTCACTACGCACGTCCTCCCCCTCCCTAACACACAAACAATTTTCTTTCAACCTCTACCCTTCAACCGTCCCCCTCCCTTCCTCAAACATTCAACAATTTTTCCCTTCTCTTCTCCACCAACCGTACCCTTCTCCTCTCCTCCAAGAACAACCACTTTTCTCCAATCATTTCCCTCCTTCCATTCGGTCATCTCCCCCTTCTCATTCCTAAGAAAGAAGATGAACATTTTACTTGCAATAACTTCTATTCTCATGCATGTCATCATGGATGAGTTTAAACTCACATGCATGTGGAATATATGGTTTAGGCAGAGATTTGGAAGAAAGAAGAGAGAGGAGAAACTGATCATAAAGCCAAGAATCAAGTGAGTGGTAAGCTCCTAATCTCTCTCTTGGAATTTTAATTTGGAACTTCCATGTCTTTGAATCAAACTTGGCTGAACCAAAATATGGAAAAATAAAAGGATTTTCGAAATTCCGAGCTCACCCACGTGTTCACCACTGAAAATAGTTTGGGAATAAGTTGGTGGATGAAATTTGAAAGGCACTTTAGTGCATGAAATCACAAGCTTAGCAAAAACGTTGAAATTGCCAGTTTTGGAAGTCTGGAGGCAGTCTATTGGCATTCGTGTGTTGGCTGGGTTAAAGTTCTTTAAAAATTCTGAAAATATTCTAGAATATAGAGGACATTCATATCTTTAAAATGGTGGGTATTTGGTATTTTTCTAAACTCTGGTCAGAGAGAAATAAATTGTACAAAATGACCCTGAGTTTTGAAAACAAATCTGGACAGTTGGGACATTTTTGGGATCTGGGGTGTGTGATTAAATTCTAGAACCAATTTTACCAAAAACTAAACTTAACAAGGAGTTTATAGGTTTTTGAACCACCTAAATTGGACATCTAGAACTCCAATATATGAATTTTTAAAGATAAGCAATGAATTTTTTAAAGATAAGCAATGAATTATGGAAGCTTAACAGAACAGTCAGTGGAAACGTAAAACCTGAGAATTATTTGACATGTCCTGACCTTTGAAAGTATTTTTATTTGAAAGTATACTTTCCTAAGAACGCGTGAGAGTTGACGGAACCTTAAAATGATTTTTTTTGGAATTAATTAAAAATAGTTGAAATTTCTGGACTTTTAAAGACAAAGAAAGATAAAGGCTGAAAGTAACAAGTTTAAGTTACTTAATTAAAACCTAATGAAATAAGGGTTAAAAAGGAAAATAAACATTCATTTTTCTTGGTTCTAAAGGTATGGTTATGTCCTTAGGGCCACAAGGAGAATGAATGAACTTCAAGCAACCCTAACGGTTAGCGAAAGAGGAACCCGTGTAAGGACAATAGTCCTTAAAAATGTAGTGGGCTTACCTTACTTGCATGTATTTGATAGTATTGCTTGTATGCATATGTTTGATTGTTATACTTGCAACCTTAATTGCTTGCTATGTTTAACATACTTGAATGATTGAAGCTCTGATTATGATTATGCTATGGCCATGAGTATGATGCATGAAGCATTGAGCATGCAGATATATCATTATGTTAACATGAGTTTGTGCAAGGCAAGTATATCATACATTAGCATTTATCTTGTATGCATTGTATGGTATTGTCTACTACTGGGATTCTTCAGAATCTCACCCTCCACTACCAACCAATAGACAGGTGAGCACAGGAAGATAAGTGCTACACAAGGTTCGAGGAGGGAGCGTTACTTGAAGACGGCCTAGCAGAAGGATAGTTGAAGAACCAAGGGACGACAGTGTGTTATGTATTTTTAGTTTACACTGTCTATAATGAATGTGAATGACTCTAAGGGATATAAGCCCTGGGATTACCCCGGTTATGTAATCAAAATTTAATTTCCGTTGTATCAGTATAACTAATTATAACTATTTCTGATTCTGTCACACTACTGCGTGAGATTAAGTTAAAGAATGTCGGCACCCCGAGGGGTGTTACATAATTAGAACTATTTTCTTTAAAAAAAAAAATACTCAAAAATTTTCCAGATTTCTTTTCTAAGACAAACACATAATAATCAGTAGAAGCACACTTACAACAAAACCACATCAAAAAATACGAAATGCCGGCGTTACTTCTTTGCGTCGCTGGACTTTCTTCTCCTATCCGATCTGCAAGCCAACCTTCGTCACCCGACTTGTTCTCGACTCTCCTTTTATCTACAGGTTACTCGTTGTATTAATAAGCGGAGCCATCAAGCTCGCCTGCAAATCATGTTCGTTCTTATTCCTCACGACTTACGCCACTTCATAGCTGTAATCATCGCCGTCATCTCTACTTTTTCCTTTTTCGGCCCTTCTACGTTGGCACTGAGGAAGGAGAAGACTGTTGAGCTTGAAACGGAAATCAATTATGCGTTTTGTGTTACACACCTACCGGCCTTGCCCTTTCGAGTGGCGGGTACGTAGTGTGGTCCTTTACTTTAAAAACCATTTTTATATTCTTTTTAAAATCCATACCCCAGGTTAATTACGTCGTGTATCAGTATAAGCAGCAGAGCACGTACTAGTTTGGACAAAGCATACTGATAAAATAAAGTGCGGTAAGTAAAAATTTCCCCCAATGGGATTAATATACAATTATCCCGAATAAAATGATCAACGGCTAAAATAATAATTATACAGTTATCCGGGTAACCAAAATAAATATCTAAAATAAAGTCACCCACAGCTCAGTCTTGCTCCGCACGCCTACTTTCGTCCCCCGACACCGTCTTAGATGCACTCATACAATCCTTGCAAAAGCCTGGGATTCATAATTAAATTCTAGAGTAACCATTAATCTCATATAACATGTGTATGCAATCCATTTATGTCACCATAATCAGGAAAACTTAAATCACACAGCATTCAATAAACACGCGCAGTAAAATAAAAGTATACCACACAGATGCAACATTTACTGCGGAAGGACCAAGTCCTAATAAACAAATGCAGGATTGCTCCACAAAGCAAGCCCCAGATCCACGGCGCCAGGAAAAACACAGTAGTCGGGCTCTGAACCAGACCACCCTGAATGCACACAAATGCATGTCCCTTACAGAACACATGTCCACAATCATGGAAAATCAAACATACAATGTAACACAAGGCATATGAAGATTAAGGTTACTACCTGTTGGTTGACTCCTCTTTTAAAATAATAATTTTTCCTTCCCGGTGCATAATTTCTCAAATAGCCCTCAAATAATAATAAAATAGTATAAATATAATTAATTTCTTTCTCAAAAATATTTTCTGATTCTGTCATAAAATAAGCCCCTTTTTTAAGTGTCCATATTTGTTAAATTCCTTTTCTTGTTAAAGAATTAAATATGGGCTTAAAATTCTTTCATTTTCGTCCAAATTTTGAAATTTGCAGAAATAAGGGCTCAACTGCAGAAATTCATAACTAAATCTAGAAAAATCATTTTGGGTTGGTTCAAAAGCCCATTTAACCCTTAATATTCTTAGTTTCGACAAAAAACACTAGTTTGGGCCACCCACATTCTAAAATCCATTTATAGCCCAAAACATCTCTGCTGTCCGAAAAAAAGTCCAGAAAAAAAGGCTATTTTTCAAAAATTTATTTTTCCCAATCCAGAACTTAAAAATTACAAATTTTATATCAAAATAATCCTTTATATGCCTAAATTCTCCCTGTAAAATTTCATAATTTTATAAATTCGTTTACTAGGTCAAAAACCATGAGAAACCCAGCTGACTACAGGAATTCCACAAATCAGCAACCCAACGTTTTTCAACTTTCATCTAGGGTTCTAAAATTTTGATCCAAGTTAACTCTTATACAACATTTTAAAACTCTCAAAAACACCAAAATCAATTTATAACCACATGAAAAACCAAATACACGAAATCTACTATTTAATCACTAAATGTCAAACTTCCATTCTAACTTCATATCTTCCATATACTAGGTTTATTCTATTATTTTAGTCCATAAACCTCAACTTTAAACCTTTGCTCCTTCTTTTCATTAGATACCCAACCAAATATACAAACATGTTCAAGGAGGTAGATATTTCCTAACTCAAACAACCAAGAAAAATGGTAGAAAGGTTCCGAAAATGGCTTACTTGATAGCTTTCTAACACCTTGGGAACACTTGATCCTTGAGTTTCTCTCCTTCTATTTTCAGACTTCACCTCCAAAACATCAAGAAAATGTTGTTCTTTGGTATCTTACTTCTTAAGGAAAGGTACCTTCCTTCAACCTTCTTCTCTTGCTAGAGCTTCTCTAAGTCTTCATGTCTGAAAATTCTTGATGCTCTCTCTTCTCTCCCAAACCGTCCAGCAACGCCAAATGAGGAGGAAGTGAGTTTTTAAAATGCTCCTCCCTTGTATTAAGGTGATTTACACTTATGCCTTCATTTTTCCAAGTATTTCCAAGTGGTTTATAAAAAAAACTCTTCCTCTTTCCTCCTTTCTCTATTTGGACGAAAATGGGGGATGTTTTGGGAAGAAAATTACCTTTGGGTTTTGGCTTAAGAAGAGTGTTCAAAAAGTCTTTAATTAATGACCAAGTCCTTACCTTCTCAAGCTATAATTTCCTCTAAGTAGATTAAGTGTACTTGACAACATTTCCCCCCTCTTCTTCCTTCCTTAAAAACCATAGTATAGGTATGAGATGGGAGAAAATATTGTTTCCTTTCCAATACTCCTTACATGTTTCATTAATGGTATACTTTGGATGAGTTATTGGCTTTCTTTCTTTCTTCTCTTTCTTGCCAAATTTTTGAAAATTAAGGGGGAAAAGAATATTATTAATCACTTCCATATCCATCCCAATGTCCTTTGGTACTTGCCCCAAAAATAGCCATTATTTTCCTATAGGTACTAGGTAGATGACTTGTTAACATAAGTACACTTTTTTTTTAAGAGCAAATTTTGGCTCCCTCCATCCTTTCAATTTCGAATTGGGCCACCTTTATGGGCTTCAAAAATTATCCTTCCCACTTAGGCTGCATTTGGATGAGCTTTTTTTTTAATAAAAAAAAGTCATTTTAAAAAAAAAAAAAGTGTTTTTTTGTTATTTTATGTGTTTGGATGGGGGCTTTAAAAAAAAGGAAAATTCACAAAAAAGCCCAAATTTCTCCTTTTTTTAAAGCTCCAATTTGAAGCTTAAAAAAAAGTTAATGCGGTAGCTGAGAGAGAAAGTAAAAAATTTGACCGGCTATTTTGATTTGTGAACAAAATGACCACAAATACCCTAGAAAATTTGCGCCGTATACTTCCTTTCCTTCGCCATTGCGTGTTCGCGCCGTCCTCTCGCCAGTTCTCACCATCTCCTTCACCTTCACCTTTCTTACAGGTAAACCCCCTTCTCCTCTCTTCAGACTTTAGCTTTCACTATCAAACCATTCGCACAATTATATAAAAATCACAAAAAAAAAAAAAAAAAAATTCTTCACTATTTTGAGTATCACAAAATTTTCTGCGAGATATTAGCACATAGGAGTCTTGATTTAGTTTGTTTGTCGCGGGATATTGCAAATTTGTTTTCCTCTATCCTCTGTTACTCTTTCTCACCTTGTGATTCATGTTTTTCTATGGTTTGTCTAACATGTGTAAGGATCATGTATCTTTTCTTTAGAATTACACTTTTCTTGCATAATATGTTTTGAGATTGTGGGTATGAATAGTAAAAGAAGCCTTTACATGTTAAATGTTAAATAAAATAAGACAACAATCAATATTGTGCGTTAGAGTTGTATTTTGGCTGCATCATTTGTGAGTTCTGGATGTTATTTCTACTGTGATTGTGAGTTAATTGCTGGACTGTGGGCATTAGTGGTGAAAAGTCGAGTCTTCAATTTTTGAGTGAATTTCCAGGTTGCATTGGTAGTTGCAATTTTTGAAAAATCTTACAAGAATCTTGGTTTAATTGTTGCTTTTGCTGCCTTGGACATATCTCCGTAATCTGAATTTTGCTTACTGCAATTGAGTTGCGTTTGCACATTACTTTTCTGAGGTCTACCATGTCGGCTAATTGATGCATGTGAATTTGTTGTCATTTTATTGTTGTGACAAGGATCTTGGAATTGAGGATTTGAATATGATTGTGTCCTAAATCGATAACTTGCTGCTGTGAAAGTGTTCCAAGAATCCTAACTTTAGCTTAATCTCATTGTGAAGTTGCTCTGAATCTGATTTGTCAACTAGCTATTTTTCATGCTGCAATTTTTCCTTGCTTTTCTCTAGCTGCTGCTGACTATCTTGGTTGAAGCAACATGTGTATGCGTCTTTATGCTAGTTTTAACTATTCATTCATTTGAGTTTAGAATGACACCGAAAGTAGCTCGTATAACATCTACACAAGAAACAATTGTTCAGTCTCAGAATGTTAGTGAAAGTTCTGTGAAGGCAAAGTGGAATGATTCAAATACTGAAATTTTCTAGAAAGTTTGTGTTGAGGAGGTTGAAGCTGGTAATAGGCCTCATACACATTTTAATAAAGAGGGGTGGGCCAATCTAGTTAACAAGTTTCATAATATTACCAGGAAGAATTACGGTCAGAAGCAGTTGAAAAATAGATGGGATGCACTGAAATATGAATTTGTCATGTGGGCAAAGTTGGATGAAAAGGAGACCGATCTTGGATGGGACTCTATAAAGAACACTATAATAGCACCTCCAGAGTGGTGGGCAACCAAGGGCAGAGTATGTATTTCTAATTAATTATAATATTGCAAGTCTTATAACTGCATTAGTTTATAATTTACTTACTAATTGGTTATTCATTTTCATTACAGGAGAATCCAAAATATTTGAATTGGAAGGAACAATGTCCAAAATTCTTGAGTTTGATGGAAATATGTTTTAAAGATGTAGTTGTTATTGGTTATGTTGTTTTTATGCCGCGAAAACACATTCTGTCAATGAGGAAGCCATAGATGATGAGCCAATTAATGATAATGATCATGCTTCGGAGGATGAAGAGGTGGGTGAAGGGGCTACTAAGGAACATCCCTCTGATCACAATTAGAGGCCAAGTGTACGAAACAATGATCCAAGAAAAAGGAAGAGAGGGAGGAAAGGAGAGAAAATGCAAGGGATAGCTGACAAATTGCAACACTCCCTTGACCAGATTCTTGAAAATATTGACCAAGTGTCACAAACATCAGATGCAAATGACCATTTTAGCATGAGTAGATGTCTTCTTTTGTTAAAAGATGTGCCGGGTTTGGTAAAGGGCAGCCCGACATACATGTTGGCCTCTCGAATCTTTTTCAAGAAACAAAATAGAGGCGTTTGTTCATTACATGGAAAATGAACCTGAGCTCGCTCTTTCATTTTTTGAGCATGTTTGGAGTTGAAGATGTTCAAAACTATAGATAGTTTATAGTATAGTGTTATGTTTGAACTTAAACATGAATTTCTATTTGATGTTGAATATGAGATTATATGGCATAATCTTTGAACCTGAATTGTTGTTATGGTCTATTCATTGCACTTATTAGACATTTGTTTTGGAAAATTATGGGAACATGGTTATTTTGTTTAGACAATATGATCATAATTGTTTATTGATATTCTTTGTTTGGTTGCACAGGATGTCTGATATCTCTAACATAGACAACGATAACTACGAAAATGAAAATAAGTTATATATTATGAAGAAGAATACATTCCTTGCAACTAGAGTAGTTGTTGTTGCTATCTCGAATTATCATTCTCTATATGTACACAAACAGATTAAGAGAACATCAATTCTTTCTGGACATGGATGGATAAAAGAATTGAAGAGAGGAAATGAAAATCGATTTTTTGAGCAATTTCGGATGAGAAAACATGTGTTTAGAAATTTGGTGAGCGAATTGACTCTTTTAGTAACTTGTAGTATAATGAATATTATTTCTATTTTTGGAATATGGTGCAATATGACTCTTTCTTTAATAAATGCATTGGTTATAATATAGTAGTTGACCCTTTTGAGTGGAAATTACTATTCATTAGTGATAATGAAGTTTTAAGTTATCTTACATTGTTGTATACTATTTAATTTTTGTTTTTTAGCCATTTCAATATATAAATTAAAAGAAATATTTGATAACAAATTTGATCTATATGGGTGTATGAAAAATTATATCAACAATTTAATTTCAATATTATTAAAATTATATTATATTATAATTTTAAATTCAATTATTGAATATAATATTTCTAAAATTTTAACATAAGTGCTTTCTTATCGAAACGAATGTAAAAAAAAAGTGCTTTTATATGTCCATTTTAGTAATTTTATTAATAAAAAAGTGCTTCTCTATTTTAACATCCAAACAACTTTTTTATTTAAAAGTGCTTTTTAAATTGTGTATCCAAACGTAAAATAGCTTAATTTCTAATTAAAGCACTTTTTTAAAAAAGCAATGAAAAAAAGTCATTTTTTAAAAAGCTCATCCAAACGGGCTCTTAGCCCAATAATCCATAATTCTTGGTTAAGTCTATAACACCTTCTTGGACATTTTTGGAATTTTATGCACTTTTCCCTATTTCTTCCCTTATGCATTTTGCCCAAAGGTAAAAAGGAAAAATAAAATATGTTTTGACTTCCATTGTCATTTCTTCCTTAGTGTTGTCCCTAACCATAATCATTTAATTACATATCAATAAATAATTTCACTTCTTCATCTTACTCTAATTATTTCATGCAATCATATATCACTAACACATGACTTCATGGTAATTTATGTATGCCAAAAAGCTCCACATTTTTGTATACCATATTGTATGTCTCGTCTATATGGGCCAACACCACTCTGACTCGATTGAGCAGAAAGGCTGACCATGGGACTAGCTTCCCGGTGGCTAGACAGAGCCTAGTGCATTCATTATTTTTGGTATTGAATTGCCAAAATGAATTTCTTTGCGCTAAGGTATTTGAAAATCTTTGAATGAACACTGGTATTACAAGTTGCATTATATTTGGTACATAATACTTGTTGTTTGAATTTGAATTTGAACTTGAATTTGAATGCTTTATATGTTGTGTGGACTACTCTGTTTGGTTGATTTACATATATATTGCATATGCTTGGAATTTAAGATTAACCTGTTACTCTGGGATTTATTCATTTGAATCTCAGAACCTTCCAATCATCCAGGTCGGGGGCAATCTAGTAATCAAGGTTCCAGGAGCAAATGGGTAGAAATCGCTTGACCGTAAGAAGGTGGTGGTGTTGATAAAGCAGAAGAATCTTTTGTGATACACCTTCTGTATATAGTTATTCATATTTCTTTATGACTTAGCTAATATTTTGAGATAGCTATGTACGTATGGCTACTGGGATGTATATATTATATTTAATTAGATACATATGGTCACATAGACGTAGAACCTATATATGTATATATTGCTGCAGGTACTGGGCAAGTATGTCACGAACCCATAATGTGATGAATGGATAACTGAGTCGTAGAGCACTAGGTTAGATGTAATAATAAGAATTACTCTGATGAAATCTAACCAAGACTAAGGGTATATGTATTTTTAATAAAGAGATTGAACCAATAATTAAAAGTTTTGAAAGTTTTTAAAATTTTTAGAAAGCCCATTTGAACTATACTTTTGGAAACTACGAATGAGTTAAGTTTTGAAATATTTTTGTACAGAGTTTTATTTCCCAGAATCAAACATTGTTCAGTGGTTTAAATTCTTTGTTAATTAATATATTTAACTAGTATCTGAAAGATGTCACTCTATTCTGGGCACATAACAGGGGTGTTACAGGTGGAGCCTGCCGGCAACAATAAGGAAGAGGAAGGTGGAGAGATTGAAGAAGAAGATGAGACGAAGGGTCTGCACACGATTCTGAGCAAAAAAGAGAGTAATACACAATAATAGAGGGAAGGACATTAGAGGAAATTACAAAAAAAAATCAGGTTTTTTTAAATGACATGGGACCCACCTAAAAAGTAGCGTTAGTTAGGTCATTTAACGGCATGAGTATTTTTGCCCCAGTTTTAAAAGTTCATGTGTAGTTTTGCACCTAAAAAAAACATTTGGTGTTGGGCGCTCTTCAGGGTAAAGTACATATATATTTTTACACCTTTACCCTTAATACAAATATAAAATTATATCAATCAAAAGTAAACTTCTTGGTGAATCCAAGTATAGTAAATATACAAAGCAATCAATTAAATTAATTTACTATAAATAATTAATGAATCATGAATATATATACAAAAACATCAATTGAAGATCAGCTATATCCATGAAGCCGAAGGAGTACAAATGTAATGACAATGCAAAGAATGTGAGATTATAGTTACTACATGTTGGTCTTACCGACACTGCACCTTCCACAAGGTTCCTTTCGCTTAGTTTATCCTTTATGCTTGAGCAAGTATCTTTTCCTATAATTATCATTGATATGGAGAATTGGTCATTAACCAATCCAATCTTAATAATATAATAAAGATAATTAGCTCCCTTAGACCTACCCAAAATACTTATCCTTTAATATCCTTATGACTAGGGATGTATACTAATTGAGACTTATTTAATTAGATACTATTTACTATGGAATAAATGTCATCTCAGTCATTTAACCCTTCAATATATCCAAAGGAACCTTTACTTGGTTACCCACAATCAACAACTTGTGTGGCTATTTTAAGACTTATCAAAAAATCAGCCTTTAACTTTTTTGAGAATTTGGAAAATTCATAACTTAACCGATATAACTCTAAATGAAGTGGTTTCAATTTCTACTTATTCCTTGATAATTCTATTTTCATAAATTAAAATCACCAAGTTGATTTATGGCTGAGAAAAATTCCCAAATTTCAAAAACATAAGCACATCACTCTTTCAAAATAACTCCAACAGCAACACTATTTTAATTCTGAAAAATTCTCAAGCTTCAAAGATATTATTTTAACCATCGACTTGAAATATTTAGGCATGCTTTGACAATCTACTATGTATATATGGCTAATTTCTGAATTTGTCCCTTATTAAATAACTATTTACCAAAATGCCATTGTTAGAAACCTATTTCCCAAAATGCCCCTGTCAGAAACCTATTTCCTAATCTGCCCCTGTTTAGTCGACTAAAACATTTGGTTTAGTCGACTAAATCATGAGCAAGAATTTTTCCAGGCCCCGACATTTAGTCGACTAAACCAAATTTTTAGTCGACTAAACCCATTTAGTCGACTAAAAAATTTATTTAGTCGACTAAATCATTAAAAAAAAAGTTAAAACTTGGAAGGCGTAACTCGGGCTCGGGAGTCGAATCAAGCGATTCTTTTTTGATTCCACATAACTTTTTGAGATCTATGCACTGATATAAAAATTATCTTCAAATTTAATGAAGAGAAAGGAGGAAAAACAAGTGATTCTTTATTACGCAAGAAATACCAACAATTCATTAAATATAATCAAGTGATTTTTTAATTTTATATATATATATATATATATATATATATATATATATATATATATATAGTTTTCTTTTATTTGATGTTTTATATTCATTAAATATAATCACTAATATCACTAACCAACGACTCGGTAAAACAAATTAAAATGACTCCACTACTTCCTAAAAATAGCTAACCACATGTTTACAATAATATAATAAAAATCAGCACACTCAACACAATAAACAATTAAAAATAAATAACTTAATCCTTCTTATTGTGGAATCGGCAATGTGCGGAAATCGGCGACATGAACCATGTAGAGAAAAAGTTGGGATTATTAACTTCAACAATACTAACAATTCATTAAATATATATCATGGGTTTTTTTCCCAATTTGCTATATTTAATGAATTGTTAGTATTGTTAGCATTTTAATTTGTTTTACCGAGTCTGTTGGATAGTGATATTAGTGATCCTAGATATTAGCTATGATCCTAGATTTTAGCTAGATTGACTACCGTGCTATCACAACATATGATCTTATGCATAACTTCCAAACACTGTTATTCCCCCTAAAATCAAGCCCCACAAATTTAGTGTCGATATTTTTCCTATAATCCATATTATTAATGGAGAGAAAATCTCAATTTTGAATATATTGTATTTTAAAAATCCAGTATTAATTGTTACGTTGAAATTCAAAGTTTACCAAATACATGGTAGAAAAATAAAGATATTAAAATCTAAAATAAGATCAATTAATTATTATTAGATAATAATATTAGAAATAATGATTAATTAATTTTACAATAAATATCTCTCAATTAAATATAATTAATTTCCTCTATCCTGACAAAACCCTAGGATTGGACCATCATTTCCCACTCTATCTCCTTTTCCTTGTGGCACCGCCCCTCTCTCGCGATCAATTGTGTATAGACACATATCTTATCTTTATTGTACCGGAGATATTATATGATCTAATAAAAAAGAAAACATCAAATAAAAGAAAACTATATATATATATATATAATTAAAAAATCACTTGATTATATTTAATGGATTGTTGGTATTTCCTGCGCAATAAAGAATCACTTGTTTTTCCTCCTTTCTCTTCATTAAATTTGAAGATAATTTTTATATCAGTGCATACATCTCAAAAGTTATGTGGAATCAAAAAAAAGAATCGCTTGATTCGGACTCCCGAGCCCAAAGTTACGGCCTTCCGAAGTTTTAACTTTTTTTTTAATGATTTAGTCGACTAAATGAGTTTTTTTAGTCGACTAAATGTGTTTAGTCGACTAAAAAATTTGGTTTAGTCGACTAAATGTCGAGGGCACGGAAAAAATTTTGCCCTCCATTTAGTCGACTAAACCAAATGTTTTAGTCGACTAAACAGTGGTAGATTGGGAAATAGGTTTCTGACAGGGGCATTTTGGGAAATAGGTTTCTAACAGGGGTATTTTGGTAAATAGTTATTTAATAAGGGGCAAATTCAGAAATTAGCCATGTATATATATATATTCCTAAGTTTCTTCAGTCCAGACATAAGAGAACGTCCTCCACTCTCCTAAATATAAAAGACTTCATTTCTGACTTTAATAAACATAGTGACCAATTGCATGCAAACAACTTATAAGCAGCAAGTATTTGACTCAAAAACCATAAACCAGAACACATCCAACACATGCATATATATATCAATGCAACCTTCCCCCAATGGTTTATACACATGCACCGAAACAGTAAGGTTCTGATTCTTCAATAACAAATCAGAACCTATAAACACATGCATGCATCACATAAGCTTCAAACCTCCATTGATTCAGTTCCTTAAATCAGAGACCCATTTTGCAGAGAACACGGAAACTACAAGGATGCGGCTCAAAGACTCACCTAAACCGGAAACCAAACTTGCTCGCTTCTTCTTCTTCTTCTTCCGGCAACTCATGCTCTCTCAGTCTCTCGAATTCCCAGCTTTCGGTCTCACTTTCAGTCTCACCCTCACTCTGTGTTTCTCTGTCTGTCTCTCTCGGACTCTCGGCTCACTGTGTTGCGTCTGGACCAGCGAATAAAATGAGAGAGGAATAGGTATTATCAGACATATATGGTGGTGCAGGTGGTGAGGTGAGCTGTCGAAAGGAAATAATGAGAGAGGGATGATGTGGCGGAAGCATAATGAAAGGAGGAGTGAGCTGGGTTGTCCGGAGGTACAACCGTACAAGGCATGTGTGAGGGAATTAATTGGATTTTTTTTTTTTTTTTGGTAGAAAAAATTTTAGAAAAGGGGTTGGGCTCACCCACAATCCAAGGCAGTAAGGGCGGAGCCCGATCCGCATGGCATCCTGGACAGAGAGACACACATGCCTCCACCTCTACCAGCGTTTCCACTACTTCTCAGACCCCTAGGATGCCTCCTCCAGCGTCTTAACCAACGTAGGGATCGAACCCCCTCCCTTGAGGTGAGGAAGTCCAACCCCCTTGCCAGTTGAACCCAAGGACGAGGGGTAAAGATGTGGGTTGTTGGACCAGGAAAGATGTTGGGCTGAATTGAAGCATAATAAATGAATGTGTGTTGGCCCAATGGTTATCTAATTAAATGATGGTGTATGGGCAGATTGTATAAATGGCCATATGAGATTAAATGTTGGACAGGTTTACGTATTTATATATATATAGGCTGCGTTTTTGCTATTGGGTTCGGCCCAAAGTAGGTAAATAAATAAATTAGCTTAATGGGTATGAATAATTAGAAGTGGGTACATGTGGTAGACAATAATTCCTTAATCCTAAATAAGGATTTTTCTTCCTTAAATAATTTATTTAGGCCCTTAAATATTGTCTCTAAAATATTTAGGTCAAAAGTCAACCACTAACTAATTATCCCTAATTTTTGGGAAAATATACCTTTAAATTCCAATTAATTAATTTTAAAATAATTAAGGAAAATTTTCCACAATTTATCTCATATCATAATTTAATTTCCTAAATCCAAAATTTAGGATGTCACACCATCCTTCACTATAGTCGTCGGTGACCTCCATCCTTCCTCTACCTCCGGCGAAAACAGACGCGAGAGATCGAGCACTGGGAGACAGTTGCGCCACAGTCACACTCCAGACCACACCAAGGGACTACGAGACTAGGACGATAGAGATCGATCTTCCTTCCTCTCTCTAGACCTTCCTTTCCCAACGCTCAATCACCAAATTTTTGTATGTTCAAGAGTAAGAAGAACATCAGATCTGCTTGACTTTGTGTGTTCAAGAGGTTGTGAATTGTGATTGGGTATGGAAGTGGATGGTTGTGTACGGAAGAGGTAGAAGTTGTTTATGATGATCGGAGCTCTGGCCATCGATCGCAGAGGGTGGTGGCGTTTTCGTCAATTTCTCACATGGAATGACAGATCTTGCTAAGTACGAGAATGCCGACCGTGATATTGAACAGGTGCCTTTGTCTTCGGTTACAAATTTAGTTTTGAAACAACTTGTATTTGCATTAGCCCTACATTAAAATTGCTGCTTTGTTTTAGTTTAGGTGCCTTTGTCTCTGGGTTACAAATTGTTTCGAAACAACTTGTATTTGCACACACCGTTCATTGTTCTTCGATTTGAGGACTTTCTTTTTAACATTCATTTTGCAAACAATTTTTCTAAGCGAATCTGGTTAAAGTAGCTTTAGAGTAATATTTATTTCTTCACTTATGTATTTTTCTGAGATTTCTTCATTTGAACTCAGTAGGCCGGTTGGGTGATTAGGTTGGTTTATGTTGAAGTTGAGATCTATAAGTCAAGAATTGAGAGTTTGGAAGTAAGGTTTTTTTTTTCAAGGGTATTTTGGTATTTTCACATTGTATTTAACACCTGTTAAGACAATTTAACGGTCATGTCATTTTTCCCCAATTTTAAAAGTCCATGTGTAGTTTTACACCTAAAAAAACATTTGGTGTTTAGCTTTGCTTTGGGAATAATAATAGTAGTAAGTATGAGTAATAATTTAAGTTGGGTTAATATTATTGTTAGTTGTTATTGTTTGATTAAATTCTAATTTTGATTCTATAATTTAAAATAGTTGGTTTTTGTTGGTATAGTTCCATAAGAATTTTGTATGACTTTAACTTAACGAGCTTTCGTTTTGGTCTTTACAGTTAAATCCAGATCAAGTCTCTATAAAATTATAGGCATAAAAACCAATGCTTTGAAACTATTAGTACTAGATCAAAACCAAAATTCAATCATACTGTATGAGTTAACAATGATATTAACCTATTTAAATTTAAATTTAATGTGAAGTTGAAGCTTGATAGGACATGGGACATGGGTGGAGGTAGATTCAACGTTGAGAGACCAATTAAAGATGGGCCGAATCATTACTTTGTGTGAGAAAGGCCCAATAAGAATATTGTTTTTGGTCAAAAGGCCCAATAAGAATAAGTGGTTGAATTTGAGCAATAATTTTTGCCGACAAATTCTATGATTAATGATTCACCATTCATCATTTCAATACCCGCAACACGTACGGACTCGTGAACATACAATCACGAGGATCATCCATCGTAAGATATAACTCACCTATTAACAAAATCATCACAAGAATTAAAACTCATGATCCAATCAAAATCAGAAAGAAAAACAAGACACATAATCACCTAATTAAACCGTTTCATGTCGGTTAACTTATACTCCCTCCGATCATAATCACCAAATTAAACCGTTTCATTTCTCTTTCGCTTGTTAATCACACTGTTTCTACCACCGCTTTATTTGCCTCTCTTCATACTTAGCCCCGTTTTTTCATTTTATGAAACCCCGTAACTCCTCTGTACTTCCTGCCCCACGTTCATTCAAAAAAATAAAAAAAAAATCAATGCCTTTATTGGCCCCAAAAAAAGTTTCGTTTTCAAGTTAACTGAAGTTAATGGCTGACATTAATGGAGCCGATGTACGTTGTAGGGCATCACCAATCACATTACTTGTGCTTCTGCAGGATGATGCTTTTTGGGGTTTCGGTATCTTGATAACTTGAATATATGGCTTAACAATTCCAGTTTGCCATCCTTTTTAGTTAATCGCCTCGTTGGACCATTAGGTTGGCTTGATGCATCCATCGGTAGTTGATAGCGACTTCGGCAAGTGCACCGGTCGTTACAAGTAATAAAGTATGTGAGAAAGAGATCGTCCCACGAGGAATAGTATTACAGCCACTAATTAGTTATTTCAGCTTTAGTTGGATGGAATAGAGTAATAGGGGTGATTTGTAACTAAAAATGTTTTAAATAATTAAATAAAAAAATAAGAATCAAGAATTTCAAGAACGTTTTAGAAAAGATGATTAATAGAGAAAAACGCATTTAGGGCATGACGATCAATTCTCTAATATTTAACTAAGTCCCAATGTCTTGATGCTACCTTAGTCGTTATCTTTAAAAGTAACCTAATGTCTCAGTATTATTTAGAAAGATTATGTAAACCGGAATTATAAGATCACATAAATTTGTAAGCCTATGTCTAGGTCATGCAATTTTATGATGAATTAAAGGTTACGGTTAAGTGCACCAACATCTCTATTGTCATGCACTAACCTATGAGCAATCTAAAAGGTGATCAGTCTTTTGAGAAGGCTTTAAGTAAATATAACTCATTCAATATGGTAAATAACATTCAATAGAGAATTTCAAATAAATACTCAAATTAACATAGGGTTCATCCTCGCCCTAACTACTAAAAGGAAATTAGCCAAACATGGCTAGGTTAAAAAATTAATAAAATAAATGAAAACCAGAATTGTTCTTCAGAGATTGGGGAATGTTGATCTCTACAATTGCTTTGATCTTCTTTCTCCAATTCCTTCTTTCGTGATTCTCGCTGTGCGCGCGTCGTCCCCTTTTTCTTCAATTGCTATTCGATTCTCTCGCTGCCGTCTCAATATGTGCGTGGTTCCCTCTATTTTTTTCTTTTGCGTGTTTCTTGTACGTCCCCCTTTTCAATTCTTCCAACCTAATATATATTAGGTTTTGTCTTTTCTTCAATTGTCTCCCATACGTCTCTTCTGCTTCTTTTCTTTTCTTTTAATATAGTATTATATTATATAATATAATAATATATTATATTATATTATATCTTTTCAATTTAATTTGTTAATTCCTTAGGTCACATAATATCTCCTGCACAAATAAGTAGGATATCAATAGATTTTTCTATTATCCTATATTTTATTAAAAGATAGATAAATATATAAAATCTAATTAAATAGGTATATTATTAATAAATTCAATTCAATATGTCCCAGAATCTACCCTTATTTAATTATAAAATATATACTCATCAAACTCTCACACACTTAAATCTTTGCTTGTCCTCAAGCAAAAGAAAGAGAATTCATTATCTAAAAAGAACATTTCTTATGACATTCCTAAACAGAGAGCGTTTTACCACCACACCTAGATCATGTCATCAAATCTTATTTAAGTTAATGTCTTATAAGAATAGATCACTACGCCATCAGCTTTAAACAATCGTGACAATCCCTTAACGTTCTATGATCAAAGGATCAGAAAGTAATAAGTCCAACCATAAGATTAGTAAAAGAATATTATTCTACTTAATTCCTCCAGAAAAATTCAAATGCCCCCACTAAACCAAGCTTTGCAGCTAATTTCATAGGGATCCTCAAGTAAGAAATAACTTTTTTTTTTAATTATTATTTTTCTTGAGCCGTTGTAGGTCCCCTTTTTACGCGACCCTGCACATGGGTGATGCGGCGACAGGTTACTCGGTTACTCCAACAGGCACCTCAAGAGGCTTTTAGCTCAACTCATAACCCTCTTTGACCTTACCGTTTGACGCGACCGCACATGGGTGATGCAAAGACTTAGGTTACTAAGTAGGTCTAGAGAAGTCATTGGAGTTTTTTTTTTTTTTTTTTTTTTTTTTTTTTTTTATAATAACTCACTTGAGTCCTTTCCCTAAACAAAAGTTTTACTTGGCCAATTAAAGGTCTAATCTCATTTCCTAGAGGAATCAGGTATCTAAGATGGGGATGCTCAAAGTTAAGGTATAATCCTCAATAATGCAAAAATCTCAAATAAAAATTTTCAAGGGAATTCTTTTCAATTGAATAAGAACAAGCAATGCCAAAGAAATCATATCCCTACCCCACACATAAATCGGACGGTGTCCTCAATGTTTGAACAATCAATAAAAGGAAAGGAACTAGTACTCCTGGTTTAGGTCTCTAACTCGATGTGGAGTGCTCTGTCCAAAAGTCATCGGAGTAGTCATCGGCGTCCTCTTGTGTGACCGCATCGTCGGGATCGTTGTCGTCCTCGGTGGTTGACAACTAGTTGGGTCAATATTACGCTTGATGCATAGGGCCTCGACCATCAGGGTCGATAACGCACTTGGCGTTTTAGTTGCCTAAGAGTAGTGGGATCGGTTGAGGTCTCGTCAGCGACACCGGTAGGTTCTGAGTAGTGGATGGGCTGCATTGGGGGAGGGGCGTATGCATATCGGGTCTGCATCATGGCACGCTGGAGGCTTAGAAGTCCAATTGTTGATTGTGGACCAGCGAATCGGGAAGCCAATGAACATCCAAGGCTTCATCTGCTGGAATTGTGACAACCGCAGAAGACATAGTTGCATGATAAGTGAGGAATGTCCCAATTTGCTCTCCTTCCTTCCAGAGGTGATGGTTTGGGCAATCCTATCTGAAAGGATCGAAGCGATATCAAGATATCGATCGCCCGAGATTTCACAAATGAGCACGGCCAGCTCCAGTTGACATCACCATGGTTAGTAGATGGAAGGATGTTGCTATTGAGGAAATAGAACCGGGGACGGGCCTCCGCGGTCGAAGCGGACACTGGCCAATTTTCGGGGATTCCAGTAATTTGTGCCTCTCACACCGGGGCGAAAAGGGATGGGCAATGCGCATCGCGAGTTTCGGTGAGCAGGCAATATCAGTCTAAATTATGCAGGCCGGATGGGGGTAAATAATTTCATATGATCTTGGAAAGCACAAGGGCTGCCTGGATCATAACTAGTTTCCAGAAAACTCTCAATAGTAGCAGCATCAAAAGGAACAGATATACCCCGAACCCAAGATATACGAGTTTCCCCTATCTGTGCTACATCAGCATTGGCAAAAAATTCTCGACAGAGTTTACTAGAGCTATTGGTAGGGAAAGTTACCAATGTCTTCCATTTGCGGCGCCGTATGATTTCTTCGATTGGTGGTACACTAGGCAGGAATGTATCAATCACCCTCTCAGGGAAAAAGCTTTTGGGAAGAAACCAGGACCGGTACCGCTCCCTACTTTCCGGTGATAAGAACTTGGAACCTCTAGGGGTGGTGTGAGAGGAAGAAGAAGCTCGAGCCCGTTTGGAACTAGCAACCGGAGGGGCATATGGTTGAATAGCCTTGTCCTTGTCCTTCCCTTTTCCCATTGTGGCTTTTGGACCTGAAATAAAAATAATAAAAAAACAAATAGGAAAAAGAAAAAAGGGGGGGCCGACGGTGGGGATCGGGTGAAGAGGGGTGGATGTTTGGGAAAAATTTGGAGGAGGAAGGGGAGGTTGGTGGTGGTGGGGTGGCGATGGGGGAAGACGAAGGAGGGGGTGGTGTACGGTGGTGGAAGACGAAGGGTGATGGAGGAGGAACAAGAAGGAAAGAGGGAGAGGGGTCGACGAGAGGGGGTTTGGTCGAAGGTTAGGGAAGAAGGGGGAAGGGGGCGAGGTCGACGGTGGTGGGTCGATTTGGGGAAGGGGGTGGGTGGGTTTCGGTCGACGGTGGGAGGGAAAAATAAATAAATAAATATATATATATATATATATATATATATATATATATATATATATATAAATATATATATATATATATATATATATATATATATATATATATATATATATTTTTTTTAAAGGTTGTATGGAGCTTATAGTTTGCTCCATACTTTTCACAACCTTCCTATCCTAGAATAACTACTAAAACTAACTAAAAATGAAAAAGAAAACTTATTGGGTTGCCTCCCAATCAGCGCTTGTTTAACGTCCTGAGCCTGACGGATATCATCTTAATTCTCAGCTTCTAGTGCCACGGAGGTTCTTCCTCTGTCAATGTCTCCACCATGGTAAGGCTTCAATCTCTGCCCATTTACTTTAAAAGCATCATCTGAACCTATTGGTGCAATGACAATTGCACCAAAAGGTGTAACCTCTTTCACTACAAACGGTCCTAACCACCTAGACTTCAATTTCCTGGAAAAAGTTTTAAACGAGAGTTATAAAGTAATACCTCTTTGTCCGGATGAAACTCTTTTGGAAGAATCCTCTTGTCATGCCATCTCTTGGTTCTCTCCTTGTAGAGGCTAGTACTCTCATATGCAAAAATTCTGAATTCATCAAGCTCATTCAAGCGAAGTAGCCTTTTTCATCGTGATTTAACATCAAAGTTCAGCGACTTAGTTGCCCAAAGCGCCTTATGCTCAAGCTCCACTGGAAGGTGGCAAGATTTACCATATAACATTGAAACGGTGACATGCCGATAGGAGTCTTGAATGCCGTTCGGTATGCCCATAAAGCATCATCAAGCACAGGACCAATCCTTCCTTGACTTCCCAACAGTCTTCTCCAGAATTTGCTTCAATTCCCTGTTAGAAATCTCCACTTGCCCACTAGTTTGTGGGTGATATGGAGTAGTGACACGATGAGTGACACCATATTTGCTAAGCAATGATTGAAACTATCGGTTACAAAAATGAGTGCCTCCGTCACTGATAATGGCCCTCGGTACCCGAACCTCACCGAATATATTCTTTTGAGAAAGGATATCACCACCTTAGCTTCATTAGTGGGAAGAGCAATTGCCTCTACCCACTTTGAAACATAGTCCACGGCTACAAGAATGTACTTGTTGTTAAAAGAGCTTGGGAATGGCCCCGTAAAATCAATTCCCCACACATCAAATATCTCAATAACAAGAATGTTGTTGAGTGGCATCTCATGTCTCCTAGAGATATTCCTGTTCTCGGCAGCGATCACATTGCTCCACATACTTCCTAGCATCCTTGTACAATGTAGGCCAATAAAAACCGCTTTGTAGTACCTTAGCGGCGGTGCGTTCTCAGTGAAATGTCCACCATAATCGAACGAAGTGACAATGCCGGAGGATCTTATGAGTTTCCTCCTGCGGGATACAGCGCCAGGAGCATTCCATCTGCACACTTTGAAAATAAGAAAGGCTCATCGGATATACCGCTGAACATCATGCATGAACTTCTTCCTCTGCTGCCATGTTAGTCCCTCTGGTATCATCCTAATGGCCTTATAATTAGCAAAATCAGCAAACCAAGGAACACTGCTAATTGCCAAGACATACTCATCTGGAAATTCATCATGAATCTCCATTTCTGAATCATCTTGCAACTCCTTAACCTGAATCCTAGACAAGTGATCAGCTACCACATTCTCTACCCTTTCTTGTCTTTGATTTCATTCTTAAACTCTTGGAGTAGCAGCATCCAACGGAGAAGCCTAGGCTTAGCGTCTAGCTTAGTCAAGAGATATTTTAGAGCAGCATGATCTGTAAAAATAATAACTTTGGAACCAATCAAATCTTGTCTAAACTTATCTAATGCATAAATAACGCAAGCATCTCCTTCTCGGTTGTTGCATAGTTCAACTGTGCCTCATTCGAACTTTACTTGCATAATATATAACATGTAACAACTTATTCTTCATTTGCCCAAAACAGCTCCTATGGCGTAGTCACGGCATCACACATCAGCTCAAACGGTAGATCCCAATCAGGTGCTCTCAGAATAGGTACAGTTGTTAATATTTCTTTCAACAATTTGAATGCCATCAGACACTCTTTGTTGAAGTTAAAGTCTTCATCTTTGACCAACAAGCCGACTAAGTGGTTTGGCTATCTTGGAAAAATCCTTGATAAACCTTGGTAAAAACTGCATGACCAAGAAAGCTGCGAACACTACGTACATTGGTGGGAGGGCAAGTCTTTGATGATTATAATCTTGGCTCTATCCACTTCTATCCCTTTATCAGATATTCTATGACCCAAGACTATCCCATCTTTCACCATAAAGTGGCATTTTCCCAATTAAGCACCAAATTACTCTCTTGACATCTTTGGAGTACGAGACAAATTAGCCAAGCAAGTATCATACGAAGTGCCAAAAATAGAGAAATCATCCATAAATACCTCAATAAATCTCTCAGTCATGTCAGAGAAGATAGACAACATGCATCTCTCGAAAAGTAGGTGGGGCATTGCAAAGGCCAAGGGCATCCGTCTATAAGCAAAAATACCAAAGGGGCAAGTGAAAGCTGTTTCTCTTGATCCTTTGGATCCATTGCTATTTGATTGTAACCAGAATAGCCATCTAAGAAGCGATAATAAGAGTGACTGCAAGCCTTTCAAGCATTTGGTCCATGAATGGTAAAGGAAAGAAGTCCTACAGTGGCATCGTTCAATCTTCTATAATCCACACACATTCTCCAGCCCGTGACAGTTCTAGTGGGTATCAATTCATTGTTCTCATTCTGCACTACAGTGACTCCACCCTTCTTCGGTACTACATGTCTTGGACTAACCCTTTGAATCGGAGATAGGATAAATCATACACCGCATCTAACAGGTTTCATCACCTCCTTTCTCACCACTTCCTTCATAGTTGGGTTAAGTCTCCTCAAGGGCTGCCTTCTTGGTTTCACATCGTTCTCCATTAGAATTTTATGAGTGCGAGAATGAGGGACTAATCCCTTTCAAATCGGATATAGACCACCCTATTGCGAGTCTTGTGGGTAGTCAAAACTTTCGCCAACTTCTCTTCGTCAGTAGGTGACAACTCAGCGCTAACAATAACGGGATAAGTGTCATCCTTTTCTAGAAAAGCATACTTCAGATTAGAAGAGAGCTCCTTTAGTTCTACCTTAGGAGCAACAGGTGGTGCATCATAATCCTTCCTTTGCAGCTTCTCTGCACTGTAAATTAGAATTTTCATCTGCGAAACCTCTTCTTCCACTGCAATAAGCGAGCAATATCATCCTCTAAGGACTCATCTGAATCTTCTTGAAAAAGACCCTCTGAATGGCTTCGTCAACTACATCAATTTTGAAACAGTCACTATTATCAACTGGGTATTTCATGGATTGAAACACATTGTAAGTGACTTTCTCGTCATTCATTTGGAATTCCATTTTTCCAGCAGCTACATCAATTACCGCTTTCGCAGTAGCTGATAATTGAATATTATTACACTTATTTGTATCTCTTGGTGAATAAATTTAGGATTGTTTGGTTAATAAATAATGGATTTTATTGCTTAATCGAGCTTTGAGCTTTTAATTGGATTTGATTCATTTTTATGATTAAATTCCAGATTTACGGTGATTTAGTATTTTCGCCATAACTTTTGATCTAGATATCCGATTAGCCTGATTCTTCTTTTGTTTTTAGATGATTCAGAGATCTACAATTGATATGAAGACTCAGAAGGCTGATTCGGACAAGAAGATGGACGAAATTGGAGCTAAAGACAAATGCATTTTTCTGGATTTTTATTTTGCCCGAATTTTGTAATAAAAGACCAATTAGAGATTTCCTATTTATTAGAGATTTCCTATTTATTAGAGGTTTCCTATTATTAGGGGATTCCTATTTTTGTTTAGTCATCTCTCCTATATAAGGAGGTTAGATGGTGGCTACAAACATATTCTCAACATTCTCAATATTCTCTCAATTACTCTTTATGAGACTTTTGGGATTAAATTAGAAGCTTGGTTATTTTCTACGAGTTGTTCATCATGTTCTTTATCTTCTTCATCTTTTCTTCGAGTTTTCCTAGCCATGCTTGGCTAAGCTTTTGTGGTTGACCCATGGATTGAGAATTCGTGAATCCGGAGGGCGGCACTTCAGCGATAACGTAATTCGTTTACATTTATTATAATCGGATCAGGTTCCCTATTTCTGCAAATCTTTTATTGAACTTGGTTATTTTGTAAGGGCTCGGCAAATCTCTTTCAAAATTTGGCGTCGTTGCCGGGGAATTTGCATCGGTCTGATTACTGACAGTAAAGTAGTTTTATTTTATTATTTTATTTTTTATTTTTTAATTTTTAATTTTTTTTGAGTCTCGGCTGAATATATCGGGTATTTCAATTGTTTGACTTACTCCGATTGGGCTGTTATTTTTTTTATTTTTTTGAGTCATGGATGCCAATGTTGTTGATGATGTTATTGTTGATTGGTATCTTTGATTGTCCATATTTTCATCGTGAATGAATACATTAATTGTGCATGTTCTAATAATGAATGGTGTCCTATTTGCATTGAGATTAATGATGCATTATATGGTCCTTGTGATTTGATTGGTGATTACGCATTAATTGTGGATTCGATGTTGGTTGTGATATCCATTATGATGTCCATTCCCCTAACACTATTGATTTTAAAGATACTCCCTTCTTGCTAACCATAATGATGCTTTGAATGATGGAAGTAATATCTCCATTGATTTTATTGATATTATTCATGATCTTGGCATATGTTGTTAGTGGAGATACTATTAAAGATAAGTGTGGGGAAAGCCTTGCTTTTGATATGCATTTACGGGAAAGACCATCATGAATCATGATGTTTCACATGTAGAGTTTGTCTTGTTTGATGATTTGAGCAACCATTGTGAGACTATTTTGAGTGATCACTTGATTTATTCTTTAAAGAGTTTGACTCTTGCGAGGAGAGTCATGTTGATTTTGTGGGTTGCTCAAAATATTTGGAAGTTCCAACATTTTCTTTTGATCAATTTATTTTGGGATCTTCCTTGATTCTTGATAAATTGAGTTTTATTGATTATATTTATGTGGGACAAGATCTTGCTTGGTGTCATGATTTTATGCGGTACATGGATTGATTACTCCTATCCAAACACCTTCCATACTTGAGTTGAAATGTTATTTACGGATCTTAAAAAGGAAGTTGTTTGCTAAACATCAACAAGGGACATCACTAGTGCTTTCATGTGACTTACAACCAGGACAAAGGAAAGAAGCCAATTATGCCACTTCATTTGAGTCTCCAAGATTTTAATAGTCGGTCGTACTCCCTCCTTACTCTTTTACTTGCATTACCTACTATTATTGGTTATATTTATCTTTTGCACTAAGGCTAATGCATGATTTAAGTGTAGGGCAGGATTTTGTTCTTACTTTTGGTTTTGTTCTTTGTTTTCAAAATGAGAAAAAGAAAAATATTTTTGTTTTGGTTTTTATTCCTTGTATTCAAGAAAAGGAAGAAAAGTTTTCTTTTGTGAATAATTTCCCTTTTCAAAATAAAAATTTGTTTTTTTTACCAATAATACACTCTCTTTCTATGATTGCTATACATCTTGTGAACTTGGACATTTTGGTTTTGATGGATCATTCTATTTGGGCTGAATTTCTTAACTCTTCGATTACATGTCTTGGTAGTTGATTTGGTGATGTTGATTGCTTGAGTTGGTATTAACCTTGTGAGATTTTGGGCCTACATGAATGGAATTCATCTTTGCCATTCTTTCTTTCATGTGTGCATCTACTCATGATTTGTGTTCTCTAGAACTTGCTCCTTTTCTTTTTGAAGCTGCATTTTTCACTTACGTGCATAAGTATGATGGAAGCTTGTTTTCTTTCTTTTATTTTCCCACTTTGGCCAAATAGCCTTTTCCCTTGCATTATGATTCCTTTGCTAGCCCCTTTGTGCCTTTTTGACTCATTCTTTTCTAAACCACATTACAAACCTAAGCGTAAAACCATTTTATTCCGCACCTTGAAAATTTATTGAGCATTGGTTTCACCTTGGTTTTGTGTTTAAGTGTGGGGTTGCTCAGGAGTGCAATAGTTTAAGTGTGGGGGGGGATATTTGATTTTTTCATTGAGATTATGTATATAGTATAGTTCCTAAAAAAAGAAAGAAAGAAAAAGAAAAGGGCTTGGAAAAAAAAGTAAAAAGAAAAAAAAAGAAGAAAGAAAGAAAAGTAGAAAAAGAAAAGAAAGAAAGAAAAAAAAGGAAGAAAGAAAGAAAAGTAGAAAAAGAAAAGAAAGAAAGAAAGAAAGAAAAAGGAAAAAAAAAATACATAGAAAGAAAGGAGATATATGAGTGAAATAAAAGTTTTTCTACATAAAGAATGACTGTGTTAATTAGTGCTCTTTTTAATTTCTTTGGTGCTTAGCCTCTCATTCCATACTATTACCTACCTTTACCCTAGCCCCATTACAACCTTTAATAACAAGCTCTCTTGATTTGTGCATGCATGTGTTATGAGTAGTGGAGAAGTAGAAATTGAGCAAGCTTATGGTAGGACAATTTTCTTGAGTAGAATTTGAGCGATACACTAATTTACCCTATACACTTGAGAGATTAATTGAGAGCATCCTTTGAGAGACCATCTTTTGTGGTTAGCATCATTGATTGAGATTGCCAAGATTTGTAATTTGAGATGAAAGGATTTTGGTCTAAACGATTGGTCTTTTGAAGCTTTGTGTCCCTTGTTCGGTTTTTGCATTGTTAGCAATTGTTAGAAAGAAGAAGTTTTTCTTTTACTCTTTTCTTTTAATTTTGCTCGGGAGTGCAAAAGGATAAGTGTGGGGAATTTGATAATTGAATATTATTACACTTATTTGTATCTCTTGGTGAATAAATTTAGGATTGTTTGGTTAATAAATAATGGATTTTATTGCTTAATCGAGCTTTGAGCTTTTAATTGGATTTGATTCTTTTTTATGATTAAATTCCAGATTTACGATGATTTAGTATTTTCGCCATAACTTTTGATCTAGATATCCGATTAGCCTGATTCTTCTTTTGTTTTTAGATGATTCAGAGATCTACAATTGATATGAAGACTCAGAAGGCTGATTCGGACAAGAAGATGGACGAAATTGGAGCTAAAGACAAATGCATTTTTCTGGATTTTTATTTTGCCCGAATTTTGTAATAAAAGACCAATTAGAGATTTCCTATTTATTAGAGATTTCATATTTATTAGAGGTTTCCTATTATTAGGGATTCCTATTTTTGTTTAGTCATCTCTCCTATATAAGGAGGTTAGATGGTGGCTACAAACATATTCTCAACATTCTCAATATTCTCTCAATTACTCTTTATGAGACTTTTGGGATTAAATTAGAAGCTTGGTTATTTTCTCGAGTTGTTCATCATGTTCTTTATCTTCTTCATCTTTTCTTCGAGTTTTCCTAGCCATGCTTGGCTAAGCTTTTGTGGTTGACCCATGGATTGAGAATTCGTGAATCCGGAGGGCCGAGACTTCAAGCGATAACGTAATTCGTTTACATTTATTATAATCGGATCCGATTATGATTGCGAATAGTATTAGATTTAATACCAGATTGACATCCCAAGGACATAAGTCGCACCGGGTTACGAGAGAGCGTTGAGCGATCGCACAACGAGTTTGCCATGAGTTCGATCAAATGCTAGGCGATCGTCTAGTCGAGGGAGTTTTGGATAAACGCGAGATTTCGGTTTGTTCGAATCAATCACGAGTTCGATTATTATGTTTTTGCCCGATGAAGGTTACGGAATCCCAGTGCAGGTTAATCGTTTGTTTATCTATTTAATCCGTGTTTCATTTCGGTTTGTTTCTATTATTCCTTCTCTAATCTTTTGAACCAAAACCCCCTTTTCTTGTTTCTATTTCACTGTTATTCCAATCAAACCCGCTGCAAATTCGTTGGGAAAACGATCCAGGTTCCCTATTTCTGCAAATCTTTTATTGAACTTGGTTATTTTGTAAGGGCTCGGCAAATCTCTTTCAGTAGCCAAGAAGGGTCTTCCCAAAAGCAAAGGAAGTTCAGCATCTTCCTCCATGTTAAGAACCACAAAATCCACCGGGAAGATGAATTTGTCCACTTTCACAAGCACATCCTCAATGACACCTTCTGGCTTCTTAATGGATCTATCCGCCAACTGTAATGACATCATAGTAGGCTTCATCTCTTTAATGCCGAGAGCTTTTGCCACAGATATGGGCATTAAATTAATACTAGCTCCCAAGTCACTCTCAACCGGCTGCACCACTATACCACTCCTTGTAGTTATGGCCTTACAATGCTCCTTTGGATTGACCTCTGTATCACTAGGGAAGGACCCTTGGCTTCTCTCTGCTATTTGCTTTGATAACTGACCAATCTGATTCTCCAATTCGGATCGAAGCCCCACGATTCTTGAGAAGCGAGACTTTGTTTCATTACGGAAAGCTTCGATCCCTGTATGTATTGAGTAGTGGTAAGAGTCAAATGTGTCAAAGCCTTTTCAGATCGGTAGTGGTGGTTTGGTGGAGCCGCCGAGTCTTGCTTGGGGTTTGTAGGAAAAGTTTGGGTGAGATTTCCGGCCCGAGTTGTATGTGTTGCTATACGGATTAAAGCGATTTACGGGAGGATTACCCATGTAGTTAACCTCAGCTGTTTCTCCATTAATGAATGCTGCACAATCTCCATTAGCGTGTTCCCCTTTGCAAAAATCACAAAGCAAAGGAAGCTGAGAAGTGATAGATGACACCTGAGAAGAGGCAAGCTATTTAGTGATGGAAGCTAACTGTTTGTTGGATCACCTTGTTTTGTTGGGCAATGTTCTCATTGTGGGCCAACATTGTATTGTAAAGTCTAGGTGAAGAACTCCCCTCTTTGGTTGTGGAGTAGAGTTTCATTCTCTAAGGACCCGTATCTTCATACAACTCCAATGATTCCTCGGAGTTTTATTTTTAACGTACCACTCTTTGCAGCATTAATCATCATCCTAGAGGACGGAAGCATCCCATTGAGGAATATTCTCACACGATCATAGTCTTGCAGCTCATGTTGTGGGCACTTCCTAAGCAACTCCTTGAATCTTTCCCAAGCTTGGCAATATGATTCCCCGTTGCCTTGAGTAAAGCAACGGATGTCGACGGTGACTTTTTATACTTAGAAGAAGGGAAAATTTCTCTAGGAACTTTGTGGTAATAATGTCCCAAGTGGAGAGACTTCCATTAGGACAAGAACGAAGCCAAGCTCTGCTTTCCCCGTCAAAGAGAAAGGAAACAGTCTCACACGAATAGCCCTTGAGAAACCCCATTCATCTTGATGGTATCACAAATCTGCGAGAAAAGTCTCAATATGCTTGATTAGGATCCTCTAAATCACTCCCACTAAAAGAGCGTTGTTGAACCAAGCCTATGAGGATGGCTTGATTTCAAAATTATTTGCATTTACTGATTGGATTGACAATGCTAGTTCTTTTACTGGCGAGATTAAGCGTCATATAATCGCCCATGGTCTTTCTTGGAGGAAGAAGGCGAAGAGGATCTTCACCATTTTACGCCATTATAACGGTTCGAGTCCCAGTACTAGAGTTACTAGCCTTTCCTTTACTCTGTTGAGCAAGTTTAGGTTTCTCCTTGTTGTCTTTTCAATTTCGGGATCAAAGCGCATCTAATTTACGTCTATGGTACCTCGCATAAACGAGTTAGATAACAAAGAAAAGAAATCCAATCTAGAGTTTCAACAACTACTTAGTGTTGAAATATTTCTATTCTCCGAGAACGGCGCCAAAAACTTGATAGCGACTTCGGCAAGTGCCAGGTCGTTACAAGTAATAAAGTATGTGAGAAAGAGATCGTCCCACGAGGAATAGTATTACAACCACTAATTAGTTATTTGACTTTAGTTGGATGGAATAGAGTAATAGGGGTGATTTGTAACTAAAAAGGTTTTAAATAATTAAATAAAAAAAATCAAGAATTTCAAGAATTTCAAGAACGTTTTAGAAAAGATGATTAATAGAGAAATCGCAGCTAGGGCATAGAATTCCCCTATGTTCCTCTAAGTATTCGAATTAAATCCCTAATTGACTGTTATTCCCATAACTGACGATCAATTCTCTAATATTTAACTAAGTCCCAATGTCTTGATGCTACCTTAGTCGTTTTAGAAAAGATGATTAATAGAGAAAAACGCAGCTAGGGCATAGAATTCCCCTATGTTCCTCTAAGTATTCGAATTAAATCCCTAATTGACTGTTATTCCCATAACTGACGATCAATTCTCTAATATTTAACTAAGTCCCAATGTCTTGATGCTACCTTAGTCGTTATCTTTAAAAATAACCTAATGTCTCAGTATTATTAGAAAGATTATGTAAACAGGAATTATAAGATCACATAAATTTGTAAGCCTATGTCTAGGTCATGCAATTTTATGATGAATTAAAGGTTACAGTTAAGTGCACCAACATCTCTATTGTCATGCACTAACCTATGGGCAATCTAAAAGGTGATCAGTCTTTTGAGAAGGCTTTAAGTAAATATAACTCATTCAATATGGTAAATAACATTCAATAGAGAATTTCAAATAAATACTCAAATTAACATAGGGTTCATCTTCGCCCTAACTACTAAAAGGAAATTAGCCAAGCATGGCTAGGTTAAAAAATTAATAAAATAAATGAAAACCAGAATTGTTCTTCAGAGATTGGGGAAGGTTGATCTCTACAATTGCTTTGATCTTCTTTCTCCAATTCCTTCTTTCTCCAATTCCTTCTTTCGTGATTCTCGCTGTGCGCGCGTCGTCCCCTTTTTCTTCAATTGCTATTCGATTCTCTGCTTCTTTTCTTTTCTTTTAATATAATATTATATTATATAATATAATAATATATTATATTATATTATATCTTTTCAATTTAATTTGTTAATTCCTTAGGTCACATAATATCTCCTGCACAAATAAGTAGGATATCAATAGATTTTTCTATTATAATATTCTTTTATCCTATATTTTATTAAAAGATAGATAAATATATAAAATCTAATTAAATAGGTATATTATTAATATATTCAATTCAATATATCCCAGAATCTACCCTTATTTAATTATAAAATATATACTCATCAGTAGTAATCAATGAAAAAGAAGGGTTGACTGAAGGATGTTTTTTGCATAAAAGAAAATGGATTTTTCAAATATATTTTTTTAAAACGGATAAAAGTATTCTAACGAAATTTATAAAAAGAGTAGTCTGCATTAATTCATCTGGTCTCTCAAAATTTTCGGAAAGCAACACTTTTAGAATTAGTGCAACATGTGTTTCGGGAGATAATTTTCTTAATTTAGCTATGTATTATCTTTTCACTTAAATTCTTATGTATTTGTGAAGATAAATGTAATGTCATTATGGTTTGCAATATTATCCATCAATCTTCAATTCTCGCCCAGTGTTTACAAGGGCATGCACTTATACATAATATCTACTTCGAGTAAGAGAGAGGATGCAAGTTGAAAGACATCTATCAAGTCACCACATGTCATGGCCTACAAACTAGAGTCTTGCATCATTACAACAAACTCATTGTTATCAATGCGCCCATCCTGAAAATAGAACAAACAAGATTGAAGTTATATACATGGCAAAATGAAATATCTATGGTGATTGTTTCTTTGGTGGGAGGGGAAGTGACAAAGCAACCACATATATATGAAACCCTTGGAAAGGAAGATATTAATTGCATTATCCTTGTCAACTTCACGCATTATATCATCTAATTGAATATCTAGTTGACCAAACTGTAGAAACGCTTGTTGGAGCTCATCTCGCGTAATGTACCCGCTACCATCTTTGTCAAGATAGGTGAAGACAATATATAGATGGTCATTCTCTTGTAGCTTGTTTTCATGAAGCATAGCTGCTAAGAATTCACCATAGTCTATTGTATAAAATATATGGTCTTAAAAGTTTTATAAAATGTGAGGTCTAAAAGCCATTTTTAAGACGTGTTTTTGAAATAACCGGTCTAAAAAGTATCACTTTTTAAATGTAATGTAAGTCAAATCAAATCTAAAAAGTACGACTTTTAGGTGTGATCTTTTTTGCAACTAGTCCAAAAAGTATCATTCTTTAAACGTGATATAAGCTAAGTTCAGTTTAAAAAATCTGACTTTTTAGACTTAATAATTAAGCAACTAGTCTAAAAAATGATAAGTAATACACATTTTAGATCGGTTGTATCAAATTCAAAACTAGTCTTAAAAAAGTTGTTTTTGATCAACAAAGAAAATGTTGTCACTTTTTAGGAAAAGTGCAACATATATGGTTATCTCTCTCTCTCTCACTCTCTCTTTTTTTTCTCGTGGCTCAATATATCTAGGATTATTTCAGATGTTACGGGTTTAATGTGATGGAGATAATTTATGTTAATCGTATTTTATTTAAATTTTATGTTTGCCTTTCTTATATCATCTTTTACATATTGTACAAAATCCGATAAAATAAACTAGGGACTACGATAACTCATTTAGGAAAAGTGATACTCTCGTCACATAATTAATCTTTTACATATATGTCGGTTTAGGCACTGAGAGAATATGCTTTTGGAACAAACATATACTTATCTTTCAACGAAGAAAAATAATTAATGCTACACTATATTTGATACTACTATATTATAAGCCAGCTAAATACAGTTTAAAATTATTATTTAAATGAATATCATTCAGACAAACATTGTTTTTTGAACAGAAGCTATCAAATTAGCTAGTAACATACTGCATCAGGAATGGTATTGATTTTGTGTCCATTATTGCCTATTTGCCGTCCCTCTCAATGGATGCTGTACTGTTTCATTTTTTTAATATATGATCAAGTTGACTTATTTTTAGATATTAATGAAACTAATTAAGTGACATTAAAGTGTTTATATTTATACTTCTTCTTCAAATTAATTTGTTTGACTTATAAACTAATATATAATCTAATGATACATAACATATACTATAATTACATATTTTTTAGCTCTCTTAACCTCTCCAAAAAAAGTCAACTAAATATTATATTAAGGTCCGGAGAGAGTCCTACTAAATTAAAGCAAGAGGACATATTGTGCTCTTTAATTTTTTGTTCTATAATTTCCATTTTCGGAGGGAGATTCTTTTTGGGGAAAATTCCAGAAAAATACAATTAAAAATGAGAAAAGACAAATTAGTACTACAAATTTATCAAATCCCAGGTCAGAACTGAAGTAGGAATCTTGGGTTTCCAATTTTGACCTAATTGCCTTGAGTTAAGTTGTGCAGAAACATGAAAGTGAAGTCGTTAATGTAAAATCTAATGCATGTTAATATAGATACAGATTTTGTTATTAACCCCTGAAACTTGTTCCCTTAAAATTATCCTTGGTTTTTGGGATATGAAGTTATGAAACATGAAAATGAAAATCGTTAATATAAAATATAATGTTGTTAATATAGATACAGATGTTGTTATTGACACCTGAAACTTGTGCCCTCAAAATTATTCTTGGTTTTTGGGATATGAAGTTGTGAAACACAAAAGCAAAGTCGTTAATGTAAAATATGATGTAATTAATATAGATACATATGTTTTTTATTAATCCCTAAAACTTGTGCCCTCAAAATTATCTCTGGCTTCTGAAATATGAAGTTGTGAAACATAAAAGTGAAGTCATTACTGTAACATCCCAACTATTCAAAAGCAGTATATTTTTTTTTCGTCAAAACATCATTTTAAATAATCAGAGTAGAGCATCGGAGCGATTGAGTAACTGATATGTATAAATAAAATTCCGTAAGTCATTTGGATACAACAACGGTATAAAAAAAAAACCGTGTGATTCAAAAGTTTAATACAACAGAAGGAAATCTTCAACCGGATCTTCTACGTGGCGGCTTGCTTCTTCCTCGGCCCTTGGTCCTCAGGACCACTGAAGCTATAGTGAGATCCATTCGGCGCATTGGATCTCAGGTAACGGTTAACCTCATGCTCAAATAAAACAGTATAGGGATGACACATATTCATGACATAACAGCAGATGCATGATCAATAATGACAACATAAACATAGAGCGGTAGGTATAATCGGTGACCACGAGCGAGTCTCTATCAGTGAATGTATCTCGGTGACCCCTAATGAATCTCTATCCGGGGTTGTATCTACCACATATGGTACACCTAAGTACAATTCCATAGGCACGGTGCATATAGCTTTGAATAGAATGGCAGTAAGTGTCTATCATGGGGGCCTCACCGACTTATACTGGCCGATTGAATGGCATACCCACATGATTAGCCTTGCCTTCGGCACCAAACTATTCACACAACATATCATTACGTATATGCATATCATAAACATCAGCGTTAGTGTTACAAAGTCTGCGAACGTACCTCAGATTGACGATATACGGAAATTCGGTATGTTTTGTGAAGCGCACGTTGACGGAAAAGCGCGGTGACAATGGCACGTCGGACAACGTAACGACGGCGAGATCAAGGTTTCGATATCCTATAATGATAATATCACCATTATCAATATTTGACATTATAACGGGCATTTTAGGTAAAAATTACCATTTTGCCCTATACCCTGTTGGCGAATTTCGCGAACTTCGTTACTTTGGCTCGACTTTCGAAAATTTTGCCAGAACTCCGACCCCACCATGATTTTCGAATTTAATACTTAAAATAAAGCTAAAGATCTATCTAGCATTACTACTAAAACTACGAAAGCATTAAAGACTAAAGATAGGAAAAATTACCCAGAGCTTCGCTGCAAAATTCCCCGGGCTCCTTCCTCCTCCAGAGCACCTCTCTCTAACTTCTCTCTAGGAAAGCTCAACTAGAGAAATGATTTTGGTGTGAAGAATGCAAAGGGAGGAGCTTGCTATTTATAGAGTTTTTGTGAGGGCATTTTGGTCTTTTTCCAATCTTCCAACTTTGAATTTTGGCCACATAACACATCTTTTTTGCTCAAACCACTTCTCCACCACAAAAACTCCTCCAAAAACGTGCTCCCCCTCCCCAAGGTCATTATTGCATTGCCACTGACTTTTGCTTTATGGTCTTGCACCGATAAAGTTCCGATCGGTGTCAATTGCGTAATCTCGGAAAAGTCTCAAAAATCCGGAATCACCATTTTGAAGCCCCTTTCCTTCTCATTAGAAATGTCTAATCTAAACTAATTTTTGATTTCATCCAGGGCTCCAAAAGTCAGTCCGAAGTTTACGGGAAAGCGTGCCAGTTTCGGAAGAACTTTCTGGAATCATCAATCTACGGACAAAAATTCACGATTCCAAATATGTCCGGATAAATTCAAACTCATTTCCAAATGTTGAGTTAGAATTTATTTTCTTCAGATCTTTAAAATGTGACTATCGCATTTCTCCTATTAGTCTTATTAGGAAAATGCTCTCTGAAGCCTCGGAATCAACTTAGGAAAAAGCTAGCGAAGATAAAAATTCACTGATCATTATTTTACTCTGACATTGGAAAACCTATTCCTGGTACTCTAGATAGGATCCGTTTCCTATAGATCGATCACTATTCTTTGTACTTGTTTATACAATTTTACACTTGACTTGCAAGGTAAGGCGCATGATATTTTTACCAACTCTTGTCCTTATTTCTTTTTCTTGGCCAAATTTTGGTCAAATCTGGTCCTTTTTATTTTAATTTTCGTTTTAATTATTTATTTAATTAATTAAGAATATATAAAATAATTATTTAATAATTATTTTATATAACTTTTTACAAAATTTCCCTATTGGTCAATTCTTGTATTTAGGCTTAAAAATACCTAAACTCAACTATTTTTCTCCAAAATTTCCAATTAATTAGTAAACATGTTTTTTACTAATTTTGAACCATAAACCACTAATTTTAGGATTTTATATAATTATTCATGAATTTCCTTTGCTTATGCTTAAGTAATTAGAAAATAATTACTTAATTACTTTATTATCACTTGTTGATAATTTTCTTAATTAGAATGCCTCATTACTTCATAACATTTGCATTGACATTTGTGTTTTCATGTCTCCTTTATTATATTAGAATTTACAAGGGTATTTTAGTCATTTAAATACTTTTTGAGCATTCTTATTCAATCTCTCCAAGTTCATAATTTATTAAATTACCAAAATTAGAGATAATATACTCTCTCAATTTTAATAATCATTTTACTTGCCTTTTAGGATCTTTCACAATTTTCCTAAGTTCTTTATGTCCCATAGGGGCATTTTTGTCATTTTGGCCCCTAAATTCTCTAATTTCTCAGAGATTTTTCCTTAGAAAATAAAATAGATTTAACATATTCTTTGAAACCACATATTCACCTATTTTCATTAGGTATTATTTCCTAATTTATGATATTTACCCTAGGTCAAATTTTAGGGTATTACAATTACATTAATGTAAAATCTGATGCTTTTAATATAGATACATATGTTGTTATTAACCCCTGAAACTAGTGCCCTTAAAGTTATCCTTAACTTTTGGGATATGAAGTTGTGAAACATGAAAGTAAAGTCGTTAATGTAAAATATAATGTTATTAATATAGATACAAATATTATTATTAACCCCTGAAACTTGTGGCCTCAAAATTATCCTTGATTTTTGGGATATGAAGTTGTGAAACATGAAGTAAAGTCGTAAATGTAAAATCTGTTGTTGTTAATATAGATACAGATGTTATTATTGATTTTTGAAACTTGTGTCCTCAATTCAAGATATTTTTGTCAAAATTGGAAATCTCATATTCCTATATCAATTCTGACATAGGATTTGATCAATTCGCAATACCAATTTATCTTTTCCCATTTTTAATTTTATTTTTCTGGAATTTTGCGTTCTTTTTTATCTTCCCTGTCTCTTGCAGTTTTCTCTGTCGTCTATTCAACGAAAACTTTGTTTGCTACAGTGGCGGAGCCACATTAAATGTAATTTATATAATTTCACGCTTAAGTATAAATAAATTCTAAAAGTAAACATTAAGATATTACAAAAGTACATTTATCATATATAATTTCACTCTTAAGTATGAATAAATCCTAAAAGTAAAAATTAGGATATTACATAAGTCATTGAACTCATAGAGGTATCAACTTTGTTGCAGTGATTCATTCCATATTTCTTAAGAAGCTCTTACAGGTATTTGGTTTTCTTTTCTTGTTTATATTCTTTTACTTTTTAATACATTTAAAAATTTCCCTAAAAAAAAAAAAATTCTCCCACTAATTGTGCAGACACAAATAAAAAATCCTAACTCCACCATTGGTTTGCTACGTTTTGATTCTATGGTTGAGTTGATGATGAGCATGCATGCACCATTGCGGTTCTATAATTTGAAGGTATGTACGTACTTGACACCAACTAACCTTCCTATTGCAAGTTGCAACATAATGTATAAATGGAAAGGAGGTTTTCAAAATAAATAGAAGACAGGTATCATCAGTTTGCTGTTGGTTTTGTTAATGAAATCTATATTAATGAAAAACCAGACCCCAACTATGAACTATAAACGGGCCTCATTCAACTTCACGATTATTTAATGTGGGAGTCTTTTCAATTAGATTGAGCCCAAATGTCGTCCTACCTCTCCCTTACATCCTTAGTGGAATGTTTATGTATCTATATATATTTACGGCCCAAATGCAATGTTTTCCTATTCTCTTTATTGGACCAACACGTTCTTTGAACTTGCATTACAGCACCCAAATGTTTCATATCATCAGTTTTTTTTTTTGACCCAAAGCCATGTCAACAATTTCATCACACATATATAGGCTCTTTCACACTTTCTCCCCTCACCATCAAGGTTATCTAACCACCAATATCTATTGGGAGCAAGTGGAAAGAGACTTGTTCTCCCATCACTATATCCTTGTTCAAGATGTGGGACTGGAGAAAATGGTGTTGGGAGCTATTCCCCTAAGAATGACCACATTACTCGATAAACGAAAAGCCTACCGTAAGAAATCCTCTCACATGAGCATATAGCAGCTAGGATGAGAATATTTAACAAAATAATTGGTGCACTTAATAATATGGTGTGTGGAGCAAATCTAAGCTGAAGAAGTCAAGAAGGTCCCATTCAGAATAAATACGGTCCTCATTAACTACATGAAATTTTGAGGATAAAGTTGCCCGTACAAATATTTAATAAATGCAGCCTGTGGCTGTGGATCAGACCATCTTATTACCCCACATGCCAGCTAATACCTATGGAGACCAGCGCATGTGCAAACATCCAGAAAATTTCTACATGGACCCATTTTGTATTTAATAAAGTATATATATAATTGCACAAATTCAGATCTTCAACCTATATATCGGCGAATAATATATACTCCTCTTATCACTTTTATAAGCACTCTTTTTGTCCTAATTATAGGAATATATTTTGGAGTTAGTTTTGGTCCTAATTATAAGAGCAAGTTTTAACTTTTATCAATTTTTTCCTATAATACCTCTATTTATACTTATTATTAGGAGCATTTATATATGTGCAGAGGCGGAACGTGGTGTTGGCCGGCTAGGGCCTTGGCTAGGGCCTTGGCCCCAGCTGGCCACGACTGATCTTATAAAATTTATTAATATGTATATGTATATGTTATATGATATTTTATTTGGCCACAAATTTGGCCCCAGCTAATTTTTTATCTTCTCTGTAAGGATAATGTTTATTTCATTACTCATTAGGCTGTGAGAGGAAAGTAAAATTCTTGTTTGAGATACCAAAAAAATTAGTATCATCTTATATATTGTTTTAATTTATAATTATTTGTTATTATTTGTTTGTATTTTCCAGGTTATTTAATACTATTTAGTAAATACTCCCTCTAGTCCTTATTTAAGGAACCAACTAACAATTCTCACAAGTCAATAAAAACAGTTAAAGTCATTAAATTTGTCCTAAAATTTAAGTAATTTTCAATATTATCCCATTAATTACACTAAACTCTAATATCATATTAATTATTACTCTCACTCACTACCTTTTTAATTATGGGTATACATGAAAAAATATTTAATGCTATTTGGAAACAAGCAAGTGTTTTATAAAAAGAACCAAATATATTTGTTAGTTGGTGCCTTATAATAAGAATTAAAGAGAGTAGTTCAATATGTTTATTTTTTGGCCCGGGCTAAACTTTTTTTCTGGTTCCGCCACTGTATATGTGTATGTATATGTATGTATATATGTGTGTACATATATATATGTATATATGTGTTTATGTGTGTCAATATATATGTGTGTATATATATATGTGTGTGTACACACACACATATATATCTATGTGTGTGTACACACACACATATCTATGTGTGTAGATATGTGGCGGGGTTGTAATTCACTTTTACTTATGTTATTTTAACTTTACATAAGGACATTTTAGAAAAATGAGTAAAATTAACTAATTTAACTCCTCTCCTTAATCCCCCAAAATCGGTTAAATAGTTCCTATAATTAGGACTATAGGGAGTAACTTTTTTTATTGCGGATAACGAACTAACGATTGATATTAATTAAAAATAATGGACGTATAAAAAAATGTCATATGTTTTCTAAATATGCCCCTATTTATAGATGGGAGAGAATGAAATGATTAAATGAAAGAAAACTAATGAAATATTATTGACATTATATTCACTTTAAATAATTCAATTTCTATTCATTTTCAATAATTTAATTTGTAACTCATATTGAGTTGTTGATTACTTGTAGCTTAAATTGTCTTTTATGTGCTACCTTAGATGGTGGATAAGAGGAAGAAATAAGGTGGATATGTGAAAAAACACGAAAAAATTATAACGGATATTATAAATATCAAGTCTAAAAAGTATTAAGATGTAATGTATAAAATATGTAGTCTTAAAATTTTTATAAAATATAAGATCTAAAAACTATTTTTAAGAAGTGTTTTTGAAACAACCGGTATAAAAAGTATCACTTTTTAGACGTAATGTAAGCCAAGTCATGTCTAAAAAGTATGACTTTTAGACGTGATCTTTTTTGCAACTGGTCCAAAAAGTATCACTCATTAGACATGATATAAGTTAAGTTCAGTTTAAAAAGTCTGACTTTTTAGATCTGATAATTAAACAACTGGTCTAAAAAATGATAAGTAATAAACATTTTAGACCGGTTGTATGAAATCCAAAACTAATCTTAAAAAAGTTGGTTTTGATCAACAAAGAAAATGTTGTCACTTTTTAGGAAAAGTGCAACATATATGGTTATTTCTCTCTCTCCCTCTCTCTGTTTTTTTTTTTTTTTTTTCCGTGGCTCAATATATCTAGGATTATTTTAGATGTTACGGGTTTAATGTGATGGAGATAATTTATGTTAATCGTATTTTATTTAAATTTTATGTTTGCCTTTCTTATATCATCTTTTACATATTGTACAAAATCCGATAAAATAAACTAGGGACTACGATAACTCATTATAGGAAAAGTGATACTCTCGTCACATAATAAGGCAGCAAGTTTTTACATTTTATCTTGACATGTTCTCAATTTAAATCGATCAAACTTTTGGAATAAACATATATTTATCTTTCAACGAAGAAAAATAATTAATGCTACACTATATTTAATACTACTATATTATAAGCCAGGTAAATACAGTTTAAAATCATTATTTAAATGAATATCATTCAGACAAACATTGTTTTTTGAACAGAAGCTATCAAATTAGCTAGTAACATACTGCATCAGGAATGGTATTGATTTTGTGTCCATTATTGCCAATTTGCCGTCCCTCTCAATGGCTCGGAATAGGAGATGATTAACCAATGAAAGCAACTTGTGGACAGGAAATTATTGTTCTGTTTCAATTAGTTAATTAATTAGTAGGCTCAATTCACCCAAAGGAGGGATGGGGCCATCTTTAATTTGCCTCTCTCAAAGTTGAATATGCTTATATACATAGGCGGACCTAGGTGTTGGATTGGGGGTAAGTGCCCCCCTTAAATTTGAGATTTATTTTTTTATTTATTATAATTAATACATATTTGAATGATTGCTCACCCTTAAATTAAGAGTCCACCCTTGATACATCAAGACTGCACTTTGTAATCGGATGGAGATGCATGGTTGAATGATTGTTTAGTCCCTTATATTGAAAAAGATGTATTTGATAGCATTGATAATAAGACAATGATGATGAAATTCCAAAAAATAAGGCCTAGAAGAATGACATTGTAATTATTTTTATTATAATATACTTTTGTTATTAAAATATATGTACTTGAACTTATTGAGTGTCGACCCTTCATTATAATTTATGTAGCTGCATTAATTTCTAACAGTACTTAGCCTTGCTTTTCTAGATGACAGGTTTGTAAAATAATTGCCTCTCTTATTATATCATCAGTATTCACTTGATTTCATGAATATTTTTTTGATATATTTTTTTCTTGTTTATGTTCTATTGTTTTTTAATGCATTTAAAAATTTCCTTAAAAAAAAAGAACGGGGGCGCTGCTCCTGAACCCCACCAATTGTGCCCCCTTCTATAATTTTCTAGGTCCGCCTCTGCTTACATATACATATATGCCAGCGCCTTGGGTAGCGCAGTGGCATGTCAGCTGACCTTGTGTTAGTGTGTGGCCTTGTGCCAGTGCATCAGGGTTCGACCCTGCCTGGGACCATTTGGTACCCAATCAAAAAAAAATCGTTTTTATGGCCACCATCTGCCTTTATTACATGTACGCCTCATGAACACCAACTTCGCAAAAATTTAAATATGGATCAATGTTACATATTTTTCCTTGACACCTAAGTTAGCTATTTAATTGTGCTATACAGAACATTTATCATTTATTGATCATTTGACATGCAAGTCCAAATTCAAAAAGTTTGAACGACAACCACATGTTTGTTTGTTTTTGTTATTTTCATCATTTGATGTATTGAAATAGAGAATATAAGTTTTTATTTGAACACCCCATCGCTTCAGGGACCAAAAGAAGCACGGGTACCACATAAAAGTTTGTTTATTTTTTTTCCATGGCTGCTCTTCCTCTGGTCTCACTCTCTTGCTGTACTCTTTATAGTTTATACACTACATTGATTATGAGAACCACATATTCATTAGTGTCGTACGTTTCGGAATAGAATATAAATTTGCATGAGAACCAGCCATCGCTTGTGGTCCGCACAGCATGATATCGATCATACCACATATTCACTATGTGTTCCTGTTTATCTTTTGAGCAACCACACATATCATAGGTAAACAAAAACTTGTGGCACATTTTTTAAATACTCCTCCTGTCCTTAATATACTCAATCTAATTCTTATTATAAGATATAAACTATCAATTTTCACAAATCAATAAAAACAATAAAAATCGTTATAATTATCCTAAAATTTATGTGATTTTTAATATTACGTACCCTACCAACTACGCTAAACTCAAATATTATATTAATTATTATTCTCTCTTGCAACCCATATTAAACATGACATGAAAAATAAATAAAATGTGGTCCCAAAAAAGCATGACTTCGATCATACCACTTATTCATTGGACAGTTATCTTGCGAACATACTAATCACAGGGGGGGAAAAACACGCTACACGATTCCAAATATATATAATATAAATTTACCTGAGAACCAACCATTGCTTATGGTCCAAAAATCATGATAACTGTCATACCACATATTCATTAATCATTCTTTTATTTTATTTTGAGTCTTGTTTACATGCAACATAATAAATAGATACAACATGGAACTGATGACGTGTTTTAATTATACTCACAGAATGAAAGCATTAATATCTCCTCACTCAAAAATATCTTCTAGTTCAAGAAGTCGTATAAATTTCAAAACGGTCTCTAAGGTTTTCTCACACTCAAAGCCCTTTAGTTGAAAACAAAAGTGAAGAGAGGCATTACCATTCAGTTAATTCAGTATCCATATATCATTATGTCTTTGGTAACTTCGCCGCTTGTTGCTTCGTCCCATTGCCCTCGGCGCTCTGCAAATTATCATCCCAGCATTTGGGGAGATCATTTTACTCAATATGCCTCCCAATCTCTGGTATTCCAACTTTGTCCTCTTATATAAGCTTTATCCCCACGTAAAGTTATCATTGTCAAGAGAATCAATCTGATACTTTTTATACGCAAATATCATTATTATATATAGTTTCAGCAGCCTATTAGAGATCTATACACACACGACACATATGAAAGCGAATATGCATACGTCCTTGTATTTTGATGTTATCAAAGAGTGACAACACAAAGTTAAATCTGCAGGAAGTGCCTGACAAAATGGAGGTGCAGCGTAAAATGCTCAAGGAAGAAGTGACGAACATGCTCTCCCTTCCAACCAAAAGTCTCGTAGCAAAAATGAACTTGATTGATTCAATCCAACGTCTAGGTGTGAGCTACCATTTTGAACTTGAGATTGACGACATATTGCAACAGATTCATGATACTTATGTTGAAAATGGTGTAATAACACTAGAAGAAGATCTACACACTCTTGCGCTTCTCTTTAGGTTACTAAGGCAACATGGACATCGCGTCTCACACCACCTGGTATGCTATCCATCCATTCCAAATATTTGACTTTTCCAAAGATATTAAGAAAGTTAATTAAATTACTTTAAAATAATTTTATTTATCATTTTTTCTTCAAACTATTTTGTCTAACTTACAAAATGCTATATTATAATCTAATGATACAGAACATATAATATAAGTAAGTAACTTATTTATCTTCTTTAATCTCTCCAAAAAAAATTCAACTTTGTCTTTTATTTAGAACCGGAGAGAATACCTTTTTGGCCTCTTAACTACATAACATACATGTACGAAATTAAACTAACATGACAAATCTGACTTGTTTGATCTAAACCAGATGTGTTTGAAAAGTTCAAGGATGGGCAAGGTAATATTAGGGAAGGGCTAGCTACTGATGTAGAAGGAATGCTAAGTTTATATGAAGCTGCACATCTTAGAGTTCATGGAGAAGATATATTAGATGACGCTCTTGCGTTCACTTCCTCTCATCTTGCAAAAGTCAAATACAGCTTAAGGCACCCACTTCGCAAGAACCTTCCAAGGCTAGAAGCTTGGCGTTATATTTCTTCCTACCAAGATGATCCTTCCCACCATGAAACTCTACTTGCCTTCGCAAAGCTCGATTTCAATATGCTTCAAAATTGCACAGAAATGATCATAGACTCAAGATGAGAGGAAGTGAACGCAAGAGCGTCATCTAATGTATCTTCTCCGTGAACTTTGAGATGTGCAGCTTCATATAAACTTAGCATTCCTTCTACATCAGTAGCTAGCCCTTCCCTAATATTACCTTGTCCATCCTTGAACTTTTCAAACACATCTGGTTTAGATCAAACAAGTCAGATTTGTCATGTTAGTTTAATTTCGTACATGTATGTTATGTGGTTGAGACTTTGAGAAGCCAAAAAGGTATTCCGTTCAGTCCTAAATAAAAGACAAAGTTGACTTTTTTGAAAGATTAATGAAGCTAAATAAGTTACTTAATCATACTATATATTATATGTTCTGTATCATTAGATTATAGTATAGCATTTTGTAAGTTAAACAAAATAGTTTGAAAAAAAAATGATAAATAAAATTATTATAAAGTAATTTAATTAACTTTCTTAATATCTTCAAAAAAGTCAAATATGTCTTATATTTAGAGCTGTATAGAGAATTGGAATGGATGGATTGGATACCAGGTGGTGAGACGCGATGTCCATGTTGCCTTAGTAACCTAAAGAGAAGCGCAAGAGTGTGTAGATCTCCTTCCAGTGTTATTACACCATTTTCAACATATGTATCATGAATCTGTTGCAATATGTCATCAATCTCAAGTTCAAAATGGTAGCTCACACCTAGACGTTGGATTGAATCAATCAAGTTCATTTTTGCGACGAGATTTTTGGTTGGAAGGGCGAGCATCTTCCTCACTTCTTCCTTGAGCATTTTACTCTGCACCTCCATTGTGTCAGGCACTTCCTGCGGATTTAACTGAGTTGTCACTCTCTGATAACATCAATATACAAGGACGTACGCATATTCGCTTTCATATGTGTTGTGGCGGAACCAGGAAATTATTTTAGCCCGGACCAAAAAATAAACATATTGAACTATTTATTAAATAATATCGCATAACATTAAAAATACAAATAAATAATAACCGACAATTATAAATCAAAAGATAACATAGTAAACAAAAATTCTATGATGTTTGGAAGGAAACTTATTACAATGTGCATCACTTTCAGAAATTATTTTCTTAGAAATATCACTTTCTAAAGTTATTTTCTTCTTAAAGAACATATCTGTACTTTTTTTGTTTATCCTTACTCATCTTTTTCAACCTACAACAAATTTGGTGACTCACAATATATATTGATGTCAGTGTTAATTAGTATATTGTGTTATTAAAAATTAATTCTTATAGTACTACTCAATCCATAAAACTAACACTGAAATGTGCATTCCACCTACCTCAAAACAAAATAACTGGAGAAAATAAAAGAAACATAATATGAACCCCAAAAAATATTTTTTTAAAAAAACATACAAATCTGATTTAATTTCAGCTAAACAATAACATATTATAATCTATTTTTTAAACAGAAATTCATTATAAAATCATAAAACAACCAAATAATAAATCCAAACCAATTAAAATTAGCCAATGGTCATCTTCTACATATATATATAGTCATTTATTGTCAAAACTTAAGACTCTCCCAAAATCATAATTCTAAAATTTTCACTAATTAGCACAATATTACACTCATTAGAAAGACTTTCATAAAAAGAGTGAGGTGAAAAGAAACGATTTTGAGTACTTATTCATTCCTTAAAATGAAGATGAACAACGCCAGATATAATATGATACTAACATTTTCAGTAAATATCTCAAATAAAAATTTTACTTTCCTCTCACATACCAATGAGTAATAAACCAAACATTGTCCTAATAAAAAAAGAGTATAAATATAGAAAAGATAAGAGATTAGCTGGTGTCAAATTATTGGTCAAAATAAAATATTATATAATACATACACAAAAATACATAAGATAAAAGAAGACCAGCAGCTGCTGGCCATAAGGTGGCCCTGCCACTGCATATGTGTCGTGTGTATATAGATCTCTAATACGCTGCTGAAACTATAATAATGATATTTGCGTATAAAAAGTATCAGATTGATTCTCTTGACAATGATAACTTTACGTGGGGATAAAGCTTATATAGAAGGACAAAGTTGGAATACCTGACATTGGGAGGCATATTGAATAAAATGATCTCCCCAAATGCTGGGATGATAATTTGCAGAGCGCCGAGGGCAATGGGACGAAGCAACAAGCGGCGAAGTTACCAAAGACATAATGATGGATACTGAATTAACTGATTATTAATGCCTCTCTTCACTTTTGTTTTCAACCAAAGGGCTTTGAGTGTGCGAAAACCTTAGAGACCGTTTTGAAATTTATACTACTTCTTCAACTACGTACTGTAGAAGATATTTTTGAGTGAGGAGATATTAATGAATATGTGGTATGACAGATATCATGATTTTGAGCCACAAGCAATGGTTGGTTCTCAGGCAAATTTATATTATATATATTTGGAAACGTATAGCATGTTTTTTCCCCTGTGATTAGTTTGTTCGCAAGATAACCCACCGATTAATAGGTGTTATGATCGATGTCATGCTTTATTGGGACCTCATTTAATTTATTTTTCCAAATTTATATTCTATTTCGAACGTCCGACACTAATGATGAATATGTGGTTCTCATAAGCATTGTACTGTATAAAGAGGACAGCAAGAGAGTGTGGCCAGAGAGGGAAGAGCAACCATGGAAAAAAATAAACCAACTTATATGTGGTACTCGTGCTTCTTTTGGGACCTGAAGCAATGGGTTGTTCACATAAAAATTTATATTCTACTTCTTTATTTTATCAAACTTATATTCTCTATTTCAATATCACTCTGGTACTATTAATAATTATAAGTTTCTTTTGACCAAATCACATATATCAAGGGGAGGTAGGTAGCTCAATGATTATGGGGTAAATTTTCAACTTTACCTTCATTTATGAATGGGTACCTTTTAACTTTTTCTTCTCTCTCTATTTTCATTAGTACAATAATGTGAGCAAAATTGTCACAATCTCATTTATTTGGTCAAGGGACTTATAAATAAGACCAAATTTTTTGGTCAAAAAGAACTTATAAATAGGATCAAAGTGGTACATCAAATGATAAAAAAAATGAACTGAGCATACAAACAAACGTGTGGTTGTCATTCAAACTTTTTGAATTTGGACATGTGTCAAATGATTAATAATTGATAAAGTGATGACGAAACTTGGTAAGTAATTCACAACTTATTTTATGAGAAATACTTGATTTAGGCTTTTGCAATTTTAAAGTTCTTCTTTCTGTCATTAATTATCCCATAAAAGGGTTATCTACTTAGAACAATTTTCTTAAAAAAAATACTCCCTTCAATTCTAAATATAATATACATTTTGATGAAAAAATTGAACTATACAGAGGATATTATAGTAAGGATTGGAATGCCCTCATTCGGCAACAGTTTCAAGTGAAAGGACAGATTTTTTTTTTTTTTTAAAAAAAAAAAAATACTTCATAGAAAACAGAGGCAAAAATATGCATGAAAATAAAGAAAGATCATCAAGTAACAAGAAAGGAAAAATTTTCCAGATTGCTTTTCTAAGACAGACACATAATAATCAGTAGAAGCACACTTACAACAAAAACACATCAAAAATACGAAATGGTCGGCGCTACTTCTTTGCGTCGCCGGACTTTCTTCTCCTATCCGATCTGCAAGCCAACCTTCGTCACCCGACTTGTTCTCGCGACTCTCCTTTTATCTACAGGTTACTCGGTGTATTAATCAGCGGGGCCATCAAGCTCGCCTGCAAATCATCTTCGTTCTTATTCATCACGACATATGCCACGTCATAACTATAATCATCGCCGTCATCTCTGCCTTTTCCTTTTCCGGTCCTTCTACGTTGGCACTGAGGAAGGAGAAGACTGTTGAGCTTGAAACGCAAGCAATTCTGCGTTTTGTACTCCTTCGGTGTTACACACATACCGGTCTCGTCCTTTCAGATGGCAGGTAGTGTGGTCCTTTACTTTTATTCAATTCTAAATTATTTTTTTCATGTTAAATTACATCACACATCAGAGTTTAAGCAGTAGAGCATGCATCGGTTTGGACAATAATATACTGATAAAAATACGGAAAGATAAATTTTTCCCTAAAGGGATCAAAATATATAGTCATCCGGATAATGGTGTCTGACAGGCCAAATAAAAAATACTAAAGTCATCCAGAAATCAAAATAAATATCCAAAATAGAAACATCACATCCACCATCACACTAGCCCTTTTCTGGAGCCTTACCTTTATCTCCCTGCTCCGCTCTAGATGTGCCGCCGGATGGCTTAAAATGGGTTGGGATTCAAAAATTGAATTCCAAAGTAACCATTAATTTCATATAAAATGTATAAATAATGTATGTAGAAAAACTATAAATAAACAAATACCACATAATATTCATTATCAAGGCACACAGCCAAATCCGGAACTAGCAGTCCTAATAGCATACAGCACAGACTGCAGTGGTCCTAATAGCACACAGCACAGACCACCAGGTACAGCACACATCAAAACCCTTAATGCACACAGCATGTTTCGGTTCCATAGCACTTGAGAATAAATGATAACTAAATGTATGTAACATAACATGATACAATATACATACACAAGTCACACAGAGTATATGAGTATTAAGGTTACTACCTGGCAATCGACTACAGCTAAAAATTAATTTCCCCGGCGCAAGATACAATTAGACCTAAAATAATAAAATATAAATATAATTAAATTCCACCTCACTAAATATTTCCTTTGATGATTTAAAATAGGCCAAATCCAAGTGTCCATAATTACTAGATCCCTTTTCTTATTAAGGACTTTAATATGGGCCTAAAATCTTCTATTTTCGTCATTTTCTAGAAATTTCCAGCAATCAATGACTGATCTTCAAAAATTCATAATTAAATCTATAAAAATCCTTTTGAGTTTATACCGAATAAAAAATAACCCTTAATATGTTTATTTTCAACCAAAAATACTATCTTGTGCCATACTTAAACGAAAATCCTTTTATAGCTCAAAATGTCTCTGTTGTCCGAAATAAAGTCCAGAATCAGAGGATCATTTTCAAAAATTAATTTCTCTCAGTCCAGAACTTTAAAAATTACATATTATATATAAAAATAATCCTTGAGATGTCTACTTTCTCCCTGTAAATTTTTGTAATTTCTTAAGTCCATTTACTAGGTTAAAATCCATGAAAAATCTGACTGATTCCCCAAAAATTTCACCAATCAGCCCCCCAACGTTTTTAACACTTTCATCTAGGGCTCCAAAATTTTAATCCAAGTTCAACCTTATACAAAATCTCATTTTAAAATTCTCACACCAAAATCAACTCATATCCACAAGAAAAACTAGTTGCACCAAAATTATTATTTAACCAACAAAATATCAACTTTCATTCTAGCTTCATATCTTTCACATAGTAAGTTTGATCTACCATTTTAGGCCATGAATCATAGTTTTAAACCCTTACTCATACTTTTCACTAGCCACTCCAACCCAAGAATATATATATATACTCAAGTCTATAGCCATTTGTAACCTCTAATAATCAAAAGAAGATATAAGAAGATTCAAAGGCGGCTTACTTATCTGTGCTTTAGTCACCTTAAACCTTAGCTTCCATTGACTACTCCAACCTCTTGACCTCCACCTCAAATCAATAAAGAAAGGATGCTCTTTAGTGTCTTAGCCACATTAGAAGAAGTGGAAGAGAGTATATTGAAGATCCAAAGCCTTAAGACTTACCTTATTCTTGATCTTTCTCTTCCTCTTGCTCCTTGTATTCTCTTGTATTTGAGTTTTTTTGTGCTCCTTTCTCTCTCTCCTTCTCAACGGATCAGCTGCCCAAATGGAAGAGGAATGGGTGTTTTAAAAAGGTGCTCCAACCTTCTAGGTCCCTAAGGTATGTTTAGCTTTAGAACTTCTTCCACAAGTAACACATCTTGACTTTTTAAATTTTCTTTCCTTCCTCCCCTCAATGACATGACAAAACTGATGGGGGAAGATTTTTTTTTTATTTTTTTTGCTCAAATAATATGTCCAATTCTTCCTTCTTTGCAATTAAAGTCTTGTCCTTTATTTCATAATTCCTCTAGGTCCCTAGGTTATTATGGGTACTTGGCATCATCATAATTTTTTCTTCTTTCCTCTTTCTTCCTTCTTCAATCCGTGGGGGTTGGAGGGATTTGGTGAGATTAAAGTACACTCCCATATCTCTTGCAAATTAGATGAGTTGTTGGCATTTTTTTTCATGAGCACATTTTTTTTTCTCCATCCATCTCCTATGGAATTGGGCCTTCCTTCTGGGCTCCAAAAATTATTCTTCCCACTTAGCCCAATAGCCCATAATTCTTAGTTAAGTCCATGACACCTTCTTGGACATTTTTGAAATTTTTGCTCTTTTCTCTATTTCTTCCATTATGCATTTTGCCCAAGGGTAAAAAGAGAAAATGACATATATTTTGACTTCCATTGTCATCTCTTCCTTAAGGTTATCTTTAACCATAAACATTTAATTACACATAAATAAGTAATTTCACATCCTTCTCTTATTCTAATTATTTCATGCAAATAAATATTTATCATTATCACATGACTTCATGAATATTCATGTGTGCAAGTAACTTCACATTAATGCACATAAAAAATGGGGATGTTACATTCGGCTTCATGGATAGCTGATCTTCAATTGATGTTTTTGTATATATATTCATGATTCATTAATTATTTATAGTAAATTAATTTAATTGATTGCTTTGTATATTTACTATACTTGGATTCACCCAGAAGTTTACTTTTGATATATTGATATAATTTTAGATTTGTATTAATGATATTTGACATCATATTATTAATGATATTTAATGCATTCAATATTTTGCATAACTGTTAATAAATACCAAATCTCTGGCAAAAAAATAAAAGTAAAAACCCAATCGATAAGTAATATTTGCTAACTTCTATGCTTAGAAATACTTTATATGGTAGGCTACGAGCGTCGTTGCTTGTATTTAGCTTTCACCCTAAAATTTGGCGTAATTGTGATTTGTGAGGGGCTAAATCCTTCAAATACAACGAAATGGCTTGGTATCCCCTGTCTTCTCTTTTCATCCTCTTTTCTTTTTTAGCCATTAGATCAACATTCAAATGATCTAGATTTAAAATGTTAAATTATAAAAATAAAAATAATTAATTAAATACAAATTACTAAATTTTGATATAAATAATTTAATATTGCAATAAGTAAAATAAAAATAATATTTTGTATAAAACTAAATGTAGACCATTCAAATATTAATCTAATGGCTTGAAAAGGAATAAGAGGGAAGAGAATGAGAAGAAAAGAGGAGAGGTTGCAAGCTGCGCTTCACGTATCATATATCATTGAGTGCTCCTCACATTTCCATGCTTATTAAGGGGGAAAAAATATAAGCATGAAGTGCTCATCTTAATCTGATCATTGAAATTCATCATGGATGATTGAGATTCATTTTCTTTTCTCAACCTTTCAAACAATATTTTATTTTAATAGATATAAAATTTAAAATAAAGATAATCTTATAATGGACACTATTATTAAAAAATCATCATTTAAGAATTTACAGATTAAATATTTTAACTCAACCACCTAGATCAGAATTTGGATAGCTTAGTTTTTGGATGGAAGGTCCTTCTCATCTTCCGTACACAATCACAGCGTCCCAACAGATAATTGGATTAAGCTTTGCTTTGGGAATAATAATAGTAGTAAGTACGAGTAATAATTTAATATTATTGTTAGTTTTTATTGCTTGATTAAATTCTAATTTTGATTCTATAGTTTCAAATAGTGTGTTTTTGTTCGTATAGTTCGATAAGAATTTTGTATGACTTTAACTTAATGAGCTTTCGTTTTATTAATAGTCATAAAACCAATGTTTTGAAACTATTAGTACTAGGTCAAAACCAAAATTCAATGATACTGTATGAGTTTTTTTTTTTTTTTTTTTTAATATGAAAGAAGTAAGACAACTAAATTAAGGTTACAAGATAGAGGGAATATATCCCAAACACTCTTGATCCACCCAAGTTCGTAAAAACATGGGGCAATCACTCAAAATGCTAGACTTTGCAATACCAGCTTTAGCAAGCGCATAAGCCACCCTGTTACATTCCCTAGGAATATGGCAAACCATGACCCACCAATCCCTACACAAAAACTCTCTAATATGAACAACTAACAGACTACCAAGAGAAAAGCTATCGTCCATTATTTTGTCTAAAATATCAGATGCATCAGATTCCAGAATAGCATATTTGAAACCTAAATCCCAAGCCAGATGATAACTCTCCTTATTTTATATATTTAAAGTACATTTTGAAGATATTTGGAGAGTTATCTAAACAATTTTAAGATATTTAAATGAGATTACATTATTATAAGATCAAATCAAATTGGCATATTATTTAGGGGATTCCATTATAAATATCATAGTTTTCAAATTTAAATAGAAATACTTTAGTTAAATAAAAAAAGAAGAAAAAAAAAGGTTTTAGTTTATTATTAATAGTATATTACTATTATAATATTTTTTTCGTTCTTTTCTTCTTTCATCAGGAAGCACAAGGGCCACAATTAATTGATTTGTTTCCAATTCATTATTTGGCAACGTTGGGGAATTGGATACACAAATGGGCCCCACAAATTGAATGGACTTGAAGACCTAAAATGAAGAGCAAAAGAAAAGGACGACTGGAGAAAAAATGAATTTTTTTTTTTTTTTTTGATATAAAAAAGTTTTGATCGAACCCACGACCCAAGGGCCTAATCCTGGATCCCTTACCATCTAAGCCAACTCACATTGGTAGAAAAAAGGAATTGGGGGGCCACGGAGGATTGAATGTATGACCTAATTGAATCAATTAAAAAACAGGAGGGAGACGGACTGGAAAGAGGAGAATAGGTCGGCTGGACTTAGAGTTGGGAATCAGGGCCGGCCCAGCCCTCCAGAGCTAGCCCGTGAAGGGTCAGGGTCGGCCCTCTAAGGCCTGAGGTAAGAAAAACATCTGTTTTTCAAAGCCCGGCCCGAGAGCACCAGGGCAAGCCCTCCAGGGCCCGAAAATTACTATTCCAAAATTTAACTATTTTTCCTTCATTTTTTTAAAGAAATATAATTAGTAAATTACAATACGAATCATCCAACAAATAAGTATAGTTATTAATTCATAATCAAAATAAAACTATATTCACAAATAACTCATATAAAACATAAGAAGCATACCACTAAGCGACATTAGTGCGATGACTATTATTGTCATCATCTTCGCCACTATCATCAATTTTAATGACATTTTATTGTTCTTCACTTTGAGTAGTAGCCTCTGGCTCATGAGTAAGAATATCATGAATTTCTTTTCCCGCATCATGAACACATCCATAATCTTTATTTGCAACAAATAATAAACCAAATCATAAAATTAGAGTATAGTTATTATGTATTTGTAGTTAAATGGATAAATAACTCTATAACAAATACAATATATATATATATATATATATATATATATATATATATAAATATATATAAATTAATAAATTAAAGAAGGAAAAAAAGAAAAACCTACAGTGAAAAGGGCCTGCAGGGCCGGCCCGAGGCCCTCCAGGGCTAGCCCGTTTAAGCCCGAGGCCCTCCAGGGCTGGCCCTTCAGGGCCAATTTCAAATATCTTGTCCATTTTTCAAGCCCAGCCCTTGACGGGCCAGTGCTTAAACGGGCCGGTCCGATGGGCTTGGCCCGATTTCCCGGCTCTAGCTGGATTGAGGATTTTGCTGAACTACGGAAACAGAGAGAGAGAGAGCAGAGGAGCGACAGACCTTCGACCTTCTTCTCCCAGCCCTCTCGCCGGCGGCTTCCCCCTCTACCACGGCCGGCGAGCGTGGTGGCTGTTCATGGTTTTATTTTTCTTTTCTCCTTTGAACTCTGAATTCCTATTTGCTTGCTGAGATGGTTTTTGTTAAAGCCATGTTTGGCTAATTTCTTTTTACAACCTAGAGTAACTATGAACTTATAGGTGTGAATTGGACTTTGTTTTCATTATTTAGTTAATTTTGATATTAATTTTGGTTACTTAATCTTATTTAGATTTTTCTATTTAGTAAATGACCATCATTAAATATGAATTTGAGAATTAAGATTCACCTTGATAAATGGGATTTTAATTAGGCTCTGAGATTAAGTAATATGAGATTAGATTACGATTTAATTTACAATTAGGATAGACATATACCTAATGGCCCCATATAATTGTTGAAGAGTGTGTTCGAGTTATGTTGCCTCTTGAGTAACTATGTTAGACATAACAAGTTATACTCAAGAGAGGGTTGTAAGTGGACCGACAGGCATTTACAACTATTTATACTCGAGATTAACAAAATTGATATTCAGGCTAATTAAATTAGTGAAATCAAGGTTTATGAAGCTAATAAGGGATTAGTGACTCTGGGTTGCTCATTTGATTATTGTGGTCGTTTGCTTAGTTTAATTTCTTTTCTTTTAATTAGATTCAATTTGGTTTGATCAATTTAAACGAAATTGTGAAATTAATGCCTAACTGAAGTTTTGGTATAAAGTCCTCGTAGGAACGATACTTTTCTGATCACTTTATTACTTGATACGGCCCGTATACTTGCGGAGTTTATAGGCTTTAAAGTTTTGCCCTATCACCAAATTCAGCCCCTCCAAAATGGCCCACTCCTCAGCAGAACTAGTACCGCATATCCCAAGCATCTTACTAAAACCTGCAAGCCACGTCCCTTTGTCATCCCGCAAGACACCGCCGCATCCCGCCTTCGAAGAGCATATTACCCATTCTCCATCTACATTTAGCTTACACCAATTGGTAGGAGGAGGCTGCCAGCAAAGGGATTTCTCCGAACTAGAACCAAGATCTGCAACCTTCATATTAAGATCCTGAAACAAAGCATACCTCCGCCAATTTTGTAGGATAATAAATTCAGGGTTAGGAGGCTTAGTAAAATTTGAATCAAAGGTGGCGGCATTACGCCATCCCCATATAAGCCACACGTTGACCCCAAAGATGAGGTTCCAATAGGGACCCATACCTTTAACAAGTCTACCCGTAAGATTCATTGCCAACCAATCACGCAGGTTAGCAGCAAAAAACTGGCGAACATATTGGCGATTCAACAATTTATGCCATAGTCGGCTAGAATAAGAACAATCACGAAGGACATGGAGTACATCCTCCACACCCTGATCGAACCATATTTTTATATGACTTTTCATGATTAAATTGGGATTTTTAATGAATTTTCTGGGATATTATTGCATGATTAAGCACTAATTTGAGTTAGGGACATTTGTATTGAATTAAATGTAATTAGGGGTAAAATGGTCATAATTTGTTAATTATTCATACAATTGATTCCTTGGACTTTTGATACTACATTGTGTTTAATCTTGCATTGTAGGTGTTTAAGAAGGAAATTTGAGATTTTTGAGGACCAGAATTAATGTCGAAAAGGCCCCAAATATTGCTGACAGAAAGGGCCCAAAATCAGAAACACTGCCAGAAAGGGCCCAAACATGCTGCCAGAAAGGGCCCAAAATCGAAGAAATTGACAGAAAGGGCCCAAGACAGAACTGCTGCGTTTTTGGCATTTTTGAAATTAGGTTTCCCTTCTCCATCCAGCAGGAAGCCCGATACGCAGGGGGAGAAAAAGAGAAGCGCCGCTGAACAGAAAAAAAGAGAAGAGAACACAGCGAAAACCAGAGACGGGGGGTAGCGAGGAAAAAGCTTCGATCATCATCCATCATCGTCACCTTCATCCTTGGCTGTAACCGACTTCCTCCTTCCCTCTCATTCAGACTCTCCATCGTCACCACCGGACTGGACCAGCGATTCAGAAAAGAAAGAAACGGACGAAGGAAACCAGAGGGAGTTGAGAGACCGTGGGAGAGGAAGAAAAGAGGACGAGAGACCTTCATCCCTGGAGCTTGATCGATCATCTTCCTTCACCCTCCGTTCTCCTCCAGTTCAGCAACTTCAGAGATCAGTACAGAATTTTCCGGCAAGAAAATTCCAGATTCCGGCGAGTTCTTGAGTTTTCCGGCGAGAAAATTCCAGATTCCGGCGAAGCTCTTCCAATGTCTGGTTCACTTTTACGGATTGTGCTGGACTTTTTAATGGCTATGTGTGGCTAAACTTTTGGTTCTTGGTGATGGAGAATTGTGGCTTGAGTAATTGTGCTTTAATAGGGGAGTTATTTAATTCAATCTTTTGCTTAGATTATCTGTTTGATTTCCTTGTTTAGGTTTATCATTATTTAGTTGTGAGACTTGGATTGCTGTTATGTGTCCATGTGGATTGATTATTGTAGTTTTAATTGGATGATTATTTTGGAGTTCATATTTCTATATCTCTTTATAGGCTTGATTAAATTATGCTTGCTGTCATGTTTGTGATTAGTAATCATAGTTGATTTTAGCTTTTGAATGGTTCGTTAGAACATTCTAATTGAGAAGAACAATTTGTATCATTCCAATTTAAATTACACATTAAGTGGATTTTAACAATATCTCAAGAGGTAGTAGTTTGCTATGTTTGTAGGAGCTATTATTAATTGAGATTATTGGACTCAAGTGTTATCTTGAGGTTGTTCTTTAGACTTAATGAAAGTTTAACTCCCATATATATTTTTAAGCAATGATAGCCATCTTCTTCATTACCAAGAGCATTCATTATTAATCCCTTTTAATCCAAAGCATTTTTCACTATTTTCCAAAAAAAATACCAAAAAGAATAGAATTAGTTTCTTTATATTTTTATGAATTTTAGTTTAGAGAAAATCAATTTCAAAACCATTTTCTAACCATGTTTTTAGCACTTAGTTTAACCTAGGGAATTCAAAATAAAAGGCTCCTTGATAAGAGAACGATCCCGAGTTATTTGCACTATATTGCATTTTAATTTGTGGAAATTGTGATTTGACCCTGAGGCGACTAAGGTTTTTTTTCCCGTCAAATCAATGGCGCCGTTGCCGGGGAGTCAATTTTGACTCCTTTGGTTTACTAAGTGTCAATTGGTTTAGATTGACCGGGGTTTGCCCTTTTGAGCCTATTAGGTTTTCTTTTAATTTTTCATAATTTTCAAAAAAAAAAAAAATCATAGCTTGTTTTCTTGCATCAAATTTTTTGAGAAAAACAACTAAATATCTTGATTTTCTTTGTTTTTGCATTTGCATTCCAGCATTTCTACTTGTCCATACACATCATACATACTCACATACACTTCTTCTCCTTCCATCTTGCACATTTTCTTGCTTGAATTTGTGTGCAAGACAGTTTTTGGTACTCCATTGTTTCATTGCTTGCTTGATGACTTTATATGTCCGACCTAGTTGAGGGGAATCGAGCATTCTTTTAATCTTGATTTTTCATTGACTTAAGTGATTGTGCTTCACAAGGTACAGTTATGGAAGGTGGCAACAATGATCAACCAAGGAGGAGAACTATTAGGGATGTAACAAGATCGGATGTCACTCATGATCCTTTCAACATTGCATGCCCTAACCTTGAGGTCAATTTTGAGGTTAAAGGACCTTTGCTTAATTCACTACCTCGTTTCCATGGACTTGAAAAGGAAAACCCTTATAGCCATCTCAATGCTTTTCACGTGGCTTGCTCAAATATGAAGCCCGTTGGAGCTGGCTTAGATGATGTGAAATTAAAGGTGTTCTATTTCACCTTGGAGGGGAAAGCTAAAGAGTGGTATATGATGCTGCCGAGGCATGTTACTGATGCTCTACATTCATGGGTAAATTTGAAGAAAGCTTTCTTGGAAAAGTATTTTCTGATTCAAGGATTGGAGAGCTTAAAAGGAGATTTACTCGATCAGACAAGACCCTTTGGAGTCCTTCTATGAATACTGGAGTCGCTTTCAGGAGCTTTTAGATAAGTGTCCACATCATCAAATCATTGATGAACAGTTGATTACATATTTTCATGAAGGACTTCTACCTAATGAGAAAGGGATTCTAGATGCTGCAGCTGGAGGTTCTTTGGAAGATTGCACTTCTGAAGAGGCATGGGCTCAAATCTGAATAAGAGCTAGAAATACTCAACGGTATAATGTGAGGGAGATAAGAGGAGTTTGTGATATTGGTTCCAACCAAAGGATGGTCTCACTTGAATCGAAGATGGATACAGTCACTTCACAACTTTCCTTAATCACATCTGAGCTTCATAATCTGAGTATTCATCAACAAGCACCTCATTCTCCCACTTCACAAGCTCTTGTTGCTCCTAGTTGTGGTGGTTGTGTTTCGATGATGCACGTTACAAGTCTATGCCCTACTCATCATGAGGAAGTTAATGCCATGTATCAGGGAAGGTCTAATCAACAACAACAAAGATGGGATTCTAACACTACCACTTACAATGAAGGTAGAAGACCTAATTCTAATTATGGTTGGAGAAATCAAGAAGGTTCATCATATCAAGTCCAACCATATGGGTCAAACCGGGGGCAAATGATGCCTATTCAAGAGTCTAAGGGAGATGAGCACACTCAATTGTTGAAGAGTATGGTTTCTCAACTTACTAGTATGAACAACAGGATGATGGAAGATAAAGCTGTGAATGAGAGTCAATTCTCTTCTATTTCCACTACCCTACAAAAGCTACAAGGTGATATGGCAAATGATAGTAATCAAATGGCTTATGTGTGCAAGAAGTTGGAAGAATTGGAGTTGAAGAACAACATTGTGCAATCTCACTTAACTCAACTCTCTAATTCAGTGAGTGATGTGCATGCTAAGACAAGTGGGTCTATTCCTTCAAATACTGTCATCAATCCTAAATCACTCAATGCTATTGAGTTAAGGAGTGGTAAGAAGGTGCATTTCCCTGAAGAGGTTGACAATGAGGTGGATGAGGAAATAGAGGTTGAAAGTCCACCATTGAGCCCAATAAAGCTACTTGATTCTGAGAGCTTGAAAGAGAAGGCTATCCTTGAGAAGAAGAATGGCAAAGCAGTTGAGCAACCTCAAGTGGAACAACAACCACTTCTGAGAGAGGTTGGCTCCAAGGAAAGAAGCACTTATGAGAAGGGTGAGACAAGCGAGGAAGGCATCTTACCTAGTACTAATGGTAAGGAGGTAAAAATTTCTCAACTCCCTTTTCCTAAAGCTTACTTTCAAGGGAAGAAAATGCATGATGAACAAAATGAGAAGGAAATGTATGATTTGTTTAGCAAGCTACATATCAATGTTCCTTTCTTTCAACTTGTTAAGTCTATGCCTAGTTATTGCAAATTCTTGAAAGAGCTTTGTACTAACAAGAGGAAATTTAGGCCTAATGAGAGAGTGCAAATTAGCTCTAATGTGTCGCCCTTTTCAAACCCCAACTCCCAGTTAAGTGCAAGGATCTCGGCTCATTCACTATACCTTGTACCATAGGTAATGTGAATGTAGCTCAAGCCTTGTTAGATTTAGGTGCAGCCATTAATGTCATGCCTAGTGCCATTTTTAAATCTCTTGGTGTCAAGGACCTTAAGAGGACTAGTGTGGTTCTCCAATTAGGCGATAGGAGCATTAGGCACCCACTAGGCATCATTGAGGATTTGCTTGTTAAAGTCAAAGACTTGGTTTTCCCCGCTGACTTCTATGTGTTAGACATGTCTCATGAGTCTAGTGAATCCACCCTTATCTTAGGGAGACCCTTTATGAGAACAGCTAGTACCTTGATAGACATGAGAGATGGTTCAATCACTATGGAAGTGGGTAGCAATAAGCTAAGTTTTAATATGTATGAAGCCATGAAACATCCTTTCGAAGATTACTCTTTATTAGGTTTGAACTCAATTGATTTAGCCATTGATGATGTGGTTGATGAATATGAGCTTAATTTGCACACTGATAATTGTGATCTTGAATGTGGTATTTCATTGGATTCATGTGATGATAAATTTCCCTCTCCTTCTGTTGATAATTTTGATTCACTTGGGAGTGAGATTTCCAACCTTGACTCATCGATGGTTGATTGTTGGTTATCATCCCTTGATGATTTTTCTCTTACTTCCCTTAGTTCATTTGAGCTTAATTCTTCAAATGATTCACTATCTAGTGATGATGCTTGTGAGGGAGGTGTTTTTCTCAATGTTTCAGGTCACAAACTAGAGGAGGAAGCTGAGTTTGAAGTCGGTAGCCAAGACTTGGATGATTTGTTCTCCAAGGGGATAGCCCTTACACCGACGAAGACATCCTCTCATGTGACTCACTTTGGACCTAAACACAATGTGGTTAAAGGGCCACTTTCTAACTCATTGCTTAATCATAGAACTAAGATCACTCCTCATACCTTGAGATTTTTGAATGAGCTAATCACTCCTTGTGAAGTAGGTATGAAGGAGACTACTTTCCCAAGCCTGTTCTGCTTTGTAAGCCAACCTAGTGTTGGTTCAACACTTGGGAAGACCAATGAACAAGTGGTAGAGTCCATGGAGCTTAGCACAAGTCATGTACCTCCTAAGCTTGCAAAAGGGAGTATTCCTACTACCCTTGATCTTCCTAGACTAATTCCCTCTATTATCCAACCTCCGATTTAGAGCTTAAACCTCTCCCCTTTACTTTGAAATATGCTTTTCTTACCGCTGATGGAAAATTGCCTGTTATTATTTCAAATTCTTTATCTGTTAGTGGGATTAGTCCAGCTATTTGTACCCATAAGATCCTTTTGCATGAGGAATCCAAACCTCTTAGGCAACCCCAAAGGAGACTCAACCCCCTAATTTTAGATGTGGTTAAGAAAGAAGTAACCAAGCTATTGAGTGCGGGTATCATTTACCCAATTTCTGATAGTGAGTGGGTTAGTCCGGTGCATGTGGTGCCTAAGAAGAGTGGGATAAGCGTGGTAAAGAATGAAAATGATGAGTTGATACCTACTAGGGTGCAAAATGCTTGGAGAGTGTGCATAGACTATAGGAAATTGAATGAAGCATCTAGGAAAGATCATTTTCCCTTACCTTTCATAGATCAAATGCTTGAAAGGTTGGCAGGTAAGAGCCATTATTGTTTCCTAGATGGTTATTCGGGATATTTTCAAATCCCACTTGCTCCCGAAGATCGGAAAAGACCACTTTTACTTGTCCATTTGGTACCTATGCATATAGGAGAATGCCGTTCGGATTGTGCAATGCACCTAGCACTTTCCAACGTTGCATGATGTCACTTGTTCTTTGATTTTCTTGAAAATTGCATGGAAGTTTTTATGGATGATTTTACAGTGTATGGCAATTCATTTGATGCTTGTTTAGATAGTTTGGACAATGTTCTTGCTAGATGCATTGAGAAAAATTTGGTTTTAAATTATGAGAAGTGTCATTTCATGGTTAATCATGGAATAGTACTTGGTCACTTGATATCTAGCAAGGGCATTGAGGTTGATAGAGCTAAAATTGAGGTGATTTCCTCCTTGCCCTACCCCACTAATATTAAAACACTTCGTTCTTTCTTAGGGCATGTGGGTTTTTACCGGAGATTCATAAAAGATTTTAGCAAAATAGCTCTACCTTTATCTAAACTATTGCAAAAAGATGTTGATTTTGTCTTTGATACTTCTTGCAAACAAGCATTTGATGAGTTAAAAGCACACTTGATATCTCCTCCTATGTTAAATGCACCAGATTGGACTTTGCCTTTTGAACTAGCATGCGATGCCTCTAATTCTGCTGTGGGGTCATGTTAGGACAAAAGCATAGCAAGTTACCCCATGTGATTGCTTATGCATCAAAAACCTTGGATAGTGCACAAAAGAATTACACTACCACCGAAAAGAACTGTTTCTTTGTAATATTTGCATTAGATAAGTTCGGACAATACCTAATCAATTCTAAAGTGGTTGTGTATACGAGATCATGCAGCTGTGAAGTTTCTCTTCACCAAGCCTCAGTCAAAACCAAGGCTCATTAGATGGATGTTATTGCTACAAGAGTTCGATATGAGCATTAAGGATAGGCCTGGAACTACGAACCTTGTAGCAGATCACTTGAGTAGACTACCAGATGGTACCAGGGGAGTACTTGACTCTGACCTTATTTGTGATGATTTCCCTGATGCATCTCTTATGTCTATATCTCTCTATGTTCCTTGGTTTGCTAATCTAGTGAATTATATTGTGACCGGACTCATTCCTGAGCATATGTCTTCCTTTCAGGCTCAAAAACTTAAACGAGAAGTTGAACACTACATTTGGGATGAGCCATATTTGTGGAGACTGTGCAATGATCAAGTTATCAGGAGGTGTATTCCAGAGGCTGAGTCCAAGGACATACTTTCTGCTTGTCATTCAATGGTTTGTGGTGGACACTTTAGTGCTCAAAAGACCTCTAGGAAAGTGTTAGATGCCGGCTTTTATTGGCCTACCCTGTTTAAGGATGCCTATTTATATTGTAAGGCATGTGATAAATGCCAAAGGTTTGGGGGTTAGGTAAACGGCATGAGATGCCACAACAACCCATGCTCTTTTGTGAGGTATTTGATGTTTGGGGGATCGATTTCATGGGTCCTTTTCCACCATCATCGGGCTTTACCTACATTCTCTTAGCCGTAGATTACCTTTCTAGGTGGGTAGAAGCCATCCCTACTAGGAAAGATGATGCCCAAACGGTTTCCAAGTTTCTCAAGTCTAACATCTTTTGTAGATTTGGAGTACCGAGGGCTATAGTGAGTGATAGAGGTTCCCATTTTAACAATAAGGTTATTGATAACTTACTTGTTAAGCTTGGGGTAACCCACAAAATGTCCACCTCTTATCATCCACAGACGAATGGGCAAGCGGAAGTATCCAACCGAGAGATCAAACACATATTGGAAAAGATTGTCAAGCCTTCAAGAAAGGATTGGAGCTCAAGGTTGGAGGAAGCACTATGGGCATATAGGACTGCCTTCAAGACACCAATAGGAATGTCTCCTTACCGGCTTATCTTTGGTAAAGCATGTCATATTCCGGTAGAATTGGAGCACAAAACCTATTGGGTTGTGAAAATGTGCAATATGGATGTAGAAGAAGCTGGCTTGGAAAGGAAGTTACAAATGCAAGAACTTGAGGAAATGCGATTAGAAGCTTATGAGAGCTCTCGCATTTACAAAGAAAAGACCAAGCTACTTCATGATAAGAAGATTTTACGAAAGGATTTCAAAGTTGGTGATCATGTTCTGCTATTTAGGGCCCGCTTCAAGTTGTTTGATGGGAAGCTTAAAGATAAATGGTATGGCCCTTTCACTATCACCAAAGTGCATTCATTTGGCATGGTAGAGTTGCTTGACGAGACTACTGGAAAGGAATTTCAAGTCAATGGACATCTCCTCAAGCTCTACCATGATTCATCATCAAAGCCTCCTTAAGGCCAGGTTGTCTCTTCCCTTCACTTACATTTGCCATTTTGAGTTGTTTGAATCTATTGTGAATCTGAATGCTTGAAATAAGTGTGGGGAGGGACCATCCCAATAGAAAAGTAGAAGTAGAATAGTTTAGTAATCAGAATAAGAACTCCCAATGTATGCTTTGCATTTTGGCCACTACCTTACTTAATTGCCATTGTGCCTCTTCACTCTAATTCTCTCTGTTATTATGACTTGTTTCTTGTTTCTTCTCTCTTTAAATGATGTTGACGTGTTGTGCTCCAATTGCAATTGGACTTCACAACTTTCCACTTCATTGAGGAACAAGTTAGAATAATAGAATTGCTTTACAAACATTGAGGACAATGTGTTGATTAAGTGTGGGGGAGGGAAATACATTTTAAGTCCCAATTAAATGGTTGTTTTTAAATGAGAAAATGCCTCAAACTAAAAAAAAAAAAAAAAAAATCTTTGAGCTTTTCATGAGATCTAGTGTTTTGGCAACTTTATCAAACCATGTTTTGTTTTTCAAATGAATGGGAAGAGAAATGAACCCACAATTGGATTTTTGTTTACTCCTCATTTTGAAAAAGAGAGTTTATAAATCATTAGTGCATTTAAGAGTTAAGCATGATTATAGCTGATTGCAATGTTTTGATTGGTTGTGTTTGTAAGGTTAGCACTTAGAATAATTAAGTAGACGCTTTGTGGTTAGCTTACTATGCAATTGATTTTGTTAGAGTGAGCATTGGAGAAAAACCTTATTGGAAGGATATTTGAGCCTTAAAGTCTTTTTATGTGTGCATGTTCACTTGGTTTTTCACCTTCTAGAACTTGTTTCAACTCTTTTTCAAAACGGTATTTGCGTTATTGTGATGAAAATGAAAGAGGCATTCAATTCTAAACCATTTTCACCCAAACACAAACCTACATTCATCTACCCTTTGCTTACCCATTTTGAGCCTTTCCTATGTTATATGCATGTCATTACTCATAGTGTTCATAGTATTCTAAAAATCAAAAGAGAATTGCCAATAAAAATTTGAAATGCCATGTAATATATATATATGAAAAAAGTGAGTATAGAAAAAGAAAAAAAAAAAAAAAGAAAGAAAGAAAGAAAGAAAGAAAGAAAGGTATTAAAAAAAACAAAAAAATAAAACAAAAAAAAAATGAAATGAAGAAGGCATTTGTTCATGAATTTTCAAGAGAATTGGCAAAAGTTTGTAAAGTTATTTAGATGCTATGAACTTGGTTATTAATTGTGACTTACATATAAACTATTTTCTTTTTCTCATTAATTCATTCCATTTAGCCTTCATCCATCATTACAAGCCTTTAAGTCCTCTTGATTCATTACATTAATTGCTATTAATAGTGGAGATGTTAGAGTTGTTACAAGCCTATGGTAAGGTGTTGATTAAGTGAGCTAGAGTGAAATTATTCCAATAAGGTGAGATGAGTGAAACAGTTATAATACCTTGAGAGTTCTCCTGTGCTTCATTTTAATATTTTGGATTGTATGGTCAGCTAATTTATTTGCATCGCTTGATTATGACTAGTGTTGGCTTGATGAATTTGATTGATTAATTCATTGCTTTCTAATTATGAAATTGCTCATATTTCAAATGCATTAATGATTTGGACTTGGAATTTTGTACTTAATTGCCTTTGTTCAGGAGTACAAAGGTCTAAGTGTGGGGGAATTGATCGAACCATATTTTTATATGACTTTTCATAATTAAATTGGGATTTTTAATGCATTTTCTCGGACATTATTGCATGATTAAGCACTAATTTGAGTTAGGGACATTTGTATTGAATTAAATGTAATTAGGGGTAAAATGGTCATAATTTGTTAATTATTCATGCAATTGATTCCTTGGACTTTTGATACTACATTGTGTTTAATCTTGCATTGTAGGTGTTTAAGAAGGAAATTTGAGATTTTTGAGGACCAGAATTAATGTCAGAAAAGGCCCCAAATATTGCTGACAGAAAGGGCCCAAAATCAGAAACACTGCCAGAAAGGGCCCAAACATGCTGCCAGAAAAGGGCCCAAAATCGAAGAAATTGACAGAAAGGGCCCAAGACAGAACTGCTGCGTTTTTGGCATTTTTGAAATTAGGTTTCCCTTCTCCATCCAGCAGGAAGCCCGATACGCAGGGGGAGAAAAAGAGAAGCGCCGCTGAACAGAAAAAAAGAGAAGAGAACACAGCGAAAACCAGAGACGGGGGGTAGCGAGGAAAAAGCTTCGATCATCATCCATCATCGTCACCTTCATCCTTCTGTAACCGACTTCCTCCTTCCCTCTCATTCAGACTCTCCATCGTCACCACCGGACTGGACCAGCGATTCAGAAAAGAAAGAAACGGACGAAGGAAACCAGAGGGAGTTGAGAGATCGGGGGAGAGGAAGAAAAGAGGACGAGAGACCTTCATCCCTGGAGCTTGATCGATCATCTTCCTTCACCCTCCGTTCTCCTCCAGTTCAGCAACTTCAGAGATCAGTACAGAATTTTCCGGTGAGAAAATTCTAGATTCCGGCGAGTTCTTGATTTTTCCGGCGAGAAAATTCCAGATTCCGGCGAAGCTTTTCCTATGTCTGGTTCACTTTTACAGATTGAGTTGGACTGTTTAATTGCTATGAGTGGCTAAACTTTTGGTTCTTGGTGATGGAGAATTGTGGCTTGAGTAATTGTGCTTTAATAGGGGAGTTATTTAATTCAATCTTTTGCTTAGATTATCTGTTTGATTTCCTTGTTTAGGTTTATCATTATTTAATTGTGAGACTTGGATTGCTGTTATGTGTCCATGTGGATTGATTATTGTAGTTTTAATTGGATGATTATTTTGGAGTTCATATTTCTATATCTCTTTATAGGCTTGATTAAATTATGCTTGCTGTCATGTTTGTGATTAGTAATCATAGTTGATTTTAGCTTTTGAATGGTTCGTTAGAACATTCTAATTGAGAAGAACAATTTGTATCATTCCAATTTAAATTACACATTAAGTGGATTTTAACAATATCTCAAGAGGTAGTAGTTTGCTATGTTTGTAGGAACTATTATTAATTGAGATTATTGGACTCAAGTGTTATCTTGAGGTTGTTCTTTAGACTTAATGAAATTTTAACTCCCATATATATTTTTAAGCAATGATAGCCATCTTCTTCATTACCAAGAGCATTCATTATTAATCCCTTTTAATCCAAAGCATTTTTCACTATTTTCCAAAAATACCAAAAAGAATAGAATTAGTTTCTTTATATTTTTATGAATTTTAGTTTAGAGAAAATCAATTTCAAAACCCATTTTCTAACCATGTTTTTAGCACTTAGTTTAACCTAGGGAATTCAAAATAAAAGGCTCCTTGATAAGAGAACGATCCCGAGTTATTTGCACTGTATTGCATTTTAATTTGTGGAAATTGTGATTTGACCCTGAGGCGACTAAGGTTTTTCCGTCAAATCACACCCGCATTACAATAACCACATAAACCAGAATGAGAAGACCAGGAACTCCTCCAAGCATTGGTAGGAAGACAATTCAGCATTACCTTCCACACAAAAACTCGAATACGTTCCAAACCATTCCATTTCCAAATCTGTTTATACAACTTACAATACAGAAAGGCGGGTCTTTCTTCAATTAGAAAATAGGCACTTTTAATCGAAAACATACCATCCGACGTTTCTCCCCAAATCAAAACATCATTACCTGCATTGACCCGAGGAGGAAGGGAAGCCGCCAATCGTTGGAGAACCTCTGGCCGAACTACACCTGAAAGCTTGCCATAATCCTAAAAGCCATTCTCAACCCAATCACTAACAGTAGACCTCTCCTCCTCCTCAGAAAGTTTTCTAGTGCACATATCCCTGATTTTACGCCCTTCCAACAGCCAATGGTCATTGAAAAAGCTAACCATCATACCATTCCTCACTTGCCATTTGGACCCCCGCTCAACAATATGTTTTTGTGAAGAAATAAATCGCCACAACTTCGAATCACCACACCGAAATAAATACCATTAAAGTCGTTAATGTAAAATATAATGTTATTAATATAGACACAAATATTATTATTAACCCTTGAAACTTGTGGCCTCAAAATTATCCCTGGTTTTTGGGATATGAAGCTGTCAAACATGAAAGTAAAGTCGTAAATGTAAAATCTGTTGTTGTTAATATAGACACATATGTTATTATTGATTTTTGAAACTTGTGTCCTCAATTCAAGACAATTTTGTCAAAATTGGAAATCTCATTCCTACATTAATTCTGATATAGGATTTGATCAATTCGCAGTACCAATTTATTTTTTCCCACTTTTAATTTTATTTTTCTGGAATTTTGCGTTCTTTTTTATCTTCCCCGTCTCTTGCAGTTTTCTCTGTCGTCTATTCAACGAAAACTTCGTTTGCTACATTTTGATTCTATGGTTGAGTTGATGATGAGCATGCATGCACGCACCATTGCGGTTCTATAATTTGAAGGTACGTACGTACTTGACACCAACTAACCTTCCTATTGCAAGTTGCAACATAATGTATAAAGGGTTAAGATGTGATTTGACCAATAAACTATTAGTTCAGGAGCGTCCAACACAATTAACTATTAAGTGGACTAAAAATACCAACAAACTTTTAAAAAGGTTCAGTCAACACAAAAAAAAGTTTTACTCAAGAGCGCCCAACACAACTGTAACATCCCAATTTTCAAGCGGATTTTTTTTTCCCAATCAGAGTAGAGCAATGGAGCGAAAGAGTAACTGATTTACATTCAAACAGTAACCATAGTGTAACATAGTATTGATAATACAGTTATCCTACTGTTTCAAAAGAAAGTACAAAAGAAACAGAAAACAGATTCTCCGATCCGTGGTCCTCCGGACCCTGAAGCTATAGCTGAGATTCAATTTACCACATTGAATCTCAGATAACGGTTAACCTCATACCCAAACAATACAGTATACAGACAACAGATATTCTAGACAATACATCAGTATAGATTCATACAGTACATCGTATGATCAAAATGACGACAGAACATAAGCACAGAGCAATATGCAAAGCCTCATAAGGTAAACAATAACAACAACAACCTGCACATAAACCAGTGCCACGATATCCACTCGTGTCCTCAGCGCTAGGAAAATATAACGGCATTATTATGACTATAACCCGTGTAAAACTGTCTGTATAACGGTCTACGAACGTATCTATCACATATATGCATTTAAGCGGCACAAGATTAGTGTTACAGTACGCGTCCGTACCTTCGTTGACGGTGTTAGGTACTTCTGGCAGAAAACGTACTTTTTTACGGAAAAACGTGAAATGTCTTCGTCGGGCGTAACGGCAGCAGATCAGAGTTTTGATATCCTATAAGAGTAATATCACTTTCATTAGTGATTTGGCATTATAACTGGAATTTTAGGTAAAAATTACCATTTTGCCCCTATACCCCTAATTGGCGGAATTCGTGTGAGACTTCGTTACTTTGGCTCAGTTTTTCCAAAATTTTGCCAGAACTTCGACCCAATGATAATTTTTGAAATTCTAGACTAATATAGCCCTATCATATGATATTTAATCATACTTGAAAAATTAAAGGCTATACTAACATTACTACTCTAACTATTGAAAGAACTACGAAAGCTTAAAGCTCGGTACCGAAAAACTTACCCAGAGCTTCGGTACCCGATTCGCGTAATTTCGGAAAAATCTCAAAATTCTGGATTATACAATTCCAAGAAAATTCCTTCCTCATTAGAAATGTCTATTTTAACTAAATTTTTAATACTGTCTAGGTATTCTCCGGCCTGACGGAAGTTTTACGGAAAAACGTGTCGGTTTCGGAACGAAATTCCGGAAGCTACCGCCTATGGACAAGAATGCACTGATTCCAAATATGTCCAGGAAAACTCTCAACTCTTCCCCGATGTCGCAACATGACATTTAGATCCTTAACTTTCAACTTGGCTATCAGGCTTTTTCTCGAGAATTTCCTATTTCGTCTTATTAGGAAAATGCTCTAGGCCTCGGAATTGACTTCCGGAAAAGTCTAACAGAAGGTAAAAATCCACTGATCAATATTTTACCTTGACTTTGAAATTCCCATTCCTAGTTCTCTCGATAGGATCCGGTTCCTATTTATTCAATTACTATTCACTACATTTAATTATAATATATAATACTAAAACTTTACAAAAATATCAAGACATTATTTTTCATTCTTATCTTCATTTTTTTTTTTCTTTTTCTTGGGAAAATTTCGGCTGGCCCTAATTATTATTTAATAAATATTTATTTTTTATTTAATTAATTATTTACTTATTTAAATTTTCTCAAAAATTTCACAAAAACCCCTAATTGGCTCATTCTTGTATTTAGGCTTAAAAAATACCTAAACTCATCTATTTTTCTCAAAAATTTTCAATTAATTAGCAAATATATCTTTACTATTTTTAAGCCAAAAACCACTAATTTTAGGGTTTTACATAATTATTCATGAATTTCCTTTGCTTATACTTAAGTAATTAGCCAATAAATACCTAATTACTTCCTTATCAATAGTTGATAATTTTCTTAATTAGAATACCTCATTACCTCATAACTTTTACACTGACATTTCTGTTTCCATGTCCTCTGCATTATTTTAGGATTTACAAGGGTATTTTAGTCATTTCAATACTTTTTGAGTATTCTTATTCAATTTCTCCAAGTTCATAATTTATTAAATTACAATAATTAGAGATAATATACTCTCATAATTCACTTGGTCATATTACTGCCTTTTAGGATTTTTCACAATTTTCTAAGTCATTTAGGCATTCTAGGGGTATTTTGGTCATTTTGACACTTCGACCCTTAAATTCCCTAATTTCCTACAAAATTTAACTTAGAATAATAGACTATATTTACACAAATCTGGAGATCAAAACTTCACTTATCAGAAATATCCAATTTATTTATAATATTTCAGATAATAAATATCCGGGTATTACAACAACGCTGTTAGACAAAAAGTTGATGTCCGTTATCTAAGGTGTAGATTGACCAATGAACTTTTACCCTAGGAGCGTTCAGCATAAAAAAGTTTTACTCAGGAGCGTCTAGCACAAAATTCTAAATTTTACTAAATTAAATAATTTTTTTCTCAATTGTCATTATTCAAAATTACTTGTATAGATATCTATGGACAAAAATTACTCATTCTTCAATTTTGTCAAAATTATAATTTTCTAAAATAAACAAAATTTTTAATTAAAAATATAATTATATGATTTAAATAAAACTCAAGGTGTTTTATAATTTATTATATATATTAAACAAAAAAATTATACGATTTATTTTTATTTTAGAAGAAAATTATGTGAGTTAAAAATTATTTAATATTAATAAAATTTTCGTAGGCCAAATTTCTCCTTAACCTATTATTAAATTGGCGCACTTAATGATATGGTGTGTGGAGCAAATCTAAGCTAAAGAAGGTCCCATCAGAATAAATACGGTCCTCATTAACTACTCCCTCTGGTTCTAATGATAGGAGCAAATTACCAGAATTTGGAGAGATTAAGGAAGGAAGTTAAATTAGTTAATTTTATGTATTTTCTAAAAATACCCCTCTATAATTCCATACACCACCGCAAACAAAAAAACTTGTGCTGTATGGACCCTTACCTTGTCCCCAATGTCCTAATTAACCACCACATTAAGAACTCATTGCGTGCGCCCACACACACGCGCGCGCGCACACACACACACATTTTTATTATATGGGATCAGCTCACACACACACACACATTTTTATTATATGGGATCAGCTCACACACACACCCCCACCCACACCAATAATCACAACAAATCCAAATCTTGGGCATTTTTATTATATGGGATCAGCTCACCAGTCTAGATCGATCACTGAATTAAAAAAAAAAATTTAAAGGAATATTATAATTATTTTATTTAAAAATGAAAAATAAGGTAGAATCTCTCACTTGATAGAATATAAACGTGTTGTAAATTAATTATTGTGGAAGAAGTATTAGTAGGGGTGATATGAGAAAAATATGACAAAAATTGCTCAAAATTATTTTATATAAAAAAGTATAATTAGGTGTATATGACATTAATGAGTTGCAAACATTATTTACTTTATAAAATATATAGGTGTATTATTAAATTATTATTGTCTTTAATTATCATTGAGAAAGTATAAATAGGGGTATTATAGGAAAAAATGACAAAAGTTAAAACTTTCTCTTATAATTAGGACCAAAACTAATTCTAAAATTTGCTCCTATAATTAGGACCGGAGTTACATAAAATAGACTGACCAAGAGATGAGATTTTGAAGATAGAGTTGCCCGTACAAATGTTTAATAAATGCAGCCTGTGGCTGTGGTAATAAGATGGTCTGATCCACGGACCTAGCTTTCATCCGATGCAGAGTTACGTCCTTTGCAATTAGACTGGGCTGTTTTGCGCAAAATAAGTGAGCTGTTGCCCCCCCTTTTTTTAATTTCAGGGTCTGAAGGGTACTGAAAAGATATTTTAGGAAACTGACCGATACTAAAAAAATATTTCATGATCCTGAAAAATTATTTTAGGATCTTAAAAAAATATTTCAGGTACTGATTGATACTAAAAAGATATTTCAGAATACTGACTGGTACTCAAAAAAATAATTCATGATCTTGAAAAATTATTTGAGGATCTTGAAAAAATATCTTGAAGTATATTTTTGTACCAATCAATACCCTAAAATATTTTTTCAAGATCCTAATATGATATTTCAATATTATGAAGTATTTTTTCAGTACCAGTCAGTATCCTGAAGTATCTTTTAGTACTAGTCAGTATCCTAAAACATTTTTTCAAGATCCTAAAATAATTTTTAGGATCATGAATTATTTTTCCAGTATCGATCAGTTTCTTGAAGTATATTTTCAGTATCCTTCAGACCCTGAAATTTAAAAAAAATAAAAAATAAAAGATGGCAACAGCTCACTTATTTTGCGCAAAACGGCGCAATTTAATTGCAAAGGACGCAACAGCGGACATAACTCTGCATCGGATGAAAGCCAGGTCCGTGGATCAGACCATCTTATTACCACACGTCCACACATCCAGAAAATTTCTACATGGACCCATTTTGTATTTAATAAAGTATATATATAATTGCAAAATTTCAGATCTTCAACCTATATATCAGCGAATAATATATACTCCTCTTAACCCTTTTTATAAGTAACTTTTTTATTGCGCATAATGAACTAACAATTAATATTAATTAAAAACAATGGATCCGGTTTCTCTCACATGCAAGTTTCTCATCATCCCTCCGCATCCTCCATCCTCACCGTTAAAATCTTGATCCAAGGATCCATAAAATTTTTGGAAAAAAATGCATGCGATGCGCATACCGCATGCGGTTTTTTCCAAAAAAATTCTGGACCCTTGGATCAAGATTTTAACGGTGAGAATGAAGATGAGGAGGGATGATGAGAGAAGGGATGGGGAGAGTATCTTCTCCCAAAAACAATGGATGTATAAAAAAATATCATGTCTTTTGTAAATATGCCCCTAGCTAATAGATGGGAGAGAATGAAATGATTAAATGAAAGAAAACTAATGAAATATTGTTGACATTATATTCATTTTAAATAATTCAATTTGTATTCATTTTCAATAATTTAATTTGTAACTCATATTGAGTTGTTGATAGCTTGTAGCTTAATCTGTCTTTTATGTGCTACCTTAGACGGGTAAGAGGAAGAAATAATGTGGATATGTGAAAAATACGAAAAAAATTATACAGGATGTTATAAATATCAGGTCTAAACAGTATTAAGATGTAATGTATAAAATATGTAGTCTTAAAAGTTTTATAAAATATAAGATCTAAAAACTATTTTTAAGAAGTGTTTTTAAAACAACCGGTCTAAAGACGTAATATAAGTCAAGTCACATCTAAAAAGTACGACTTTTAGACATGTTTTTTTTTGCAACTAGCTGGTCCAAAAAGTATCACTCTTTAGACATGATATAAGCTAAGTTCAGTTTGAAAAGTTTGATTTTTTAGATCTGATAATTAAGCAACTGGTTTAAAAAGTGATAAATAACAGACTTTTTAAACCGGCTGTATCAAAACTTGATCCAAAACTAGTCTTAAAAAGTTTGTTTTTGAACAACAAAGAAAATGTTGTCACTTTTTAGGAAAAGTGCAACATATATGGTTATTTCTCTCTCTCTGTCTCACTCTCTTTTTTTTTTCCCCCGTGGCTCAATATATCTAGGATTATTTCAGATGTTACGGGTTTAATTTAATGTGATGGGGATAATTTATGTTAATCGTATTTTATTTAAATTTTATGTTTGTCTTTCTTATATCGTCCTTTACATATTATATTGTACAAAATCCGATAAAATAAACTAGGCAGCAAGTTAAAATCTACAATAACTCATATTGAATTGGAAAAGTGATACTCTCATCACATAATAAGGCAGCAAGTTTTTACATTTTATCTTGACATTTTCTGTAATACCCCAAAATTTATATTTTGGCAATTAATACCTATTTAAAATAGGAGAACATGTTGTCTCTAATTTTAGTAATTTATTTATTGATTTTCCTCGGAATTTAAAGAGGCAAAAATCCAATATTATTTTAGGGACCATAAGTTGCCCTATGATTATTAAAATAATGCATGGTGCATAAATGACCAAAGTAAACCCAAAAGTTGTGAGAAAATAATTAATCCAATTAAAGAAAATTGCCAACAATTAGTAGATAATTAATTATGGCTAAAATAAGCAAGAAAGTGTTGTGTAAACACTTAAACAAATTGAAGAAAATTAGCAACAATGGATGAATAATTTAACTTGCACTAATTGAGATTAGTTGCATAATCATTCAAGAGGATTAGAGGAAAATTAGGATAATCAATAAGGGCCATAATTTCAAAATATATAAGGGCAAAAAATGAAGAATTAAGCTTGTCTAATTAAAGCACTAATCAATTAACTAATGACAAATGCAATTAAGGGTTAATTAAACTTTGTTAATCAAAGTTGAAAAGTCAACAATTGCAACTAGATCAAAGGCCAAGATTGAATCCAATAAAGTTAATCTAATGGTCCTAATTAATTAAACCTTAATCCTTGACAAAATAAAACAACCAATGGGAGCACTTGATTATGGGATATTTGTGCAAGTGGGAGAGCATATTCCTTGGCCAAGAAAGGGCCATGTATTTCGAAATTTTGAAGAGGGAAGGAGAGAGAAAAGTGTGTATGTGTGTGAAAGAGAGGTGATGTGGAAGCTTGTGAACCAGGCATTTGGAGAAGATATTTTGAGTTCCAAAAGCTATTAGGGTTAATTCAAAGGAGAACCGATAGAAAATAAATTGTGTATTGAAATATGTGAACTAAAGATCAAATATAAGAACTTATTATGAACAAGTGTATTTTTAGCTCGAAGTAGGTTATCTCCGAAGTCATTTCCGTAACTTTCGGGATTAATTCTAAAATAACTAAAAGGCTAGTAAAAACCCCAAATTTAACCATAATCCTTGTTATTCCAAATACTTCTCAAGGGACTACATAAACTTCAAACTTTATCTCTAAAAGTATTTGTGATATATAAAGCACATGCAAACTGAAACATGGAGAGTGTTTGGCCAACAATGCAAAAAGTAAAATAAGAGGACCAGAAGAGGCCAACAAGGCCTGAAGAAAAGTGGAAGAGAGAGAGAGAAAGAGATAGGGACGATTTTTATGAGTGGATGGTGAGGATTGAAAGATGAAAAAAACCTAGATCTAACGGTTGAGATTCGGGTAAAGAAAGTTCAAAGGAATTACCAAAGTTGCCATAGTCTTTTCCTATAAATATGCCTCTTCTCTCATTTGAATTCTCACACCAAAAATTGCTTAGGCAATTCGAAATATAGAGAGAAGCTAGAGAGAAGTGAGAGGCATGGAGAAGTGGAAGGAGGTTCTTCAAGAGGTAAGCAAGCTTTGAGCTTTTAGTTTTGTAGTTCTTGAAGTTCTAGGTTAGTTCATAGCTTAGATGTTATTTTGATATTTAATCTTCCAATATATTGTTGTTATCATGTTTTTATGATTAAATATGGTTGTGTTTCGAAAAAATGATGAAGAAAGAGATATAGCAAAATTTTGGAAGATTAGAGTCAAAATAGCGAAGCTCTGGCGAAATTTCGTCGGTTAGCAAAGTCAGGGGTAAAATAGTCATTTATGACTAAGATATCTGTTGGATATTGTTCATGAGTTAATAGATACGGTATTACCCTTTAGGATATCCGGGAAGTCCGGAGTCAGGTTCAAAAGGCCGGACGTTTGGCCATTTTACGGTGAAAGGTACGTTCGCGGCGTACTGTAACACTAACTCTAATGCTTATAGTATGTTTATATATGATAGTGATATTCATAAACTAAGATGTTGTATTAGTTCATTACTTTCACATTCAGCTTTACACGGGTTATAGTCATATTAATACCGTTGAGTTTTCCTAGCGCTGAGGACACGACCGTACCGGGATAACTTACATCTGATTGTATTGTTATTGCCTTACATATCTGATTATGTATTTCCTACATCTGTTATGGGCTTTTGTAGTGAATATGCTGAAATGTCATGAATACATGTCATACATATAGTGTTTACATAAGCATGAAGTTAACCGTTACCTGAGGTCCAATGGGCATTGGACCTCAGTCTTAACAAATAGTACAGGAAAGGATCAAGCAGAAATATCAGAAATATCAGAGAGGGTACCGGTAGATGGAGCCTTAAATAAAGAGGAACCAAGGGGCAAAGACGTAATAATGCACCGAGGGTCGAGACAAGAGCCGGAAGAAGTTATCAGAGCCTATTGTCGGGCACGGGTCTAATAAGGTTATTACAAACAGTTTGGTGCCGAAGGTAGGGCTAGTCTATGTGGGTCAGCCAATAAGTCGCCGTGAACTTGGTGAGGCCCCCATGATAGACACCTACCTTACCATTCTGTTTGGTTAACTGAGTTAGGTTCATTGCCCCAAGTCTAGTTAAGGCTCGGTCTAGATTGTATAGTTACTTTTTGATAAATGTAATTATACGGAGCTCTGTATATTGTATCACATGAATATTCCTTCGGGATTTTCAATTTAACCAGCATACGCTAGGCATCATCATATGTCGGGGTATTTTATTTCAGTTACTCATTGTCCAATTATTAGTGCATGCTCTCCGTTTCTGCATTACTCTGATGTAGCACCTCAAACTCTTTTGAATTTTCTAAAACCATGTGTCATCCGACACCATTTGAGATATGAAATTTGGGGTGATACATTTTCTCATTTAAAATCGATCAAACTTTTGGAATAAACATATATTTATCTTTCAACGAAGAAAAATAATTAATGTTACACTATATTTAATACTACTATAGTATAAGCCAGGTATATACAGTTTAAAATCATTATTTAAATGAATATCATTCAGACAAACATTGTTTTTTGAACAGAAGCTATCAAATTAGCTAGTAACATACTGCATCAGGAATGGTATTGATTTTGTGTCCATTATTGCCTATTTGCCGTCCCTCTGATCTCAATGGAATAGGAGATGATTTAATCAATGAAAGCAACTTGTGGACAGGAAATTATTGTTCTGTTTCAATTAGTTAATTAAATAGTAGGCTCAATTCACCCAAAGAGGGCTGGGCCATCTTTAATTTGCCTCTCTCAAAGTTGAATATGCTTACATATACATATATGTCCTATCAAAAATCGTTTTTATGGCCACCATCTGCCTTTATTACATGTACGCCTCATGAACCAACTTCACAAAAATTTAAATATGGATCAATGTTACATATTTTTCCTTAAACACCTAAGTTAACTATTTAATTGTGCTATATTTATATTTTCTTAAGCGAGCAGATTCAAGTACAGAACATTTATCATTTATTGATCATTTGACATGTTTTAATTGGTACTTGCTTGTCTCCACCATTTTTTTCCTTCTTTCTCTTTCTTTCTTCTTCGAAACCGTGTGAGGGGGAAATATTTAGGAAGATTTTCTTTTGTTCCTTTTCCAATGTTCTTACATGCTTCTTTATGGTATACTTGCATGATATAATAACATTTCTTTCCTTTCCTTCTCTTTCTTTGCCATATTTTGGAATTTAAGGAGAAAAAGGGGATTATATGTCATTTCCATATCTAACCCAAAGTCATTTAGTACTTACCCAAAGTAGTCGACATTTTCCTCTAAGTACTAGGTATATAACTTATTGCCTTAAGCACATTTTTTTTTTCATGAGCAAAATTTTTAATTCCTTCCATCCTTCTAATTTCGAATTGGGCCATCTTTTTGGGCTTCAAAAGTTATCTTTCCTATTTAACCTAATAGCCCATAATTCTTGATTAAGTCCATGACAACTTCTTAAACATTTTTGGAATTTTATGCATTTTCCTCTATTACTTCCCTTATGCGTATTGCCCAAAAGTAAAAAGGGAAAGTGAAATATGTTTTGACTTCCATTGTCATCTCTTCCTTAAGGTTATTGTTAATCATAATCATTTAATTACACATAAACAAATAATTTCACATTGATGCATATGAAAAATGGGGATGATACAAATATCATTAATACAAATCTAAAATTATATCAATATATCAAAAGTAAACTTCTGGGTGAATCCAAGTATAGTAAATATACAAAACAATCAATTAAATTAATTTACTATAAATAATTAATGAATCATGAACATATGTACACAAACATCAATTGAAGATGCTGTCCATGAAGCCGAAGGAGTACAAAATGCAGAATTCCTTGCGTTTCAAGCTCAACAGTCTTCTCCTTCCTCAGTGCCAATGTAGAAGGACCGAAAAAGGAAAAAGCAGAGATGACGGCGATGATTCAGCTATGACGTGGCGTATGTCGTGAGGAATAAGAAAGAACATGATTTGCAGGCGAGCTTGATGGCCCCGCTCATTAATACAACGAGTAACCTGTAGATAAAAGGAGAGTCGACAACAAGTCGGGTGACGAAGGTTGGCTTGCAGATCCGATAGGAGAAGAAAGTCCGGTGACACAAAGAAGTAGCGCCGGCCATTTGGTATTTTTGACGTGTTTTTGTTGTAAATGTGCTTCTACTGATTATTATGTGTCTGTTTTAGAAAAGTGATCTGGAAAATTTTCCCTTTCTTGTTACTTGATGATCTTTCATTATTTTCATGCATATTTGCCTCTGTTTTCTATGAAGTTTTTTTTAAAAAAAATAAAAATAAAATAAATCTTTCCTTTCACTTGAAACTGTTGTCGAATAAGGGCATTCCAATCCTTACTGTAATATCCTCTGTATAGTTAAATTTTTTCATCAAAATGCATTTTATATATTAAGAATTGGAGGGAGTATTTTTTTTAATAAGAAAATTGTTCTAAGTAGATAACATCACTTTTATGGGATAATGATAGAAAGAAGAACTTTAAAATTGCAAAAGCCTAAATCAAGTATTTCTCATAAAATAAGTTGTGAATTATATCAAAGTCTCGTCATTACTTTATCAATTGATCATTTGACACATGTCCAAATTCAAAAAGTTTGAATGACAACCACACGTTTGTTTTTTTGTAATGCTTAGTTTTTTCATCATTTGATGTATTGAAACCTAGAATATAAGTTTGATAAAATAAAGAAGTAGAATATAAGTATTTATGTGAACAACCCATTGCTTCAGGTCCCAAAAGAAGCACGAGTACCACATATAAGTTTGTTTATTTTTTTTTCCATATCTGCACTTCCCTCTCTGCTGGCCACCCTCTCTTGCTGTACTCTTTATACAATACAATAAATTTGGAAAAATAAATTAAATGTGGTCCCAAGAAAGCATCACATCGATCATAACACTTATTCATTGGTGGGTTGCGAACAAACTAATCACAGGGGAAAAAAACATGCTACACGTTTCCAAATATATATAATATAAATTTGCCTGAGAACCAACCATTGCTTGTGGCTCAAAAATCATGATATCTGTCACACCACATATTCATTAATATCTCCTCACTCAAAAATATCTTCTACAGTAGTTGAAGAAGTCGTATAAATTTCAAAACGGTCTCTAAGGTTTTCTCACACTCAAAGCCCTTTAGTTGAAAACAAAAGTGAAGAGAGGCATTAATATTTAGTTAATTCAGTATCCATATATCATTATGTCTTTGGTAACTTCGCCGCTTGTTGCTTCGTCCCATTGCCCTCGGCGCTCTGCAAATTATCATCCCAGCATTTGGGGAGATCATTTTACTCAATATGCCTCCCAATCTCTGGTATTCCAACTTTGTCCTTCTATATAAGCTTTATCCCCACGTAAAGTTATCATTGTCAAGAGAATCAATCTGATACTTTTTATACGCAAATATCATTATTATAGTTTCAGCAGCATATTAGAGATCTATATACACACGACACATATGAAAGTGAATATGCGTACGTCCTTGTATTTTGATGTTATCAGAGAGTGACAACACAAAGTTAAATCTGCAGGAAGTGCCTGACAAAATGGAGGTGCAGCGTAAACTGTTCAAGGAAGAAGTAAGGAACATGCTCGCCCTTCCAACCAAAAGTCTCGTAGCAAAAATGAACTTGATTGATTCAATCCAACGTCTAGGTGTGAGCTACCATTTTGAACTTGAGATTGACGACATATTGCAACAGATTCATGATACTTATGTTGAAAATGGTGTAATAACACTGGAAGAAGATCTACGCACTCTTGCGCTTCTCTTTAGGTTACTAAGGCAACATGGACATCGCGTCTCACCACCTGGTATCCTATCCATCCATTCTAATTCTCCATACGGTCCTAAATATAAGACATATTTGACTTTTCCGAAGATATTAAAAAAGTTTATTAAATTACTTTAAAATAATTTTATTTATCGTTTTTTCTTCAAACTATTTTGTCTAACTTACAAAATGCTATATTATAATCTAATGATCCAAAACATATAATATAATTAAGTAACTTATTTATCTTCTTTAATCTCTAAAAAAAAATCAACTTCATCTTTTATTTAGGACCGGAGGGAATACCTTTTTGGCCTCTCAACCACATAACATGTACGAAATTAAACTAACATGACAAATCTGACTTGTTTGATCTAAACCAGATGTGTTTGAAAAGTTCAAGGATGGGCAAGGTAATATTAGGGAAGGGCTAGCTACTGATGTAGAAGGAATGCTAAGTTTATATGAAGCTGCACATCTTAGAGTTCACGGAGAAGATATATTAGATGACGCTCTTGCGTTCACTTCCTCTCATCTTGAGTCTATGAGCATTCATTTAAATCCTTCTCTTGCCGCAAAAGTCAAACACAGCTTAAGGCACCCACTTCGCAAGAACCTTCCAAGGCTAGAAGCTTGGCGTTATATTTCTTCCTATCAAGATGATCCTTCCCACCATGAAACTCTACTTGCCTTCGCAAAGCTTGATTTCAATATGCTTCAAAAGTTGCACCGAAATGAACTAGGAAATATTTCTAAGTATGTTTTTATAAATTATAGTAATTATAGTCTTAATATAATATATATGCACGTACGTTATGTGTCACTCACACATCATTGTTTCTGAACTTGTTTGATTTATAGGTGGTGGAAAGAATTGGGTTTCAGAACCAAGTTGCCTTTTGCGCGCGATAGGTTGGTGGAATGTTACTTTTGGATTTTGGGAGTGTTTTATGAACCTTGCTATGTTTTAGGTAGAAGGATAACTACCGAAGTGATCTGTATCGCATCGGTCCTTGATGACATATATGATGTTTATGGCACAATCGAAGAGCTACAGCTTTTCACTACAGCAATTGAGAGGTTTAAGTTCATTATGTCTAATAAATTACTATCCCATTCAGATTTTTTTTTTTTTTTTTTTATAAAAAAATTGTAATTCTATTGCCAAAAGACTTTAATTAGTTAACTTTAACTCGAAATTATCATTTTTCAGGTGGGATATAAAGTGCCAGGAATTATTGCCAGAATACATGAGAATTTGTTACCAAGCAATATTGAATGTTTATGATGAAATCAAGCAAGAAATTACCAAGGAGGGAAGAGAATTTTGCATACAGTATGCCAAAGATGAAGTAAGACGTACTTTTATACTAATTGCCCAACGTTTTCTATTTTGGATATTTTAAATGATTGATTCTTTAATAATAACGTAAATATAATTTTTTGAATAATTGTTCTTATTCCATATGGTCAATCTAATTTTAATTAATAATTGTCCAAAATCTGGGATGATTATGATCATAATTAAGTTGTTAATTATGCATGGGACGAAGCACAGATGAAAAGCTTGGTGCAAGCGTACTTTGTTGAAGCGAAATGGTATAATAGCAATTATACACCGACAATGGAGGAGTACATGGACAACGCACTTGTTTCCAGTGGATACCGTATGGTCATGGCCATAACTTTCATTGGGATGGGGCCCATTGCCACAGAGCAAGTGTTCGAGTGGTTATCAAGTAACCCCAAAATTGTGAGAACTTCACAGATCATTACCAGGCTCATGGATGACATTGTTTCCAACGAGGTACTCACATGTACATCACAAGTCCAAAATTTCTGCCTCGCTTATTGTTCAACTTCTAAGTTATTTAGACTGGTAATAAATGTAATGATTTGTGTGTTTGTGGCGTATTTGATAGGATGAGCAAAAGAGAGGGGATGTTGCTTCGGCCATAGAGTGCTACATGAAGCAGCATGGCGTGCAGAGAGAAATTGCCATTGATGAATTAAAGAGGCAAGTGGTGAGTGCGTGGAAGGATATAAACGACCAACTGCTTGAGCCTTTGCAAGTGCCAAGGCCTTTGTTGATGCGAATTCTAAACCTGACTCGCGTAATGGACGTTCTTTACACTGATTCTGATGGCTACACTGATTCTGCAAAATCAACAAAACATCATATCACTGCTTTATTCTTAGATGCGTTTCCTCTTTCAAAACGAGAGGATCACAGTTAGGTTTGAACGAACGCAGTTCCATTATGCTATTTTGGATGCGACCAACTATATAGTCAAGGTAATTTTGGAGAGGCGTAGAAGAGTGTGTGTGTACATATAGTATATAGTAAAGAGTGGTGTTAAGTATAATCTTTAGTTTTCTTTCGTTCCTTTTACAGACGTACTGATTATGGCTGTTTGTTTCCCCGCTATGAAAGGGGAGAAAATTGTTTCGTATAAAAACATTAAAAATATTAAAGCATATGCATTAAAGTCACTTCAGTTACCGGAACCTTAATTAGAATCAATTGAACAACTTCAGTGTGTTGAGTCACTTCTCAGGATTATGTTTTTTGTACTTTGATCTCAAAGCCCTTTTTTCATGGAATGAAAGAGGGAGAGAGAGTGAGATTTGGGTAATTAAGGCTCTTTTAAACCCTATGTTCGAACTCAAACTCAGTGAATGTGAAATGGCTGGGGGTACAGAGTAGCATCTATATTCGAACTTTTTTTTTTTTTTGGTAAATATGTTGAAACTTTTTTGATAAAAAGAAGGCACGCGCCGCACGCACATTTATTTACTTATATAGAAGCATACTCATTTTCAAGTAATAAGTTATTCACACCTTATCTATTTAGAGTTTAGTTATCTCAGCTGTCGACATTATATTAATAATTGATTATCATCATCACATAAAGGCATGTTACCAATAAGAAATATAATAATTAAACGATTATTTTGTTTGAGTTAGTGTTCAGGAAGAAAGTTCATGCAAGCTACATACTTATCTCGTATATCACAAATCATGTTGGAAAAATAGTTTCTATCACTAATATAGAAAGTTGATTAATAATCGTAAGATAATGGCCATGTAAACCCGAGTTTGTTTAATAATCATATAAAAACCATTTTGATGGGACATAAATGCATGTAAGCAGATTCAACTATGAGTGATGCAAATTAAAGATGGCCCCAGCCCTGGTTTGCGTGAACTGAAGAGGTGGTGTACTAATTAATTTATTTATTGATTAATCAACTTCTATTCCCTTGACATAGACTATGCAATAACAGAACCGGTTTCAGTTTCATGTTAAGCGCTTTGCTTAGTTGGGACTTGGGATAACTAAACATGTGTGGACTGTTCAGATCTAATTTGAGGATCCAAATTTGAATTTTTTTTTAAAAAAGAGTGATTTTTGAAATAAAAACAATATTTTGAAAGAAAAAAAATTAATAAAGAGATTATTTTTATTTTAGATTAATAACCATTTCCTTTAGAATCAATGAATGTCATGAACAAATGGCAGTTGGTCTACTAAGAATTAAGCCAATACTCAGAATTAGAATAGGACAGTCGACCAACAGAAGCTTTGGACAAAGAGCCAGATCTACTTTAGAGAGATTGGTTGGATTGACCTGGTGAAATCAACGTACTTATAAGTTATAACCATGCTATTAGAGTATTAGAGAAGCAAATTACATACTTTGTTGGCCTGTGAAAGAAGCTCATAATATATTAAATTTTGAAACTAGCCATTTTAAGAAACTGACGACGCCCGTGGTCTCTCCAACAACTTGATTCACAAATTATATAAAACAGGGCGTCAGTTCAAAACTAACTGTAATCTTCACATTTTCAAAGAGGAAAAGCATGTAAGAATAAAGCAGCGATATGATGCTTTGTTGATCCTGCAGAATCACTGTAGCCATCAGAATCAGTGTAAAGCACGTCCATTACGCGACTCAGGTTTAGAATTCGCATCAACAAAGGCCTTGGCACTTGCAAAGGCTCAAGCAGTTCCTCATTTATATCCTTCCATGCACGTATCACTTGCCTCTTGAACTCTTCAATGGCGTTTTCTCTCTGCCCACCATGTTGCTTCATGTAACACTCTATGCCCGAAACAACATGCCCTCTCTTTTGCTCAATCTAACAAATACGCCACAAACACACAAATTATTACTGCCTGTCCAAATAACTTAGAATTTGAATAATAAACCAGGTAGAAATTTTGGACATGTAAGTACGTACGTACCTCGTTGGAAACAATGTCGTCCATAAGCCTGTTAATAATTTGAGAGGCTCTAACAATTTTGGGGTTATTGGCTAGCCATTGGAAAGCTTCCTCTGTAGCAATAGGTCCCATGCCAATGAATGATGTGGCTTCAAGCATACGGTACCCACAAGTCACAAGTGCATTGTCCATGTACTCCTCCATTGTTGGTGTATAATTACTGTCATACCATTTGGCTTCAACAAAGTAACCTCGCACCAAGCTTTTCATCTGAGCGTATGATTTTAGTGTAAGTGAAAGTTGTGATATTATCTTGCAATATACCAACTTTTAAGAGATAGAGTAGTTCTTGGTTGTTCATTAGTTATGCCTTGAGATATGACGATCATAATCAACTCAATATGATTTAATATGTAAATTTCTAGATAATTTTTAATTAATATTTGATTGATCATGGAATAGGAAGAATTGAACAAAAATTATATTTACATTATTATAAAACAATCAATAATTTGAAGTGTTTCAGTGTTAAAAATCATGCTTAGCTCTCTTAGCTCATCAGATCTGGGTCGTCTAGATCTGATTTTGGATGGTTCATATTTGAGTTTTCTTAAAATGATGATTTTTTAAACAAAAAATCATTTTTTAAAAGAATAGTTGTTAAAATATTATCTTTATTTTATATTGTATATCTATTAAAATAATTTTTCTTAAAAAATATAGACTTTTAAAAACTCAAATATGGACTGTCTAAATCAGATTTGATGGTCCAAATGTGATGAGTTGAGAGAGCTAAACACAATGCTTAGCACTAAAACCAAGTCACTAGACAAAGAGGGTGAAATAGAAATAGTATAGAAGTACACATCTTACTTCATCTTTGGCATACTTGATGCAAAATTCTCTTCCTTCGTTGGTCATTTCATGCTTGACTTCGTCATAAACATCCAATAGTGCTTGGTAACAAAATCTCATGTATTCTGGCAACAATTCCAGGCACCTTATGTCCCAACTGAAAAATGATATTTTTGAGAAATCATTACTTAAAGTTAACTAATTATAGTCTTTGAATAATAGAATTTCAATTTTTTTAAAAAATATCTCAACAGGATAGGAATTTAGACTTGATGAACTTAAACCTCTCAATTGCTGCAGTGAAAAGCTGTAGCTCTTCGAACGTGCCATAAACATCATATATGTCATCAATGACCGATGTGATGCATATCACTTTGGTGGTTATCCTTCTAGCCAAAGCATAGCAAGGTTCATAAAACACTCCCAAAATCCAAAAGTAACATTCCACCAACCTATCGCGAGCAAAAGGCAACTTGGTTCTGAAATCCAATTCTTTCCACCACCTATAAGTTCAAAAACGAATGACTTGTGTGAGTCATACAAAAGGTAATGTGCACATATATTATATTAAGAATATGAGTATAATTTAGAAAAACATACTTAGAAATATTTCCTAGTTCATTTCGGTGCAACTTTTGAAGCATATTGAAATCAAGCTTTGCGAAGGCAAGTAGAGTTTCATGGTGGGAAGGATCATCTTGGTAGGAAGGAATATAACGCCAAGCTTCTAGCCTTGGAAGGTTCTTGCGAAGTGGGTGCCTTAAGCTGTATTTGACTTTTGCGGCAAGAGAAGGATTTAAATGAATGATCATAGACTCAAGATGAGAGGAAGTGAACGCAAGAGCGTCATCTAATGTATCTTCTCCGTGAACTCTGAGATGTGCAGCTTCATATAAACTTAGCATTCCTTCTACATCAGTAGCTAGCCCTTCCCTAATATTACCTTGCCCATCCTTGAACTTTTCAAACACATCTGGTTTAGATCAAACAAGTTAGATTTGTCATGTTAGTTTAATTTCGTACATGTATGTTATGTGGTTGAGATGCCAAAAAGGTATTCCGTCCGGTCCTAAATAAAAGATAAATCAAAGTTAACTTTTTTTTGGAGAGATTCAGAATGCTAAATAAGTTACATACTTAATCATACTATATTATAATATAACATTTTGCAAGTTAGACAAAATAGTTTAAAGAAAAAATTGATAAATAAAATTATTTTAAAGTAATTTAATTAGCTTTCTTAATATTTCCGAAAAAGTCAAATATATCTTATATGACCGTATGGAGAATTGGAATGAATGGATGGGATACCAGGTGGTGAGACGCGATGTCCATGTTGCCTTAGTAACCTAAAGAGAAGCGCAAGAGTGTGTAGATCTTCTTCCAGTGTTATTACACCATTTTCAACATAAGTATCATGAATCTGTTGCAATATGTCATCAATCTCAAGTTCAAAATGGTAGCTCACACCTAGACGTTGGATTGAATCAATCAAGTTCATTTTTGCGACGAGATTTTTGGTTGGAAGGGCGAGCATCTTCCTCACTTCTTCCTTGAGCATTTTACTCTGCACCTCCATTTTGTCAGGCACTTCCTGCGGATTTAACTGAGTTGTCACTCTCTGATAACATCAAAATACAAGGCAGTAACATCAAAATACAAGGACGTACGCATATTCGCTTTCATATGTGTTGTGGCGGAATCAGGAAATTATTTTAGCCCGGGCGAAAAAATAAACATATTGAACTATTTATTAAATAATATCGCATAACATTAAAAATACAAATAAATAATAACCGACAATTATAAATCAAAAGATAACATAGTAAACAAAAATTCTATGATGTTTGGAAGGAAACTTATTACAATGTGTATCACTTTCAGAAATTATTTTCTTAGAAATATCACTTTCTAAAGTTATTTTCTTCTTCGAGCAAAAAAAAGTTATTTTCTTCTTAAAGAACATATCTATATATGCTTTTTTTGTTTATCCTTACTCATCTTTTTCAACCTACAACAAATTTGGTGACCTACAATATATATTGATGTCAGTGTTAATTAATATCTTGTGTCATTAAACATTAATTCTTATAGTACTACTAAATCCATAAAACTAACACTGAAATGCGCATTCCAACTACCTCAAAACAAAATAATTGGAGAAAATAAAAGAAACATAATATGAACCCCAAAAAATATTTTTTAAAAAAACATACAAATCTGATTTAATTTCAGCTAAACAATAACATATTATAATCTATTTTTTGAACAGAAATTCATTATAAAATCATAAAACAACCAAATAATAAATCTAAACCAATTAAAATTAGCCAATAGTCATCTTCTACATATATATATAGTCATCTATTGTCAAAACTTAAAACTCTCAAAATCATAATTCCAAAATTTTCACTAATTAGCACAATATTACACTCATTAGAAAGATAAAACTACGTAGAATAACTTTCATAAAAAGAATAAGGTGAAAAGAAACGATTTTGAGTACTTACTTAGTCCTTAAAATGAAGATGAACAACGCCAGATATAATATGATACTAACATTTTAAGTAAATATCTCAAACAAAAATTTTACTTTCCTCTCACATACTAATGAGTAATAAACCAAACATTGTCCTAATAAAAAAAGAGTATAATTATAGAAAAAATAAGAGATTAGCTGAGGTCAAATTATTGGTCAAAATAAAATATTATATAATACATACATATAAATACGTAAGATAAGAGAAGACCAGCTGCTGGCCATAAGTTGACCCCGCCACTGCATATGTGTCGTGTGTATATAGATCTCTAATACGCTGCTGAAACTATAATAATGATATTTGCGTATAAAAACTATCATATTGATTCTCTTGACAATGATAACTTTACGTGGGGATAAAGCTTATATAGAAGGACAAAGTTGGAATACCAGAGATTGGGAGGCATATTGAATAAAATGATCTCCCCAAATGCTGGGATGATAATTTGCAGAGCGCCGAGGGCAATGGGACGAAGCAACAAGCGGCGAAGTTACCAAAGACATAATGATATATGGATACTGAATTAACTAATATTAATGCCTCTCTTCACTTTTATTTCGACGAAAGAGCTTTGAGTGTGAGAAAACCTTAGATACCGTTTTGAAATTTATACTACTTCAACTACTGTAGAAGATATTTTTGAGTGAGGAGATATCGATGAATATGTGGTAGATATAATGATTTTTGAGCCACAAGCAATGGTTGGTTCTCAGGCAAATTTATATTATATATATTTGGAAACGTGTAGCATGTTTTTTCCCCTGTTATTAGTTTGTTCGCAAGATAACCGACCAATGAATCGGTGTTATGATCGATGTCATGCTTTCTTGGGACCTCATTTAATTTATTTTTCCAAATTTATATTCTATTTCGAACGTCCGACACTAATGAATTTGTGGTTCTCATAAGCATTGTAATGATCGATGTCATGCTTTCTTGGGACCTCATTTAATTTATTTTTCCAAATTTATATTCTATTTCGAACGTCCGACACTAATGAATATGTGGTTCTCATCAGCATTGTACTGTATAAGTCTCTTTTGACCAAATCACACATATCAAAGAGAGGTAGATGGCTCAATAATTATGGGGTAAATTTTCAACTTTACTCTCATTTATGAATGGGTACCTTTTAACTTTTTCTTCCCTCTCTATTTTCATTGGTACAATAATGTGGGCAAAATTGTCACAATCTCATTTATTTGGTCAAAGGACTTATAAATAGGACCAAATTTTTTGGTCAAAAAGGACTTATAAATAGGACCAGAGTGGTACATCAAATAATGAAAAAACGAACTGAGCATACAAACAAACGTGTGGTTGTCATTCAAACTGTTTGAATTTGGACATGTGTCAAATGATCAATAATTGATAAAGTAATTACGAAACTTGGTAAGCAATTCACAACTTATTTTATGAGAAATACTTGATTTAGGCTTTTGCAATTTTAAAGTTCTTCTTTCTGCCATTATCCCATAAAAGGGTTATCTACTTAGAACAATTTTCTTTAAAAAAATACCCCTCCAATTCTAAATATAAGATACATTTTGATGAAAAAATTGAACCATACAGAGGATATTATAGTAAGGATTGGAATGCCCTCATTCGGCAACAGTTTCAAGTGAAAGGATAGATTTTTTTTTTTTTTTTTTAAATACTTCATAGAAAACAGAGGCAAATATGCATGAAAATAAAGAAAGATCATCAAGTAACAAGAAAGGAAAAATTTTCTAGATTGCTTTTCTAAGACAGACACATAATAATCAGTAGAAGCACACTTACAACAAAAACACATAAAAAATACGAAATGGCCGGCACTACTTCTTTGCGTCGCCATACTTTCTTCTCCTATCCGATTTGCAAGCCAACCTTCGTCACCCGACTTGTTCTCGACTCTCCTTTTATCTACCGGTTACTCGGTGTATTAATGAGCGGGGCCATCAAGCTCACCTGCAAATCATCTTCGTTCTTATTCCTCATGACATACGCCACGTCATAGCTGTAATCATCGTCTTCATCTCTGCTTTTTCCTTTTCCAGTCCTTCTACGTTGGCACTGAGGAAGGAGAATACTGTTGAACTTGAAACGCAAGCAATTCTGCGTTTTGTACTCCTTGGGTTTACACACCTACCGGCCTCGTCCTTTCGGATGTCAGGTAGTGTGGTCCTTTACTTTTATTCAATTCTAAATTATTTTTTCAAGTTAAATTATACGTCACACATAAGAGTTTAAGTAGTAGAGCACGTATCGGTTTGGACAATAATATACTGATAAAAATATGGAAAGATAATTTTTTTCTAAAGGGATCAAAATATACAGTCATCCGGATAATGGTGTCTGACAGGCCAAATAAAAATACTAAAGTCATCCGGTAATCAAAATAAATATCCAAAAGAGAAACATCACATCCACCATCACACTAGCCCTGCTCCGGAGTCTTACCTCTATCTCCCTGCTCCGCTCTAGATGTGCTGTCGGATGGCTTAAAAGGGGCTGAGATTCAAAAATTGAATCCCAAAGTAACCGTTAATCTCATATAAAATGTATAAATAATGCATGTAGAAAAACTATAAATAAAAAAATATCACATAATATTCATTATCAAGGCACACAGCCAAATCCGGAACTAGCAGTCCTAATAGCACACAACACAGACCACCGGGTACAACACACAGCAAAGCCCTTAATGCACACAGCATGTTTCGGTTCCATAGCGCTTGGGAATAAATGATAACTAAATGTATGTAACATAACATGGTACAATATATATATACAAGTCACACAGAGTATATGAGTATTAAGGTTACTACCTGACAATCATATCGACTACAACTAAATATTAATTTCCTCGGCGCAAGATACAATTAGACCTAAAATATAAATATAATTAAATTTCATCTCACTAAATATTTCCTTTGATGATTTAAAATAGGCCCAATCCAAGTGTTCATAATTACAAAATCCTTTTTCTTATTAAGGACTTTAATATGGGCCTAAAATCTTTTATTTTTGTCATTTTCCAAAAATTTCCAGCAATCAATGACTGATTTTCAAAAATTCATAATTAAATATAGAAAAATCCTTTTGAGTTTATTCCAAATCATAAATTACCCTTAATATGTATATTTTCAACCAAAAATACTATCTTGTGCCATACTTAAACGAAAAAAATTTTATAGCTCAAAATGTCTCTGCTGTCCGAAATAAAGTCCAGAATCAGAGGGTCATTCAAAAATTAATTTCTCCCAGTCCAGAACTTGAAAAATTACATATTATATATCAAAATAATCTTTGAGATGTCTACTTTCTTCCTGTAAAATTTCGTCATTTTTCAAGTCCATTTACTAGGTCAAAATCCATGAAAAATCTTACTGATTCCCCAGAAATTTCACCAATTAGCCCCCCAACGTTTTTTACACTTTCATCTAGGGTTCTAAAATTTTGATCCAAGTTCAACCTTATACAAAATATCATTTTAAACACTTTAAAACTCTCACACCAAAATCAACTCATATCCACAAGAATTGCACGGAAATTATTATTTAACCAATAAAATATCAACTTTCATTCTAGCTTCATATCTTTCACATACTAAGTTTGGTCTACCATTTTAGGCCATGAATCATAGTTTTAAACCTTTACTCATACTTTTCACTAGCCACTCCAACCCAAGAATATATATATACTCAAGTCCATAGTCATCTCTTCCTTAAGGTTATCTTTAACCATAAACATTTAATTACACATAAATAAGTAATTTCACATCCTTCTCTTATTCTAATTATTTCATGCAAATAAATATTTATCATTATCACATGACTTCATGAATATTCATGTGTGCAAGTAACTTCACATTAATGCACATGAAAAATGGGATGTTACATTCGGCTTCATGGATAGCTGATCTTCAATTGATGTTTTTGTATATATATTCATGATTCATTAATTATTTATAGTACATTAATTTAATTGATTGCTTTGTATATTTACTATACTTGGATTCACCCAGAAGTTTAATTTTGATATATTGATATAATTTTAGATTTGTATTAATGATATTTGACATCATATTATTAATGATATTTAATGCATTCAATATTTTGCATAACTGTTAATAAATACCAAATCTGTGGCAAAAAAATAAAAGTAAAAACCCAATCAATAAGTAATATTTGCTAACTTCTATGCTTAGAAATACTTTATATATATGGTAGGCTACGAGCGTCGTTGCTTGTATTTAGCTTTCACCCTAAAATTTGGCGTAATTGTGAGGGGCTAAATCCTTCAAACACAACGAAACGGCTTAGAATCCCCGTCTTCTTTTTTCATCCTCTTCCCTCCTCTGTTTTTTTTAGCCACTAGATCAACATTTAAATGATCTAGATTTAAAATATTAAATTATAAAAATAATTAATTAAATACAAATTACTAAATTTTGATATAAATAATTTAATATTGCAATAAGGAAAATAAAAATAATATTTTGTATAAAACTAAATGTAGACCATTCAAATATTAATCTAATGGCTAGAAAAGGAATAAGAGGGAAGAGAATGGGAAGAAAAGAGGAGAGGTTGCAAGCTGCGCTTCACGTAGCATATCATTGAGTGCTCCTCACATTTCCATGCTTATTAAGGGGGGAAAAATATAAGCATGAAGTGCTCATCTTAATCTGATCATTGAAATTCATTAGGGATGATTGAGATTCATTTTCTTTTCTCAACCTTTCAAACAATATTTTATTTTAAAAGATATAAAATTTAAAATAAAGATAATCTTATAATGGACACTATTATTAAAAAATCATCATTTAAGAATTTACAGATTAAATATTTTAACTCAACCACCTAGATAAGAATTTGGATAGCTTAGTTTTTGGATGGAAGATCCTTCTCATCTTCCGTTTACAATCACAGCGTACTAACAAATAATTGGATTAAGCTTTGCTTTGGGAATAATAATAGTAGTAAGTACGAGTAATAATTTAATATTATTGTTAGTTTTTATTGCTTGATTAAATTCTAATTTTGATTCTATAGTTTCAAATAGTGTGTTTTTGTTCGTATAGTTCCATAAGAATTTTGTATGACTTTAACTTAATGAGCTTTCGTTTTATTGGTCTTTACAGTGAAATCCAGACCAAGTCCCTTTAAAATTATAGGCATAAAAACCAATGTTTTGAAACTATTAGTACTAGGTCAAAACCAAAATTCAATGATACTGTATGAGTTAACAATGATATTAACTAAATTTAAATTTAATGTGAAATTGATGCTTGATAGGACATGGGTGGAGGTAGATTCAACGTTGAGAGACCAATTAAAGATGGGCCGAATCCTTGCTTTGTCTAAGGAAGGCCCAATAAGAATAAGTGGTTGAATTTGAGCAATCATTTTTGTTGACAAATAGTAGATGAGTCATCCTAGGTAATATGAATTAATGGAAATATTGGGAAGAGGTGAAGGCATGTGTATTCTCTAACCCAGTATGCCTTACGGAGCGGAATCAAACCGTCCTGCCCTTAGACTGTGGGTGAGGCCGACCCCTTTCCTAAATTTTTTTTATCAAAAAAATAAAATAAAAATAAAATTGCCCACAAATTCTATGATTATTGATTAACCATTCATCATTTCATTACCCGCAACACGTCCGGACTCGTGAACAAACAATCGCGAGGATCATCCATCGTAAGATATAACTCACCTATTAACAAAATCATCACAAGAATTAAAACTCATGATCCAATCAAAATCGGAAAGAAAAACAAGACACATAATCACCAAATTAAACTGTTTCATGTCGGTTAACTTATAATATATTGTAAGGTTTGTCATATTTATCATATGGTGCAGCTCATAAAAAAAATTCATGGAAAGCTTCTTGTTTCTTACTAAAGGTTTTTCAGTGCTTCATCATAAAGGAAAAGAACACTGTGCTGCTGCTCCCCCAGTTTTTGAAGACATTGACAAAATTGATTCCCGACTGATGCAACTACAGTTTCATTTAAGGAAAAGAATAGCTTCATCATACAGGAAAGGAACTCTGGCTTAATCGGTTTCATTTATATTTTTTCGTCTAGCCATTTTTTCATTAATTAGTCTTATTAATAATTTGGAGAAATGAAAAAGCAAAATTAAAGGAGGGCTTTATGGGGACTTGCAGCACGATCCCATTATTCAGGTCAGGGAGACAGAATCCTAACTGAGGGTACTACGTATTTCAATTTTTTTCCCAAACAACCTAAAGCTATGTTTAAAATATTATAAAGGTCAAACATACATACATACATGAGAAATTTTATAAAGGTTAAATTTTTTTTTTTAAATAATATTATCATTAATTTGAAGGCGCACCACACTATGTTTTTGTCACAAGTCTCGTGTTAGAAAGCCTCACAAGAGAAGTGATTCATAAATTCAAGAGGGTCCTCTTTCCAATGGACTAGTAGACTTTCAGTATGCAACTCTCTTTTTGGAATTATTAACATCTTTTTAATCTTGATTTAGTCACACACATGCATATTTACTTCGGGAAAATTATTTGAGTCCCATGTGAAAAATCTAAACACCAAAAAGTCTCATGAAAAACACAAGTAGCTCTAAAAAAAATATGGTTCCCATTACTTATTAATATACACGAACATAAAGTATCATTAATACTTGCAAATCATGACCAGATCTAAAGCATCTATTTGTTTTGTAAATTATGGACGGAATCCACGACCAATATTAATGCTGCAACATGATCCTTGAGCAGTTCAGCATGTGTGTATTTATCAGCAAACTTTCCATGCACAAGCTCTATTACACTTGAGAAGTTCACAACACAATCCAGCACAACCTTAATTTGGAACACCTCCTTCTGCCTTCATGCATTCTTCGTTTATATCTTTCCACGCATTATCTAACTCGTTTTCCAGAATTTGATACGCCTCTTCTTCTGAAATCCCATGTTGATTCATCAAACATTCCACTGCTGAAGCAACATATGCACTCTCTTCTAGTGGCGGAACCAGAAAAAAAAAAATTTAGCCCAGGCCAAAAAATAAACATATTGAACTATTCCCTTTGGTCTTTATTATAAGACACCAACTAACAAATGTATTTTATTTTATTTATAAGACACTTGCTTGTTTTCCAAAAAGCATTAAATATTTTGTTCATGTATACCCATAATTAAAAAGGGTAGTGAATGAGGGTAATAATTAATACTCTCTCTGGTCCTAATTATAGGAACACATTTTGGAGTTGGTTTTAGTCCTAATTATAAGAGCAAGTTTTAACATTTGTCAATTTTTCCTATAATATCCCTATTTATACTTATTATTAGGAGCATTTATATATATGTGCATGTGTGTATATGTATGTATATATGTGTGTGTACATATATATGTATATTTGTATTTATGTGTGCCAATATATATATGTGTAGATATATATGTGTGTGTAGATATATGGGTGTGTGTGTCCATATATATGTGTGTGTGTCTATGTCTCTTGAACTCTTCAATGGCGTTTTCTCTCTGCCACCATGCATGCTGCTTCATGTAACACTATGCCCGAAACAACATGCCCTCTCTTTTGCTCAAACTAACAAATACGCCATAAACACACAAATTATTATTGGCTGTCCAAATAACTTAGAATTTGAATAATAAACCAGGTAGAAATTTTGGACATAGTGTCAACGATATTCTCAATAGTGTTAGATGAACGGTGATGAAGAGCGGTGACAAAGAGAATATATTATAAGCAGAGGTAGAACTAATGCGAAAACTAAACCTTTATTCAAAGACAACTCAGTCACAAATTAATTCTCTGTTGATTGATGCCTCGCATAAGTTCAATATTCGATCGCTGTACCAAATTTCATGTCAAAGCTGAAATAGCAGCTTGATTCCCAGTAATATTCATAAAGAAGGAGAGACTCGAGTTTTCAATGTAGCATCAACTACTATAAGTTGAACAGGGCAACTGTTCGAAAACAAATACCCACTTTCCAGGATCAATGATCTACTCCATTATCTAATTCCTGCATCTTGTCAAGATTTCCTTATGCTCGGAACACCACCAGTGGTGAACCAAAACTAGCAGCGACGTAGAAAATAAGTAACAAGCAGATAGAGGCTCTGTTTAAGGTCACCGACTCGGATGGAGGCTCTGTCTAGGGTCACCGACTCGGATTGAGATTCGTTAGGGTCACCAATTATATATAACGGATAGAGACATCGTTTAGGGTCACCGATTATACATCTTTGCTCTACACTTAAGTTGCTCAACGGAATTGCCGGAGCGAAATTTTTAGATCGGATATGATTGATCACATTTCTACATAGTTGGTATAAGTCACAAGAGATTGTAAGAATCTTTTGGTGATTGTGATGATCGTATATCCTTGAAGCGGTGTCAATAGAGCACCTCAAGGGCAAATGAATAGTTCGCATTTCGTGAGATCATTCAAGTATTCGTTGAAAACAAACCAGTCACTATTGGATAGCCTTATTTCCGAACATGGTTATACTTCCATAACATTTTTCCATGTTTCTCAAGTTATATTCGACCGTGATTAAGTCATTAAGTAGGAGATATCTTATGTTACCATGGGGCATAGGAACCGTGGGGACATTTTTGGTATCCATTTTGGTATTTGTAGTGTTAACCGCGGTGTGTGGGAACCACGGGGTGTAACATCCCCAATTTTATGTAGATTGATGTATTGAATGAATTAATGGAATACATGAATTTTCATCAAGCATATAGTTATGGTATTTAATTTCTAAGTAAATAATAAGCCAGAGAAAATGATGTGGAATTATCTGAAAATTTGGGTAATTGATGTGACATTGGACAATTTAAGATAGGAGATGACAATGAAAGTCAAAGTATATATTTTCCCTTTTTACCCTTGTATTTATGGTCAAAGGGGAAAATAAGAAGAAAGTAGTGAAATTCCTAATATGGGCCAAGAAGAGGACATGTAGAAAATTTTGTGGACATTGGGCTAGGAAGGGAAGCAATTTTTGGAGCCCAAACCAAGAGGCCATTTTGGCCAAACAAGTGAAGGGAGGGAAAAAAAGTTTCATGGAGCCAAGATTTGAAATTCAAAGTTGGAGCCAAAAGTAAGTTTGAAATTGGAGCAAATGATTTAAATTTGAAAACATGTGAGGTAAGGGCACATGAGTCATTTATCCAACACACAAGCAATGAGCATTTTAAAAGGCCAACACATCCCCCATTTTGTGCTGCATTTTTGTTGAAGAGAGAGGAAGAGTGAGATCAAGTGGTTCCAAGCAAGAAGAGCTAAAGGAAGCTCAAGAAGAAGAAGGAAGTTGAAGCTAAGGTAAGTGCTTTAACTTTGGAACCTTAAACCACTCTCTTCTACCTCTCCTAATGTGACTAAGACATTAAAGATCATCATCTCCTTGGCATTTCAAGGTACACTACAAAAAAAACTGTTTTTTGCGGCGGAAAAATTCCCTCGCAAAAAAGCTATTTTCCGTCGCAAAAATGGTTTGCGGCGGAATTTGCGGCGGATTAAGGTCCGTCGCAAAAATGGGCCTCGCAAATCACTTTTGCGACGGAAAAATGTATTTTTCCGTCGCAAATTCCATTATTTGCGAGGGAAAAAATTTCCCTCGCAAATGATGGAATTTTGTGAGGAAAACGTTTTTCCCTCGCAAAATTCCATCATTTGCGAGGGAAATTGTTTCCCTCGCAAATAATGGAATTTTGCGAGGGAAAAGTGTTTCCCTCGCAAAAGTTCAATTTATTTTTAAAAAAAATATAAAAAATCAAAAAAAGAAAATAATTACATAAAAAATATTAAAAATCAGAAAATAAAAAGGGGATGCTTCAAGATATATTTTGTGCATAAATTTACAGTCTTCATGGCATAACTGAATCATAATTGGGGCAAAGGCCAAATCAAATACAACTTGATGGGAAAAGTTAACATCTAAAAATTATAACATAAACGAGAACATTTCTCATTGCCAAGATGCCACGCCACATTACTTAAAATAGCAAACAGTGGAAAATGCTTGATGCAGAATTAATACAACTCACTTTCATTACAGCATGAATATGGCGCACACAAAGCCCCTGGGAAAACTAGTGATAACAAAATCCTTCATTATAATCCTCTGATTTCAGCTCCAATTTTACCAATTAAACTCATTTTACATTAACCAGATAATTTCATACAAGCCAAATCATACCACATAACAAGAAACTATCTTTCAGTGAAAAGGAATATAGGGGCAGATTATTCTCCAAACAAAAGGGCAAGATATTACATATTTCGTAACTGTATACCAGGGGGAAAATCATATGCGCACAACATGTACAATGAAAGTAAAAAAAAAAAGTACTAAAGTCTTGACAAGTTTGTTCCAACCCTATAAGCAAATTTATCTTTGTCCAGCGGCACCAGATCAGGCATCGCACAATCAATAACTACATAAAGAAAAAACAAATTACCATATCAACAGCATGACATCCTGCACACTGGCTGGAATCTTTTATTCTTAAAACACTTCAATGCAAAGTGAAATTAGACTTCAATTTGAAACAAGGCACTATCTTGACAAATTTAATACTATAAGCATAAAATCACATGTACGAGGAAAAATTCAATTTGGAACAATCCGCAAGTAACAAAATATTCCAAGAGTTCCAAAGATGCCATGCCAAGAAAAAGGTTGGATGATGCAGACAAGGCAATATTCCAAGAGTTGACTGGTATTGCACTAAGAAACCACTGCCCAATATTTGAAACAATCTGCAAGTAACAAAATATTCCAAGAGTTTCAAAGATCATATACAAGTCTAAATACCTCATCATCTTTGACATAGGGCTCAAACCATTTCCACAGAGTCTTTGGATCACCAACATAACTCAAATAGAGAAATCCAATCTGTAAATGATATCAGGAACAATATAGAACATGAAATACATATAATCAGGTCTCAAGGTAAAATTGCAAAAATCTCATTGAAAATAATGTTGTGCAAAAAGCAAGAACTTTGAAAAGAAAAGGTAAGCATATCACATCTTCTTTTTTTTAAAAGCTAGTGTAGTTATAAAATATATCACACCAGTATCATACAGTATTGTTCCTAAGTACAGCAACTTAATACAGGAGGTAATTGTTAACTAGAAAGAGAGGAGGCCTATTGACAAAGTAATTTCTGAAAGTAAAAAAAGGAGTACCCTTTTTTAAGTCATAAATGAACAAAACCAGAAACAGAAGCTAAAGATGGACAGAGACAGAAACATTGTCAAGGAAAAAGGGTAATGGTGCAAGACCATTAACAGTTCAAATTTCAGAACAAGGCAGAAACATTGTGGGAAGAACAATTTATCCATTGCCCTTAGATTGCACCTTTCAGCACAAGACTACTGTACTCTAAGCAATGCTAATTATAAAATTACGCTTAAACCCTTGTTCAACAACTTCAAGTTTCAGGTCATGTGGCAATTTGGAAAATTTAAGAAGGCTGCCAAAGTCTCAAACTGACCAGTATTAACTTCATCACCGCCCAAGTGGAATAGCTTGAAGGGGAAAATCTTTCTCATATCTGTATAATTCAGAAAAATAAATGAAAGAAGGATATGGAGTTATTTAATTAGTGATAATGCAAGAATTAAGGAGCTCAAGGTACAACATGGTTTAGTCAACCAATCAATCAACTTAAACTAGAGGTGAACCATAACTGTGGTTAAATGCTATAATTGCACTAGAGAGAAAATGAGCAGGAGATTCAAATGGGCATGACAAAGTTAGTAGTACCAAAGACTTTGCAAAATAGAGTAAGGACCACATGAAGTGAACCAAATGAAAGAAAACATAAATAGGTTGACGCATGACCTATCTATATAATGCAACAAAAAAATCAAATGGAGAAAAACAGATTTTTTTCAGTATTAATCTCCCCTGAAAAAAATCAATCTGCTCACCACCCCATCAAGGTCCTTCTAACTTTATCTACAATTTGATTTCTAGCAACGATACTGGTTTATTGAAATTCAGAGTTTTCATCCAAAAGAAATCTGTAGACCTCCCACTGACGTTCTGATGCCAAATGCCCTCCTATTTCAGCCTAAAACAAGGGAGGGAAAAGCAATTAGTGATTTATTTACATACAAGGATATTTATTATCCATACACCTGTGTGCCCTATCAGCATGAACGACAATTAATTTGGCGCATAAGGTTCCTTGGGTTAATGCCCACGACATGTGGACCATCCACTATGCCATATAAAGTAACCAGACAGATACTGATAAATCATGCTTCCTATTGTATATTCAATGTCCATCCTGAAATGTATATAAATTGTTGTAGCATATCAAGATGTCAAAGATCTTCTTACCGAAAAAATGCAGATTCCAATTGCTTTGAGTGCAAATGTAACATCATAAAAACACGGGGTCTTCCTTTTCCAGATAGCTCAACTGGATTGGCGACCAATAGTTCAGTATCTGGTCCTCGGTTTACAATCGAAACAGAAAAGAAAACATTCAAACCCATAAGTTCAAAAGAGGAAACCCGGATAATAAGAAGCAGAGATGAAAAAAGAGAATCCACACCTTGCGCAAAGCAGTGGCGAGCTCGCTATGGGTGAAATTGTCGGCAGCAGCGGTGGTCAAAGGGATTCCGTTACGGAACTGATACAAGCCACGTTCTTCTGAATGTACTCCGTGAATTGAACCCTGAATCAATACAAATCAGTATCACAAAACAAAAATCATTCTAAAATCGAAAAAAACCCTAACATCAAACGAGAGGGAAAGTTGGAACCTGTCTCCGGGCTCACCACTAGCAGCGATGAGCTTGTGAGAATCAAGGGCCATGATCTTGTCCTTATTGGACTTGTGGACTAAGATGCTGTGGAGGGAGGAGAGTCGCCGACGGGAGATGCAGGAGGGAGGAAGAATTCGTGCGTGAATGAATGAAGAAGAGGGGGTGTTTTTTAATTGAAGTTTGCGAGGGAATTAATTTTCCCTCGCAATACCTCCCTTTTTGCGAGGAGAACATAGTTCCCTCGCAAAATACCTCCCTTTTTGCGAGGGAATCATAGTTCCCTCGCAAAAAAAAAAAATTCTTGGCAGCAAAATACCCCTTTTTGCGAGGTTTTTGCGAGGAGAACATAGTTCCCTCGCAAAATACCTCTCAGTTTTTGCGAGGGAATCATTGTTCCCTCGCAAAATACCTCCCTTTTTGCGAGGGAATCATGATTCCCTCGCAAAAAAAAAAATTCCTGGCAACCAAATAGTTGCTATTTTGCGAGGGAATTAAGTTTCCCTCGCAAAAAGGGGGTATTTTGCGAGGGAATTAATTTTCCCTCGCAAAAAACACCTTTTTGCGAGGGAAACATGATTCCCTCGCAAATTAACCAAAATTTGCGAGGGAAATTAGTTCCCTCGCAAATTCCGTCGCAAATATTGTATTTTTTAGTAGTGGTATAGGACGAAAATTTAAGGAGGAAGATTCAAGGAGCAAGTAGGACAAATTAAAGGTGCTAAAAGCTATCAAGTAAGTCACTCTTAAACATTTCAACCATTTTCCTTGGGTTGTTTGAGTTAGGAAATATCTATCACCTTGAGTATGTTTGTATACTTGGTTGGATAATTAATGAAAAGAAGGAACAAAGGTTTAAAGTTAAGGTCTATGGTCTAAAATGAAAGAATAAACCTAGGATATGGAAGATATGAAGTTGGAATGGAAGTTTGACATTTTGTGAGTAAATGGTAAATTTCGTGCAGCTGGTTTTCTTAAGGATATGAGTTGGTTTTGGTGTTTTTGAGATTTTTAAAGTGTTTAAAATGAGATTTTGTATAAGGATGAACTTGGATCAAAATTTTGGAACCCTAGATGAAAGTGTAAAAACGTTGGGTTGCTGAGTTGTGGAATTTCTGTGAGTCATCTGGGTTCAACTCTATTTTTGACATAGTAAATGGACTTTAAAAATTATGAAATTTTACATGGAGAAAATAGACATCTCAAGGATTATTCTGGTATATGATTTGTAATTTGTGAAGCTCTGGATAAGGAGAAATTAATTTTCTAAAATGGCCCAGAAAATAGGTATCTGTTTCGGACCTGAGGGTGGATCTTGGACACAGAAAAATCGTACGAATAGTTAAATACTCTGGAAATATTTTTATCCAAAACTAGACATATTAAGGGTCATTTTGGATTTTGAACCACCCCAATTGGATGTTTCTAGAATTAATTATGAATTTTTGAAGATTCAGTCACTGTTGCTGGAATTTTCTGTGTAATCCGAAAATAAAAAGGGTTTTTCCAAGTAATGGATGTCCAATGGAGAAAAGGGATTTAGAGATTATGGATGCTTGGAAAAAAAGAAGTAGTATTATTTCAAATCAAGAAGTCAAATATTTATTAAGGTGAATTTCTATAAATATTGGAAATTTATGCGTATTATTGGTTATTTTAGGGATATTTTTGTCATTGGCGCACTGGAAAAATTAGTAATATTTGAGGTCGACTATCAGGTAGTAACCTTAATCTTCATATGCCTTGTGTTACTTTGTATGTTTGATTTTCCATAATTGTGGATCCGTGTCTCGTGAGAGACATGCGTTTGTATGTGCATTCAGTGTGGTCCGGGTTTGAGGCCCGACCACCAGTCCTGCGTTTATTAGGACTTGGTCCTTCCGCAGTAAATATTGCATATGTGTGTGGTATGCTTTTATTTTACTGCGCGTGATTACTGAATGCTATATGATTTATTGTTTTCCTGATTGTGGTGACATACATGCATTGCATACACTTTACATATGAGATTAATGGTTACTCTGGGATCCACTTATGAATCCCAGACTTTTATAAAGCTTCAGGTAGTTCATCTAGATTGGTGCCGGGAGACCAAGGTAAGAATGCGGAGCGAGATTGAAGTGTTTGTTGGTGACTGTTGGTGACTCCCTTTTGGTTGTCTATTTTGTTTTCTCCGGATGACTGTATTATTATTTTGGCTATTTTGGGCATTGTGGATCTAGATGACTGTATTTACTCTTCAGTATTTTATCTTTACCAGTATACTTTGTCCAAACCGATATGTGCTTTCTGCTCTTGATACTACGATACTTGACGTAATTAACTTGGGAATTGGAATTAAATAATTGAATTGAAATTTGGACTAAGTTAAAGGACCACACTACCCGCCACCTGAAAAGGCGAGGCCGGTAGGGGTGTTACACGGGGAAACATTATATATCAAAGTACGAAATGATAAGATCTTTATGGACGAACCAAGGCGAATTCCCGATCACCAAGAAGGGCGGCTAGCAGACAAAGTGAAGATCCGACGCGTATAGTCCAAAGTCCGAGTGGGACGGAGTTTAGATAGTACAAAGTTTAGATGGTTGAGTACAAATTTCGAGGACGAAATTTTGTTTAAGGGGGGAAGAAATGTAATACCCGCATATTTCTTTATCTGAAATATTATATTTTGATAAATAAATGGGTTATTTCTCATAAGTGAAATTTATGATCGTAAGACTCGTGGAAATATAGTCTATTGTTCTAAGTTAATTTCTGTAGGAAATTAGGGAATTTAAGGGCCAAAGTGCCAAAATGATGAAAATACCCCTTAAAGGACATAAATAACTTAGAAAACAAAAATGAATGATGAAAAATCCTAAAAGGCAGTAAAATGACCAAGTGAATTAGGAGAGTATATAATCTCTAATTATGGTAATTTAATAAATTATGAACTTGGAGAAATTGTATAAGAATGTTCAAAAAGTAATATAAAGACCATAATACCCTTGCAAATTATAGAATAATGTAAGAGGCATGGAAATGCTAATGTTAATGCAAGAGTATGAAGGTAATGAGTTGTTCTAAGTAAGAAAATTATCAACTTGTGATAATTAAATAATTAAGTAATATTGGGCTAATTACTTAAGCATAAGCAAGGAAAATTCATGAATAATTATATGAAACCCTAAAATTAGTGGTTATTGGCTTAAAATTAGTAAAAACATGTTTACTAATTAATTGGAAATTTTGGAGAAAAATATTTGAGTTTAGGTATTTTTAAGCCTAAATACAAGTTTGGACCAATAGGAAAATTATGTAAGAAATTATATAAAATAATTATTAAATAATTATTTTATATTAAATAAAATATAAAACGAAAATAAAAAATGGATCAGATGTTGACCAAAAATTGGGCCAAGAAAAAGGGAATATATATATATATATATATATATATATATATATATATATATATATATATATATATATATATATATATATATATATATATATATATATATGTATGTATAAAAGAATTGTTGCAAGTTGCAATTATAATAATATTATAATTAATTAAAGTAAAAAATGTGAATAGTAATTTAAAAATTAGGAAACGGATCCTATCTAGAGATCTAAGAATAGAAATTCCAAAGTCAAGGTAAAATATTGATCAGTGAGTTTTTACCTTCAAGTGACCTCTTAGGAAGTTAATTCCGAGGTCGTTAGTGCATTTTCCTAATAAAACAAAATAGGGAAAAATGTAGATAGGCATATTTTGGATATGAAGAAAATAAATTCTAACTCAATATCTAGGAATGAGTTTGAATTTATCTGGACATATTTGGAATCGTGAATTTTTCAAGAAGTTGATGATTCCAAAAATACGTTCAAACCGGACGCGTTTGGACACGTTTTCGAGAAAGACTCAACTGGACTTGGAGCCCTATATGGAATCAAAATATAGGTTAACTTGGACATTTCTACTAAGTGAGGAAATGGTTTCAAAGTTGTAAATTCAGAATTTTGAGATTTCTCCGAAATTACGCGAATCGGGCACCGATCGGTGAAATTGACCGAAAGCTTCGGAAGGTGACACGTGGCCACCTCCCATTGGCCAAGCCCCTTGAATTTCGGTCAGGTGTGAATACAAAAGGGGAAGAAAGGGTTTTTTTGAAAAGTTGCTTTGGACGGCCCAGATCGCTCCTCACAAAGTTGATCCCGAAACCCTACCCCAGTTTCTATAAATACCCCCCCTCCCTTTGCATTTTCTCACTTCATTCTCTTGAGATTTTCGAATCTAGAGAGAGGATTCTAGAGAGAAGCTCTGGAAAAATTTCTGCAGAAGTCTTCAACGGGTAAGTCCTTCGGTCTTTAGCTCTTTAGTTCGGTAGTTAGTAGAATTGTTAGATAGTTTTAGTAAGTAGGGAATGAGATTTCTACTATTGTTTTTAGGCCTCATTGCATTGAAAAATGCCTGACGAGGTAAAAACTTGGTAGGGATCGAGTGCCTGAAAAGTTGAAGTCTTCGTAGTTCTTTCAATAGTTAGAGTAGTAATGCTAGAGTAGCCTTTATTTTTCAAAGTATGATTAGATATCATATTATAGGGCTATTTTAGTCTAGAATTTCGAAAATCATAATTGCGTCGAAGTTCTGGCGAAATTTCGGGAAGAAAATTTGTAAGAGTAACGAAGTGCTGGCGAAATTCCGCCAATTCGGGGCATAGGGGCAAAATGGTAATTTTTACCTAAAATGCCAGCTATTGTGTCAAATCACTAATGGAAGTGATATTACTCTTATAGGACGTCAAAAATCCTAATGTTAGGGGTCACCGAGATACATTCACGGTTAGAGACTCTGTTCAGGGTTACCGATTATACATACAGTTTCACACGGGTTATAGACTTAATGATACCGTTAGAGTTTTCCTAGTGCTGAGGACACGACCGTAAATCGTGGCACTGGTTTTTGTGCAAGCTATTATTGTGTAGGACTTTACGTACTGCTTTAATGCTTATGTTCTGTCTGTGTCACAATCATGCAATCATGCATCTACTATATGCTTAAGAGATTTGCTGCTGTTATGTTTTGAATATCTGTCATCCGTATACTATTTTATTTGAGCATAAGGTTAACCGTTACCTGGGGTTCGATGCATGGACTCCAGCTCTTAACGTAGCGTCAAGTTCAGGAGAACCACGGATCGGAGATCGAGGCAAGCTGCACGAGTAGGCTCATGGTTGGAGGGCATGTAGCACGAGTGAGCTCTTAGACGGAGATGTCGCTTTATTGTTTTCCGTATTTACCTAGGAGGACAATAGGATGCTGTATCAATACTATGTTACACTCTGGTTATTGTTTGAATGGGAATCAGTTACTCTTACGCACCAAAGCTCTACTCTGATTTTAAAAAAAAAAATTGGCTCTGAAATTGGGATGTTACATGACCCAATTAACGTCCCTTTTTTCTAGGGACGTCTTTTGAGGGGTAGTAAAAAATATATACTTTTGGCGTCCCAAAAATAATTAATAAGGCGTCCCGAACTTTATTTGGGACATAAAAGAAGCCCCAAACCATCCAAATATCTATGCATAATCACGAATAAGAAATAAGAATAAACCATCGTACGTGATGAATTCATCCACAATCATACCATAGTCAATAGAATTACAGATTTGGTATCTGAAGTCCAAATCCAAACTCTACACAATAATAACTCCAAAGCCGAAAACTCACAGGCAGAAGATGATCACAATAAGAGGAATCAGATGCAAAAATTTCATCTACTTCTGTTATTGAAATTCTTTTTCTCGTAATAGCGAATAGATAGGAGCGACAGGGAGAGATGAACCTGGTCTTTCCCTAACCGAGACGTCGACGAGGAGGAGACGTATAGTGTTAGCCCACTACTTCAGAACCTTGAACAACAGATCATCGTCGAAATACACAGAGCCTCTAGGGTTCCCTGAAGCCCAATCGTCACGCCACTCATCAACATCCACCAACTTGTCGGTTCTGGTGACGGTGATGTCGATGACGACACCGTGGGAGATACCAGAGAGAGAGGCACTAGAGCATAAGAGACTAAATCGGAAAAGCAGATCTAGAAAACTGAAAAAACAAGTCATAAATCCAAACAGATCGGAGGCAAGAATCGGAAACACAAAACCGATCTGGAAAAAGCTCCTCTTCTCCGGTCAAGCTCTGGCCTCAAAGTCGCAGCTCTGAAACTCCCTTCCTCACGTCGCCAGCGTGCGTGTGTGTGCCAGGGCGTGTGTGTGTGTGTGTGTGTGCAAGAGAGGGAAGGGAAGAGAAGAGAAGAGATGCATCGATGTGTGCCAAGCATGTGTGTGTGGTGAGAGTGGTGGTGAGAGAGAGAGAGAAGAGATGAAATATGTATGTGTCAAATGCATGTGCTAGACTTTGTCGTCCTAAATAGGGTTTCAGGACGCTAAAAAAACTTATTTTGGCGTCCTGATTTAAATTTTAGGGCCAAAAATTAATTTGAATAATCATTTGGCATCCCAAACCACTATTTAGGATGCCAAAAAAATTTCATTTTGGCGTCCTGATTTAAATTTTAGGACGCTGAAAATTAATTTGAATAATTATTTGGCGTCCCAAACCACTATTTAGGACGCCAAAAAATTTCCTAGCGCCAAATAATTAATTTTAGGCGTCGTAAAATTATATTTAGGACATCTAAGTCGCAAAATTCAGCCAAATAATTACGACAATGCTACCGCTTATACTTTTTACTTCCCTTTTTAAAATAAGGACGTCTTTTAGGGAAGTAATATCCATTTTTTATAGTAGTGATTTTTAAGGATTAATGTGTAAAAATACATATGCCATTGTCCTAAAAGTGCGCCCTTATGAGCAAAAGTAACTATGAACTTCTAAAATAGGTGAAAAAATACATATTGAATGTTAATTTACTGTTTGTTTGAATTTTTTAACTAAAAATGGTGATATAAAATATGACATGGATGATTAAGAAACAAATTTGAAAGAAATACTTATATACTTCAGGAGTACCACGTCATCTTAACTATGTCGATACAATGAAAACATAACTTCTATCATTTCAATTCTAGTTAGCTGATATGACTCATCTGAAAAAATTTAAATTTTACTCCCTCTGTCCCTAATTATAGGAGCAAATTTTGAAGTTGTTTTGGTCCTAATTATAAGAGCAAGTTTTAACTTTTGTCAATTTTTTCCTATAATACCCCTATTTATACTTATTATTAGGAGCATTATATATATGTGTGTTTACATATATATGTATATTTGTGTTTATGTGTGTCAATATATATATATGTGTAGATATATATGTGTGAACACACACTCACATATATAAACATATATATGTGTGTGTGTGTGTAGATATATTGGTGTGTGTCTCTATGTATGTAGATAGATCTATATGTATACACATATACACACACACATATATGTATACACATGGCTATATAAAAAGCAAGTAATCTACATATATAAACTAATATGTCATGGATATCTAACGTAAGGCAAATTAGAAACACTTATAATTAGGGCAACTTGTGTCATTTTAAATTTATATAAGGACATTTTAGGAAAATGAGTAAAATTAACTAATTTAACTCCTCTCCTTAATTCTCACAAAATCGGTTAAATTGCTCCTATAATTAGGGACGGAGGTAGTATCTTATTTTTTTAAAAAAAAATATTGGTTGATCATTAGTTTTAAATTTTTTTTAGTAAAGAGGTAAGGTAGATCTTAAGAATTACCACAGTACTCAATAAACGAAAAGCCTGCTGTAAGAAATCCTCTCACATGAGCATATAGCAGCTAGGATGAGAATATTTAACAAAATAATTGGCGCACTTAATAATATGGTGTGTGGTGCAAATCTAAGCTGAAGAAGGTCCCATTCAGAGTAAATACGATCCTCATTAACTGCATGAAATAGACTGACCAAGAGACGAGATGTTGAGGATAATGTTGCCTTACAAATATTGAATAAATCCAGCTTGTGGATCAGACCATCTTATTAATACACATGCCACCTTAGCAGGGGCGGATCTAGAAAATTTGTAAAGGGTGGGCACCAGTGGTGGGGGGATTTGGGGCTGCCTCCGAATTTTTTTTAAGGAAATTTTTAAATGTATTAAAAAAACAAAAGAATATAAACAAGAAAATAAAAATATATTCATGAATTACAATAAAGGATAGACACTCAATAAGTTCGAGTACATATATTTTAATAACAAAAGTATATTACAATAAAAATAATTACAATATCATCCTTCTAGGCCTTATTTTTTTGGAATTCCATCATAATTGCTTTATTATCAATGCTATATATCAAATACATCTTTTTAAATATAAGGCACTAAACAATCATTCAACCATTCATCCCTCATCCGATTACGAAGTGCAATCTTGATGTATTTCATAGATGAAAATGTTCTTTCCACGGATGCAGTACTAGCAAAGTTAATGCTAACTTTACAAGTAAATAAACCAAAGGATACACAATATTTTTTTTTCTTTTCACCCATCCTCTTTGCAAGATCAGCTATTCCTTGCAAATTCAAAAAATCAGGATCACTTTGCACATCAACAATATATGTGTCGAGTTGATATTCAAGCATGACAAAATTATTCAAATCAAAATCTGAAGGATAATAGCCAGCAAATTCACACAACTTATTCTTGTCAAATGCCGAGAAAGAGTTGCACGGATTTAAATATGCCATGCATTCCAGCAAATTCGAACTAACTTCACTAAAACGATCATTCAACTCTTGAAGTTGAGTATCTATCATTGCATAAAATATTTCAACCTTAAAGTGATGCAGGTCCTCTACGTTTTGTTCTCCCTTGTAATGCAAGTACACTTTCCATATCAGGGATATCTATATCATGTTTTATAAAAAATTCAGAAGTCTTATGAAATAGATTATCCCACCCATTATCTCTTATCTTCAGTAATAACATCTTCGAAACTTTTACAAGAGTTATAGCATTCACAATATCTTGATCTTTTCTCTAAAGTGCTTGTGACAACTCATTTGTTTTGCATGCATAAGGGTTGTATCGTCTTTTATAATTTCTAGCACATCAAGTATAGGATCAAACAATTTGTACACAGACATACCAATGATCGGTAATGTGAGCTCCAACGTGTGTCCCCTGGTCGTGACAAACTCATTTCTTGATTCATCAAGTCTCTCCCTGATTGAACATCATTGCTTGCAATACTTTTGACTAATTCTTCCAATTGCTTCTCTCTCAAAATATCTGCTCTTTTGCAAGGAGCACCAACTGCATTACCCACCAACGGTATAAAATTAAAGAAGTCAATCAATGCGTAAACCTTTTTTGCACAAGCTACTAGAGCTAACTAAAGTTGATGTGCAAAGCAGTGAACATAGTAAGCAGAATTATTTTCAACTAAAATCAAGCTTTTCAGACCACTGAATTGACCACTCATATTGCTTTCGCCATCATAACCTTGACCACAAATCTTTGTCAAGCTCAAGCTATTTTTGGCAAAAATTAACTCAATCGTTTCTTTAAGTGAACTAGCTATAGTATCTGAAACATGAACAAGACCAATAAAACACTCAATAATTTCACAGTTGCAGTTCACATAGCTTAAAACAATGGCCATTTGTTCTTTAATTGATATATCATGAGCTTCATCAACTAGTATATAGAGAAGAAATTATCCTCAAAATCTGAAATAATAGCTCTGGTAACTAAACTAACAACAACATTCGTAATATCTTTTTGAATTGAGGGAACTATCATTTTAAGATTCTCTGGGGCATTATTTAAAGATACATTATTTACCTCCTCATCGCTTTCACAAAGGAATTTTACAAGCTCCACAAAATTTCCCTAATTCATTGAAGCATTTGTAACATCCCCGTTTTCTAAAAGCAGTATAAAATTTTTTCATCAGAGTAGAGCATCGGAGTAAGAGTGTAACTGATATATTGATATAAAATGCCCACTGGCTATTTACAGAAACGGTTCAACAACCGAGAGTTTTCAAAAAGAAAATGACAACAATGGAAAGTCTTCAGCCTGATCCCTGAACTTGCTGCTTCCCTTTCTCCTCGGTCCTTGGTCCTCCCGACCCTGACGCTATATTAAGAGCTAAGATCCGCACCGGATCTCAGGTAACGGTTAACCTCATATTCACATATACAGTATATAGACCACAATCATTCATAATAACAGCATAACAGATGTATCACACGGAGTGCAAGTAGAAGTACCACACGGAGTGCATATAAATGTACCACACGGAGTGCATATAGATGTATCACACGGAGTGCATGTAAATGTATCACATGGAGTGCATGTATCCAAAAGCACATAACAATACTCACAACATATCAACAGACCATCAACCACATATACACATACAATACTCATACAACATACCCGCATACAGTAAACATCAGAGTTAGTGTTACAGTACGCGAACGTACCTTCGTTGACGTTTTACGGTATTTCGGCACGACGGTTGGTCAAAACGTAATCAGGGATATCCTATCAACATAACAACGTACTTGTTAAGGATCTATCATTACGACGGACATTTTTAGTCAAAATGACCATTTTACCCCTGAACCCCTAATCGGCGGAATTTCGCCAGCACTTCGTTATTTTGACTTTAATTTTCCAAAATTTCAACATAACTCGTACTCCAATATCATTTTCGAAATATAAATCATATTAATTAATGATTTACATCATAACAGGCATTTTAGGTAAAAATTACCATTTTGCCCCTAATACCCCTATCGGCGGAATTTCGCCAGAGCTTCGCTATTTTAACTCTAATCTTCCAAAATTTTGCCAGAACTCTGACCCCACCAAGATTTTTGAAATAATGACTAAAATACCCCTAACATATGATATCTAATCATACTTAGAAGATTAAAGACTAAACTAGCATTTCTACTATAACTACCGAATCGAAACTAGAACTTAAGACTCGGTACCGAAAAACTTACTCAGAGCTTCGCTGCTTTTTCCCCCAGAGCTTCTCTCTCTAAAACCTCTCTCTAAAATTGCTCTTGCAATTTGGTGTGATTTCTCCAAAGGCTTGAATGCCTATTTATAGACTTTTTGAAGGGCAAAATTGCACCTTTCTACATTAATTCTAAACCATTAGATTACCACTTCTTGAGTTGGCTAATACTCCTCCATGGATCCCTATGTGCCGACCTCCCCCCTTGCTCTTTGTCAAAAATTGCATCATGATATTATCTTCTTTCTTTATTATTATATCACCCACTTGCAACTCACCTTTACACATACACAATTTCATTATTTCTTCTTTCCTTCTTTATTAATGATTTCGGCTGTACATCAACAACCATCCATTCGAAATTATGACTCCTTTTTGAACAAGTTTATGTTCTTTCCCACTAGCATAAATATCATAGGATCAAGTGTTCTTATTGGATAGTTGCCACCTTTGACTTTTCAACTACTTCTTAACCAAGTTTTCTACAACTTCTTAGCAAAGTTTCTCCTTTTCACTTCAACAATTTCGGCTGCACACAAACATATATAATCAATTCGAATCCCCCCTTATTGTAGAATTTTCAAATTGCTTTAATTATTTGCAATATGCTTTAATTATTTAATGAAAGAAAGAAACAAAATCCATCCATTTATTGCATATTTCACACTAGCATTTCAACATCTTTTCTTCCTCTTCCATTTAGTAATTTCGGCTGCTCCCTTAGCAAACAAGTTTTGACTTTTCCAACCTTGATTTAATTATAATTACTTTATGCCTTAATCACATCTTATAGTATTTAATCCATTGGTTAATCCTATATTAGTTAATTAAACTCTAGGTATTTTATATAATTCATCTTTTATACTTTCTCAATTATCTCTAATTGATTAACAATTATTCTCTTGCTAATCTTAACCCTCATTAGTCATTAATCCCAAATTAGGGGTTTTATTTAATTAACTTTGGATATCTTCTTCATTCATGTCTAAATGACTAGCCATTAATTATTTAATTAACTGCTTACTAATTGTTGACAATTTTCTTAATTAGAACTAATTATTATCTCACAACTATTTTACTTACATTGGTATTTTATGTTCTACATAAAATATTAAAAATCACGGGGTCAATAATGATCCCGGAATACTTTTTAATTTTTCTCTCACTATTTCCCAATGAAATAAATCCCAAAAATTGTCTAAATTAGAGACAACATACTCTCTAATTTTTAATAATTATTTTATTGCCTCTAAGGATTTTTCATAACTTCCTTAAGTCATTTTATGCTCCACAAGGGCATTTTAGTCATTTCTGACACATTATTGATTTTTATGATATTTATCATAAATACGATTTTTAGGGTATTACACATTTGTCTCATCATGTCCCGGAAAGCCAAACCTTGTCGTATGATATATCGAATACATCGAATAGAACCATTCAGACGAATACGATAATCCTATTTGGCTTTGTCAGAAATGCTAGACACAACAATGTCAATATGTTGATTTTGATTCATCAAATCTTTGGCAGCACTGAAGCACAACTTATGAATGCTTCTAACTTTCCCAATATGTTTAAGAAGCCGTTGTTTGTCCTTCCAATTGCTAAATTCTTCTCCCACAAATGAATCACGGCCACCCCTTCCATAACCATGCTCACAATTAAATAGATAACAATGCAAGAAAAATATATATAGCATCTTTTGATTCACTATACTCCAACCAAGTGTCAAACTCATTGTACCATTGAGGATTAAATCTACGCATTTTACCCCTAATTAAGGATTGAGGAAAGTTGTCAAGTTTTGGTTGACAAGGACCATTCGTTAGATAAATTCTTCAAATCATTTCCCTTTCTTGAGCACTCTTCACAAAGCTCATAATAGGAAGTCTTTTACCCGGATCAGGAACATACAAATCCGGTGGACCTTCTACTATTGGTTCGTTCTGACTTGAGGGAGTAGCACACTTATTTTGTTTATCTTGAAATAAATCAATAGATGAAGATTCGGATCGAGAACATTTAGTTCTACTACCACTTAACTTTGTAAAAAAAGAACCTAAATACTTTTCCATCCTAAAAAATGGCAAATGACAAAAAAGAATCAATAAATAATATATCTACCAAACAAACATTGTAATACCCGGATATTTATTTATCTGGAATATTATATTGTGATAAATAAATACCTATTCTTTATAGTTGAATATATGATCTCAAAGTGTGTGTTGGACTTAGCTTATTTTTCTAAGATAATTTATCTTAAATTAGAAGGAAATAAGTGCCAAAAGTTCTAAAAATACATTTTATGGGTCATGAAATACCCTGAGAATATTATGATAAAATCTTAAGAGGCAATAAAATATTAATTAAAAATTAGAAAGTATGTTGTCTCTAATTTTGGCAATTTAATAAAATATTTCCTTGAAATTTAAAAGGGGAAAAATTAAATATTATTTTGAGAACCCTAAATGACTCTATGATTTCTAATATAATGCATGAGACATAAATTACCAATGTCAATGTAATAGTTGTGAGAAAATGATTGATCTTAATTAAGAAAATTATCAACAATTAGTAAGTGATTAAATAAATAATTAATGGCTAATTATTTAAGCAGGAATCAAGGGAAATGTCCCAAGTTAATCATGAACAACCCTAATTAGATATTAATGGTCAAGATTAGCATAAATATAAATGCTAATTAATTAGAAATGATTAAGGAAAATGGATAAGATTAAGTACATAAAATCCCTAAAGCTTAAAAGATTACTAATCATATGTTTAAGGCTCTAATTAAGCTTGCTAAATTAACTTTGACAAATTAAACATTAAGCAATGGTTAGGATGTAATCTAATAAAGCAAGATCAAAGGCTACAATAATGCTAGCAATTTAAAAGTGTCTTAATCCATGTAATTAGCTAAGGACCAATGGGAGAATTTTGCTAATTATATAAGATAATTAAAATATAATATAAATTAAAAAACAAATAAAAACCTCAAAAGGGGGGTAGCCGAAATTATGGAATTTTTGGGAGAATAATTGAGAGTTTTGCAAGTGGATAATAAAATAGTAATAAAAATGAGATATTTATTGAAAAAACAAATAGGATAAATGAGAACCGATAGAAATTAAATCATACCTTGAAATCTATGAACTAGGTTTCTAACATCAGGACATATTATGAACAAGTGAATTTTTATCCCGAAGTTGGTGTTACCCGTTGTCATTTCCGTAACCGACGGCGTTTATCCTAAAATGGTTAACAGGCTAGGAAATACCCTTAATGGGACCATAATTTTTGTTAATCCAAATATTTCTCAAAAGGAAGCTTAGACCTCCAAGGTTATGCTAAGGAATATTTGAGATTATTTAAGATTACGCGGTTAGAACACCGAACAGGGGATTTTATCGGTTAAATTTATAAAGCAAGAGGATGACATCATGTGCATGATATCATGTTTTGGAGGACGACACAAGGGGGAGGTCGGCCAAGGCAAAACAAAGGTGGAGATTGAAGCTTGGAAAAAACCCTAAATCCTAAGGCTAGAAATCAAGAAGGAAAAGTTGTGAATAGTGAAAATTTTGCCTATAAATAGGCCAACATCTCTTTGCAAAATCTTCACACCAAATTCAAGAGTGAATTTCAAAATCTTAGAGAGAAGAGAAAAGGAAGAGCTCTTGAGGAAATGTAGCAAAGCTTTGGGTAAATTCTTCGGTCCCTAGTCTTAAGTTCTAGTTTTTAGTTCGGTAGTTATAGTAGAAATGTTAGTTTGATCTTTAATCTTCCAAGTATAATTTAGATATCATGTTTTAGGGTTAAATATGATATTTATTTCAAAAATATGATGGAGCTAGAGATATGGCAAAATTTTGGAAGATTAGAGTCAAAGTAGCGAAGCTCTGGCAAAATTTAGTCGATTAGTAAAGCCAGGGGCAAAATGGTCATTTGTGTCTAAAATGTCTGTTATGATGTTGATCATTAATAAATGCGATATTGTCCTTATAGGATAACTACGATCACGTTCCGGCTGTCAAACATATCGTATTCCGTCAGAAGTACTGAATTCCATCAACGAAGGTACGGACGCGTACTGTAACCCTAACTCTGTGCTGCTCATATACATATATGTGATAGATAAGTTCATAGGCCGAGACTCTGTTTTGGGTCACCGATTATACTTACAGCTTTACACGGGTTATAGTATTGGTAATACCGGTTGAGTTTTCCTAGCGCTGAGGACACGAGTTGTTATCGTGGCACTGGGTAGTGTAGACATATATATGTGTGGGACTTTACATCTGCTGTGTGCTTATGTTTTGTCATTGTATTGATAATGCATCTGTTGTGTGCTTATGTACTGATATGCTGCTGTATTGTTATGAATATCTGTCATCCATATACTGTCATATTTGAGCATGAGGTTAACCGTTACCTGAGGTCCGATGGGCATTGGACCTCAGCTGTAGCTTCAGGGTCTGGAGGGCCAAGGGTTGGAGATAGGGGCAAGCTGCACGAGTAGACTTCTGGCCGGAGATTTTCCCTTTTGTTTATGTATTATTTACTTTTGAAAACACTCGGATGAATGTACCATTATTATATTACACTATGGTTGATGTTTTGATTATAAATTAGTTATTCTTCTGCTCCGATGCTCTACTCTGATGAAAAAAAAATTTACGCTGCTTTTAAAAATGGGATGTTACAAACATATTGAAAAAAAAAAAGTTACAAAAAATGAGAAAATATATTGATGCTACACTTAATGCAGGTGCATCCTACAAATTCAATCCATGAGCCTCGTATGATGAGAATTGAGAAGATATAGAAAATATCTACTACTTAAATAAATTCTGCACTTTAAGCAGGTACCTCAAAGCATAATATGCAACAAGAGAAAACAAAACTTATGTCTTGGACGTTTAAATACATTTAATTAGCAAAATTTTCAGAACATTGAGTGTAAGTTCAAATAAAGACATTAAACAAAAACAGCACATGGCTGTGTAAGAATCAAATAGAAGCTAATTTCATTTGCGCGCTGCACTTGAAAGCAATAACAGAACTTCAATACAAAGGGAAGCACAAAGACCGAGGACCGATCACAGATCAAAACAATGAAGATGGAATAATCATTGACCATTGGTGGGGGGACCGATCACAGATTTTTTTTTTTGGTTAAAACCAATTACAGATCAAAACAATGAAGATGGAAAAATCACTGATCAAAGAAAAACATAAATCAAACATTCAAAATGTACTAGGCAGAGCAGAAGATAATGAGCCACTCATGCGAACATATACATTCAAGAAATTGATAAAGAAACGAAAACCACATGCGGATAAGAAATCAAAAGCAAGAAGATTCAAAATAAGCCTTAAAGATCAACAGTCAAAAACACAACTCAAAAAACATGAAGAATCAAAACAGCACACAGCAGAATTTTCAATCCGGATTCATCTGACAAATAGAAAATCAATAAAGGTAACAAAAACGAAAAAAACGCAACTCCAATTCTCCAAAGCTGCTCGGTGGCGATATATAAGAAGCAAAAGCAAAAACATAAGAATTCAAATCTCTCGTGAAAACGTCAGATTGATGTAGGATTAAAAGCTCAAAGGGAAGCACAAAGACCGAAGATTCATACAAATCGACGCTAGCACACAAATCATAGAAATTCAATAATAGAAATTCAAAGAGAGGAGGAGAAGTTGTCGCAGACCTGCTGGTAACGCAGAGCGCCTCGCTGCAAACTTGGGAAGGGCAAAGGCAAGCGAGTTAGGGTTTCCAATTGAAAGATATATTTAAATAAATAAATAAAATTCGTTTAGATTGATTATTTTAAGGGTGAGCACTTGTCCCCTAGTGATACACTTGCGTCCGCCCTTGCACTAGGATAATGTACTTACAGATCGCCAATCAACGAGACCTCACATCTTTCCGTGGGTATCGAACCTCCTCTTTTTTTGGGTGAAGGTCGACGACGCCTTAGCCAACTGTGCTATTCCTTGTTGGCTTGATTAATCATCTTCTATTCCCTTCACATAGGCTATGTAATAACAGAAACGGTTTCAGTTCCATATTACCTTTGCTTAGTTGGAAGAACGTCTAAACATATGTGGACTGATTTGAGGGTTCAAATTTAATTTTTTTAAAAGAGTGACTTTTGAAATAAAAACCATTTTTTGAAAAAAAAAAAAAATAAGATAGTTAAAAGATTATTTTTATTTTAGACCTTTGAAATATACCTGCTACCTTTAGAATCCATGAATCTCATAAACAAATGACGGTTGGTCTACTAAGGACCCGTTTGTTATAAAGAAAGCTTGGGAAGGGAAATGAACTTTAGAGGAGGGAAAGGAATGGAAATGAAAATTTGAAAGATGAGGGAAGATGACTTGAGTTGTTTGGTAGGAAGAAAATGAAGAGGTGGTAGTTGGTAAGGAATTAGGAAATGTCTATTTTACCCTCAAAAGAAATTAATTCAAAATAATAATAAAAAAATTTTTGCTAAAATATATTTTTAAAAAAATATTTTATTGTTAAGTTCGAACTTTTGAAGAAAAAAAATTTCGCCAAATTTGAACTTTCCCGCCAAGTTTGAACTTTCCCGCCAAGTTCGAACTTCCCGCCAAATTTGAATTTCAGGGGTAAATCGTCAAAAAACCATCTTCCGGGAAGATGGCGACTTTCCTTCCATTTTCGGAGGGAAAGCATCTTCCCTCAAATAAGGGAAAATGTCCAATTCCAGTGAGTTGCTTACTGGACTTTCTGTGTAACAAACAGCCAAAATCCATAGGAAGATTGGGATCTTCCCTTTCCCTCCCCAAACTTTCTTCCTAACAAACGGGTCCTAAGAATTAAGCCAAGTCAGAATTAGAATAGGACAGTCAATTAACCAACAGAAGCTTTGGACAAAGAGCCAGCTCTACTTCAGAGAGATTGGTTGGAGTGACCTGGTGAAATCAACATGCTTAATTATAATAAGTAACAAGAGTTTTTCATGAAAGCTGATGACTAGCGCCGGGCAATCCGTATCACTTTAGGACCGGAGGTAGCATAACTTTTCAAATTTTCAAAACAGAGTACATTTCGCTTTTATGCAGAAGAGATAGGAGATATAATAACATGCTATTATAGAAGCAAATTACATAGTATGTTGGCTTGTGAAAGAAGCTCATAATATATGAGTTCTAAATTAATCAGTGCAGGGGCCTCCTCAATGTCGAGAACTTATGTGGCTCGATTTGACGAGAAAACAAACAGCCATGGATTCCCAAAAGTACAAACATATTAAGCTTTGAAACTAGCCATTTCAAGAAACTGACGACGCCAGAGGTCTCTCCAACAACTTGATTCACTAATTATATAAAACAGGGCGTCAGTTCAAAACTAACTGTGATCCTCACATTTTCAAAGAGGAAAATCATGTAACAATAAATCAGTGATATGATGCTTTGTTGATCCTGTAGAGTCACTGTAGCCATCAGAATCAGTGTAAAGCACGTCTATTACGCGACTCAGGTTTAGAATTCGCATCATCAAAGGCCTTGGCACTTGCAAAGGCTCAAGCAGTTCCTCATTTATATCCTTCCATGCACTTATCACTTGCCTCTTGAACTCTTCAATGGCGTTTTCTCTCTGCCCACCATGTTGCTTCATGTAACACTCTATGCTCGAAACAACATGCCCTCTCTTTTGCTCAAGCTAACAAATACGCCACAAACACACAAATTATTATTGCCTGTCCAGATAACTTAGAATTTGACTAATAACCAAGGTAGAAATTTTGGACATGTGAGTACGTATGTACCTCGTTGGAAACAATGTCGTCCATAAGCCTGCAAATAATTTGAGAGGCTCTAACAATTTTGGGGTTATTGGCTAGCCATTGGAAAGCTTCCTCTGTAACAATAGGTCCCATGCCAATGAATGATGTGGCTGCAAGCATACGGTACGCAGAAGTCACAAGTGCATTGTCCATGTACTCCTCCATTGTTGGTGCATAATTACTGTTATACCATTTGGCTTCAACAAAGTAACCTCGCACCAAGCTTTTCATCTGAGCATATGATTGTAGTGTAAGTGAAAGTTATGATATTATCTTGCAATATAACAACTTTTAAGAGATAGAGTTGTTCTTGGCTGTTCATCAGTTATGCCTTGAGATATGACGATCATAGTCATACCAATATTATTTATTACATAAATTTTTAGATAATTTTTAATTAATATTTGATTGATCATGGAATAGGAAGAATTGAACAAATTATATTTACATTATTATAAAACAATCAATAATTTGAAGTGTTTGAACAAAAAGACTTGGTTTCAGTGCTTAGCTCTTCCAGCTCATTAGATCCGAGCCATCCAAACCTGATTTTGAACAGGCCAGGTTTGAGTTTTCTTAAAATGATGATTTATTTAAATAAAAAATTATTTTTTGAAAGAATAATAGTTAAAAGACTATATTTATTTTACATTTTATACCCATTAAAATAATTCTTATTAAAAAATATACTTTTAAAAACTCAAATCTAGACCGTTCAAATCAGATCTGATGGTTCAGATTTGATGAGTTTGGAGAATTAAACACAATGCTTATTACTGAAACTCCCTAGACAAAGCGGGTGAAATAGAAATACTATAGAAGTACACATCTTACTTCATCTTTGGCATACTTGATGCAAAATTCTCTTCCTTCGTTGGTCATTTCTTGCTTGACTTCGTCATAAACATCCAATAGTGCTTGGTAACAAAATCTCATGTATTCTGGCAACAATTCCAGGCACCTTATGTCCCAACTGAAAAATGATATTTTTTAGAAATCATTAGTTAAAGTTAACTAATATTCATTGGATAATAGAATTTAAATTTTCTTAAAAAAATCTCAAAGGGATAGGAATTTAGACTTGATGAACTTAATTAAACCTCTCAATTGCTGCAGTGAAAAGCTGTAGCTCTTCGAACGTGCCATAAACATCATATATGTCATCAATGACCGATGTGATGCATATCACTTTGGTGGTTATCCTTCTAGCCAAAGCATAGCAAGGTTCATAAAACACTCCCAAAATCCAAAAGTAACATTCCACCAACCTATCGCGAGCAAAAGGCAACTTGGTTCTGAAATCCAATTCTTTCCACCACCTATAAGTTCAAAAACGAATGACTTGTGTGAGTCATACAAAAGGTAATGTGCACATATATTATATTAAGAATATGAGTATAATTTAGAAAAACATACTTAGAAATATTTCCTAGTTCATTTCGGTGCAACTTTTGAAGCATATTGAAATCAAGCTTTGCGAAGGCAAGTAGAGTTTCATGGTGGGAAGGATCATCTTGGTAGGAAGAAATATAACGCCAAGCTTCTAGCCTTGGAAGGTTCTTGCAACGTGGGTGCCTTAAGCTGTATTTGACTTTTGCGGAAAGAGAATGATTTAAATGAATGATCATAGACTCAAGATGAGAGGAAGTGAACGCAAGAGCGTCATCTAATGTATCTTCTCCGTGAACTCTAAGATGTGCAGCTTCATATAAACTTAGCATTGCTTCTACATCAGTGGCTAGCCCTTCCCTAATATTACCTTGCCCATTCTTGAACTTTTCAAACACATCTGGTTTAGATCAAACAAGTCAGATTTGGCATGTTAGTTTAATTTTGTACGTGTATAGGTCAGTTTGAAGAAAAAATGATAAATAAAAATATTTAAAGTAATTTTAATAGCTTTCTTAATATATCTAAAAAATATCTACTCTATCTTATTATATTTAAGACCGGATGGATGGAGTATGAAATGGATGGAAGGGTTGAGGCATACCAGGTGGTGAGACGCGGTGTCCATGCTGCCTTAGTAACCTAAAGAGCAGCGCAAGAGTGTGTAGATCTTCTTCCAAAGTTATTTTACCATTTTCAACATAAGTATCATGAATCTGTTGCAATATGTCATCAATCTCAAGTTCAAAATGGTAGCTCACACCTAGACGTTGGATTGAATCAATCAAGTTCATTTTTGCGACGAGATTTTTGGTTGGAAGGGCGAGCATCTTCCTCACTTCTTCCTTGAGCATTTTACTCTGCACCTCCATTTTGTCAGGCACTTCCTGCAGATTTGACTTTGTGTTGTCACTCTCTGATAACATCAAAATACAAGGACGTACGTATACGCATATTCGCTTTAATTTCATATGTGTCGTGTGGGTATAGATCTCTAATAGGCTGCTGAAACTATAATAATGATATTTGCGTATAAAAAGTATCAGATTGATTCTCTTGACACCCCGATAAATCCTTTACGTGGGGATAATATGCAAAAAAAACTATAATAATTATATTTGCGTATAAAAGGACAAAGTTGGAATACCAGAGATTGGGAGGCATATTGAATAAAATGATCTCCCCAAATGCTGGAATGATAATTTGCAGAGCGCCGAGGCCAATGGGACGAAGCAACAAGCGGCGAAGTTACCAAAGACATAATGATATATGGATACTGAATTAACTAAATATTAATGCCTCTCTTCACTTTTGTTTTCGACGAAAGAGCTTTGAGTGTGAGAAAACCTGAGATACCGTTTTGAAATTTATACGACTTCTTCAACTACTGTAGAAGATATTTTTGAGTGAGGAGATATTAATGAATATGTGGTCTGACAGATATCAATGTCATGCTTTCTTGGGACCACATTTAATTTATTTTTCCAAATTTATATTCTATTTCGAACGTCCGACTCTAATGAATATGTGGTTCTCATAAGCATTGTACTGTATAAAGAGTACAGCAAGAGAGTGTGGCCAGAGAGGGAAGTGCAGATATGGAAAAAAAAAAAAAAGCAAACTTATATGTGGTACTCGTGCTTCTTTTGGCACCTGAAGCAATGGGTTGTTCACATAAATGCTTATATTCTACTTCTTTATTCTATCAAACTTATATTCTCTATTTCAATCCATCAAATGATGAAAAAACTAAGCATACAAACAAAAGTGTGGTTGGCATTCAAACTTTTTGAATTTGGACATGTGTCAAATGATCAATAATTGATAAAGTAATGACGAGACTTGATAAGTAATTCATAACTAATTTTATTAAGAAATACTTGATTTAGGCTTTTGCAATTTTAAAATTCTATTTTTTGTCATTTTTCCATAAAAGGGTTATCTACTTAATTTGTAACAACCCGAATTTTGGGCCTTGAGAATTGAAAATAAGTCTAAATTAGATAAATGACTAAGCCTAATTTTTGTCAATTAGGAACTCACGCCATTAAGGCGTCAGGAGTCCTGCCAGTCTGACAGGATTCTGACGCCAATGGTGTTAGTGTCAGATTATATGTCCAACTACATTACTTTCGAATGTGTTTCAATCTGGTAAATATTTTTATAAAAAAATTATTTTCGTGCTTTTGCGTAAAGACGGTCCTCATTAACTACTTGAAATAGACTAACCAAGAGATGAGATTTTGAGGATAATGTTGCCCGTACAAATATTTAATAAATCCAGCCTGTGGATCAGACCATCTTATTAATGCACATGCCACCTATGGAGACCAACGCATGTGCAAACATCCAGAAAATTTCTACATGGATCCATTTTGTATTTAACAAAGTGTGTGTGTGTGTGTATATAATTGCACAAATTCAGATCTTCAACCTATATATCAGCGAATAATATATACTCCTCTTATCCCTTTTACAAGTAACATTTTCTCATTGCGCATGACCAACTGACCATTAAGATTAATTAAAAGCAATAGATTGTGTAAAAAATGCCGTGTCTTTTCTAAATATGTCCCTATTTATAGAAGAGAGAGAATGAAATGATTAAATGAAAGAAAACTAATGGAATATTGTTGACATTACTACTCTAGCATTCACACTGCTCCCAGCCTTTTTCGCACTCACCACAAACGAGCACACAACTGTCTCCTCTTGTTCAACATTTCGTTGGTTCGTTCTACGTAGAAATGGGCACGGAAATACGTATCGGAAGTTCTACATGAGTCAAATACTACATGTACTTATCTTTGTTGGTTTTGAAGTTTCATCCGGCGTGGCCCAGCTTCACGTATAAGCTCTATACTAGAATAGATTTACCGTCCAGTACAAACTGGAGATCATCAGAGTTATCAAAGGCTGATATCAGAGTTATCGGAGATTGATATCAAAGTGATCAAAGTGATCGGATACTGATATCAGGGTTATCAGAGTTAATGTACCGACAGAAAGTGGTACATCGGTTCAAGATGGTATACCGGTTCAAACTGGTACACCGAAATGAGGTGGTACACCGACCTTGGGCTATATCAGTACTCATTTTCAAAACATGCTCAAAGTTTAAAAGGCATTTTGAACATAACTCCGATTAACCACGAGAATGGCAGTGTAAGTGTCTACCATGGGGCCTCACCGACTTATACGGCGACTTATGACACACCCACGTAGACTAGCCTTGCCTTCGGTACCAAACTGTCCGTAATAACTTAGTTAAATTCATGCCAAGACTACTGCTCTGATACCAAAATGTAACATCCCAACTTTTCAAAAGCAGTATAATTTTTTTTTGTCAAACATCATTTCCAAAATCATCAGAGTAGAGCACCGGAGTGATTGAGTAACTGATATGTATATATAAACGCTCAGTAATTACATTTTAGTTACAACAGCGATCTGATAACAGCGTGGTTCAAAAGTGAAGTACAATAACAAAAGGCTTCCTTGAACAACAAAAGGAAGTCTTCGGGTAGGGGTCTTCTACTGGGCTGCTTGCCTCTCTCATCGGTCCTCGGTCCTCCGAAACCTAACGCTATGTAAGAGGCGAGATCCGTGCAGGATCTCGTAAGCTGTTAACCTCGTGTTTATGTACACGGCAAACAGACATTAACATTACTAACATCACTCTATCACAATCAATGTATATGTATTGCTCCCAGCATGCAGACATATTGCTCCCAGCATAAAGACATATTGCTCCCAGCATAAAGGCATATTGCTCCCAGCGTACAGACATATTGCTCCCGGCGTATAGACATATTCTCTAACCTCTATATGCACTCAAACAAGATAACAAATCTACAACACCCATACATACATGCATACCATAAACATCGAGTTAGTGTTACGATGACGCGAACGTACCTTCGTTGACGGTAGACGGTACTTCTGTCGAAATCGTACTTTTACGAAACGCGACGTTTTACGGAAAGCGGAAACGTCAACAAGCGGCACGTCGGACAACAGAATAAAGACGAGATCGAGTTTCGATATCCTATAAGGGTAATATCACTTTCATTAGTGATTTGACATTACGACCAGGCATTTTAGGTAAAAATTACCATTTTGTCCCTATACCCTAATGGCGGAATTTTGCAGCGACCGTTACTTTGGCTCCGGTTTTCCCAAAATTTTGCCAGAACTTCGACGCCATTTTGATTTTCGAAAATAAAGACTAAAATAGCCCTCCCATATGATATCCAATCATACTTGAAAATTTAAAGGCTATTCTAGCATTACAACCCCTACTTTTGGAAAGAACTACAAAAGCTTCAACTTTTCGGAGACTCGATCCCTACCATGTCTTTACCTCTTCAGGCATATTTTTCAATGCAATGAGGCCTAAAAACAAGAATAGGAATTTCATCCCCTACTTCCTAAATCTAACTAACAATTCTACCGATACCGAACTAAAAACTAGAACTTAAAAGCTAAAGACAGAAAGACTTACCCGTTGAAGACTTTCTTCACAATTTTTCCAGAGCTTCTCTCTCTTCTTTCTCCCTCTAGGATTTTGGCCAAGAGCAAGAAGAATGGTGTGAAGAATTTGAAGAAAAGGCATGCCTATTTATAGAGATTTCAAGGGATACAAGTGGAATTTTTGAAGTTGTTTACAACCATGGAAATTCAAACTTGAAATGGTGTAAAATCCTTGTCCATGGAGCATTGTTTGGCCGAAATTCATGGGTGATGTGGCTGCTTTGGAGTGGTCCAAAAAATGGTGACTTGGGTTGCTTTAAACCCGGTCTAATAGAATTTCACCGTCGAGATTGATTCGCGTGATTTGAGAAATCTCAAACTTCTGGACTTACAACTTTGAACACATGTTCTCACTTACTAGAAATGTCCAAGTTAACCTAAATTTTGATTCCATATAGGGCTCCAACAGTCCAGTTGAAGTTTCTCGAGAAACGTGTCCGAGCAGCGTCTAGGTTTGAACGTATTTCTGGAATTACCAACTTCTTCAGAAAAATTCACTGATTCCCAATATGTCCATGAAAATTCCCAATTCTTTTTCAAATGTCACAACATAACTTTTTCGTCCTCTTGGCTATCTGGCATTTTCTCAGAATTTCCCTATTTCGTCTTATTAGGAAAAAAGCACAATCGGCTTCAGAATTAACTTCCGTAAGAGTATAACGGAAGATAAAATCCCACTGATCAATATTCTACCCTGACTTTGGAAATCTCATTCCTAGATCTCTAGATAGGATCCGTTTCCTAATTTCTAAATTACTTTTCATCATTTTTACTTTAATAAATTATAATATTAAAATAATGGCAAGTTGCATAAAATCTTATACATAAATATTATTTAATTTCTTTTTCTTTCTTTCTTTTTTTTTCCTTTTTTTTCTGCCCTCTTTTTTTTATTTCTTTTTTTTATTTTTTATTATTATTTTTTTATTAATTATTTAATTAATTAAATAATTTTTTTTACATAATTTTTTTACAAAATTTTCCTATTGGTCTATTCTTACATTTAGGCTTAAAAAATACCTAAACTCATCTATTTTTCTCAAAACTTTCCAATTAATTAGCAAATATATTTTTACTAATTTTAAGCCAACAACCACCAATCCTTGGGTTTTACATAATTTATCCATGAATTTCATTTGCTTATGCTTAAGTAATTTAGCCCAATATTACTTAATTACTTAATTATCACAAGTTGATAATTTTCTTAATTATAATACCACATTACCTCATAACTTTTAGCCCTGACATTTTTGTTTTCATGTCTTCTGCATTATATTAGAATTTACAAGGGTAATTTAGTCATTTCAATACTTTTTGAGCATTCTTATTCAATTTCTCCAAGTCCATAATTTATTAAATTACCATAATTAGAGATAATATACTCTCTCAATTTTAATAATTATTCCCTTGCCTTTTAGGATTTTTCACAATTTTCCTAAGTATTTATGTCCCTTAGGGGCAATTTCGTCATTTGGCACTTTGGCCCTTAACCTCTCTAATTTCCAAGAGATTTTCCTTTAGAAAATAAAATAATTATAACTTAATATTTGATATCTCATATCCACCTACTTTCTATAGGTTTAACTTTACCAAATTATGATATAGATTTTTAGGGTATTATAATGCTTATATACATAGGCGGACCTAGGTGTTGGATTGGGGGTAAGTGCCTTCCTTGAATTTGAGATTTTTTATTTATTTATTATAATTAATACATGTTTGAATGATTGTCTACTCTTAAATTAAGTGTCCACCCTTAATACATCAAGACTGCACTTCGTAATCGGATGGGGATGCATGGTTGAATGATTGTTTAGTGCCTTATATTGAAAAAATGTATTTGATAGCATTGTTGCGACTTCGGCAAGTGCACCGATCGTTTACAAGTAATAAAGTGTGTGAGAAAGATATCGTCCCACGAGGAATAGTATTGCACCCACTAAACTGACGATCAATTCTCTAATATTTAACTAAGTCCCAATGTCTTGATGCTACCTTAGTCGTTATCTTTAAAAATAACCTAATGTCTCGGTGTTATTTAGAAAGATTATGTAAACAGAATTATAAGATCACATAAATTTGTAAGCCTATGTCTAGGTCATGCAATTTTATGATGAATTAAAGGTTCCGGTTAAGTGCACCAACATCTCTATTGTCATGCACTAACCTATGGGCAATCTAAAAGGTGATCGAGTCTTTTTAGAAGGCTTTAAGTAAATATAACTCATTCAATATGGTAAATAACATTCAATAGAGAATTTCAAATAAATACTCAAATTAACATAGGGTTCATCCTCGCCCTAACTACTAAAAAAGAAACTAGCCAAGCATGGCTAGGTAAAAATTAATAAGATAAGATGGAAAATCAAACTACTCCTGCGTTGTCCAGTTCTTCTGCGTGCTCCGACTCCGTCTCTTTTCTTTAATTTCGCTGTGCTTCTTTCGTGTCGTACTGTGTCTTGAATTTCTTGTTCGCGGCGTCTGTTCCAATTCGTGCGTTCTCCTCTCCGTGCGTCTTGTTCTTTTAATTCTCGTTTGCGGCTTCTTTGTTCCCAGCGTCCCTCTCTCGTGTGCGTCACTTATATATATTGCTGGGCTCCCTCTCGTGTTGATATTCAGCGTCAATATATGCTCTCCCAATCCACGTTGCGGTTCTGATTCCTTTCTTTTGATTAATTATATCAATCTCACAATCTCATGTAATATATCATCTAATATCTAAAACCTATCTTTTGGCAATGTGTTTTGCATCACGTAATGTCCACACATTCTTTTCCAATCTTTAGTCAATTTAATATAATATAATAATATATTATATTATATCATTTTCAATTTAATTTGTTGACTCCTTTAGATCACATAATATCTCCTGCACAATAAGGTAGGATATCAATAGATTTTCTCGTTATAATATTCTTTTATCTTATATTTCATTAAAAGATAGATAAGTACATAAAGATAATTAAATAAGTACAAAATATCAATAAATTCAATCCAATATATCCCAGAATCTACCCTTATTTAATTGTAAAATATCTACTTATCAAACTCTCCCACACTTAAATATTTGCTTGTCCTCAAGTAAAAGAAAGAGAATTAATTATCTGAAAGGAACATTGCATATGAAATTCTTAAACAGAGAGCAATAAACCACCACACTTAGATCATATCATCAAATCTTATTTAAGTTAATGTCTTATAAGAATAGGTCACTAAGTCAATAGCCTTAAACAATTATAATAATCTCTTAACATCCCATAATCAAAGGATCAGTGAATAATAAGAGCAACAATAAGATTAGTAGAAGAATATCACGCTACTTAATTTTTCCAGAAAAATTCAAATGCCCCCACTAAACACATGGGTGATGCAGCACCGGTTACTAAGTCAAGTCTAGAGATGTCGGCGGAGTTGTTTTTTTTTTTTTTCGAACAAAAGGTTCACTTAGCTAGCAAGGTCATCATCTAATTTTCTAAAGAAATCATGTAGCAAAATATTCAAAAACTAATAATCTGTTGATCCTATTACAAACTATTCCCTATTCTCATAGTCCATCTCAAGACATTTACAAAAATTCAAGGCTTAGAGACTTAATTGAAACATTCTTTTCTATTTTAATTTTTGACTTGATAATATTCACTAAGATGGGGAAAACTCAAAGTTAAGGTCAATTTAAACAAACTCAAAAAATTTTCAAGGGAATTCTTTTCAATTGAATAAGAACAAGCAACAACAAAGAAATCATATCCCTACCCCACACATAAATCAGACAGTGTCCTCAATGTTTGAACAATCAATAAAAGGAAAGGAACTAGTACTCCCCTGGTTTAGGTCTCTAACTCGATGTGGAGTGCTCTGTCAAAAGTCATCGGAGTGGTCATCGGCGTCCTCATGTGTGACCGCATCGTCGGAATCATTGTCGTCCTCGGTTGGTTGACAACTAGTGGGGTCAATATTCGCTTGATGCATAGGGCCTCGACCATCCGGTCGGATAACGCACTTGGCGTTTAGTTGCCTAAGAGTAGTGGGATCACCGAGGTCTCGTCACCGACACCCGTAGGTTCCCGAGTAGTGGATGGGCCGAGGATGGGTGGGGCCGTGTGTGCGTATCGGGGTTCGCATCTGGCATGCACGGAGGCATCGGAGGTCCAGCTATCGATGGTGGACCACCGAATCGGGGAAGCCAACTGAACATCCATAGCTTCATTAGCTGGAATTGTGACACCTGCTCGTAGACAAAGTTGCATGATAAGTGAGCAATGTCCCAATTTGCTCTCTTTCCTTCCCGAGGTGATTGTTTGGGTAATTCTATCGGAAAGGATCGACGCTATATCGATATTTCGATTGCCCAAGATTTCATAAATGAGCACAGCCCGCTCCAAGTTGACATCACCATGGTTAGTAGATGGCAGGATGTTGCTATTGATGAAGTAAAACCGGGACGGGCCTCCGCAGAAGGTCGATCCGACCAATTTTTCAGGATGCCGGGTAATTTGTGTCTATCACACCGATCGAAGAGGGATGGGCAATGCGCACTCGCAGAGATTCAGCGGAATCAACAATATCAGTCTAAATTGTTTGGGACGGATGGGGGCAAATAATTTCATATGATCTTGGAAAGCACAAGGGTGCCTGGATCATAACTAGTACCCAGAAAACTCTCAATAGTGGCAGCATCAAATGGAACAGATATACCCCTAACCCAAGATATACGAGTATCCCTATCTGTACAACATCAGCATTTGCAAAAAATTCTCGGCAGAGTGTACTAGAGCTATCAGTAGGGAAAGTTACCAATGTCTTCCATTGGCGACGCCGGATGATTTCTTCTATTGGTGGTATACTAGGTAGGAATAGATCAATCACCTCTCGGGGACAAAGCTCTTGGGAAGAAACCGGGACCGCACCGCTCCCTACTTGCTTGTGATAGAAACTTGGAACCTCTAGGAGTGGTGTGAGAGGAGGAAGAAGCTCGAGCTCTTTTTGAACCCAAAGAACCGGAGGGGCATATGGTGGAATAGCCTTGTCTTTGTCCTTCCCTTGCTCATTGTGCCTTTGGACCTGAAATAATAATTAAAAGAAAAAGAAAAAGAAAAAAAAAAAAATGGAGGGGGTTTCGACGGAGGGAGGGGAAAATGGAGGAGGACGAAGGGGGTGGGGGTCGGCGGTGGGGAAGAATGGAGGAGGGAAGGGGGGGTGGAGGTCGGCGGTGAGGGAGGGAATGCGGGAGGAGGGAGGTGGGGGTCGAGGTCGGCGGTGAGGAGGGAAGAATGGAGGAGGACGAAGACCGGACGGTGGGAAGAGAGAGAGAGAGAGAGAGAGAGAGAGAGAGAGAGAGAGAGATGGTGGGGGAGGGTTTCGTCTGGCGGTTCTGGAGCAGGGGAAAGGGGAAAGGAAGAAGACGAAAAAAAAGGGGGGGGGGGTTTTCCAAAAGTTTTTTTTTTTTTTTTTTTTTCAAGTTTTTTTTTTTTTTTTTTTTTTGGTGCTGAGCACCGAGAGTTGGCGCCGGGGGCGCCAAATTTGGCGCCACAGGCGCCAACTTTGTTGAAGCCCTTTTTTTTTTTTTTTTTTTTTTTTGGTGCGAGCAGAGAGTTGCGGCCGGGCGCCAACTTTGCTTGAAACCCTTTTTTTTTTTTTTTTTTTTTGGAGCTTATAGTTTGCTCCATACTTTTCACAACCTTCCTATCCTAGAATAACGCTAAAACTAACTAAGAATGAAAAAGAAAACTTATTGGGTTGCCTCCCAATCGCCGCTTGTTTAACGTCCCGAGCTCGACGGATAGTTTCTTAATTCTCGCCTTCTAGTGCCACGGAGGTTCTTCCTCTGTCAATGTCTCCACCATGGTAAGGCTTCAATCTTTGCCCATTTACCTTAAAAGCGTCATCGAACCTATTGGTGCAATGACAATTGCACCAAAAGGTGTAACCTCTTTCACTATAAACCATTCCGACCACCTAGACTTCAATTTCCCCGGAAAAGTTTTAAACGAGAGTTATAAAGTAATACCTGCTGTTCCGGATGAAACTCTTTTGGAAGAATCCTCTTGTCATGCCATCTCTTGGTTCTCTCCTTGTAGAGGCTAGCACTCTCATATGCAAAAACTCGAATTCATCAAGCTCATTCAACTCGAAGTAGCCTTTTTCATCGCCAGATTTAACATCAAAGTTCAGACTTAGTTGCCCAAAGCGCCTTATGTTCAAGCTCCACCGGGAGGTGGCAAGATTTACCATATAACAGCTGAAACGGTGACATGCCGATAGGAGTCTTGAATGCCGTTCGGTATGCCCACAAAGCATCATCAAGCTTCTGGGACCAATCCTTCCTTGACTTCCCAACAGTCTTTTCCGAATTTGCTTCAATCCCTGTTAGAAATCTCCACTTGCCCACTAGTTTGTGGGTGATATGGAGTAGTGACACGATGAGTGACACCATATTTGCTAAGCAATGATTGAAACTGTCGGTTACAAAAATGAGTGCCTCCGTCACTGATAATGGCCCTCGGCACCCCGAACCTGCTGAATATATTCTTTTTGAGAAAGGATATCACCACCTTAGCTTCATTAGTGGGAAGAGCAATTGCCTCTACCCACTTTGAAACATAGTCCACAGCTACAAGGATGTACTTGTTGTTAAAAGAGCTTGGGAATGGCCCCATAAAATCAATTCCCCACACATCAAAAATCTCAATAACAAGAATGTTGTTGAGTGGCATCTCATGTCTCCTAGAGATATTCCATGTTCTCTGGCAACGATCACATTGCTCAACATACTTCCTAGCATCCTTGTACAATGTAGGCCAATAAAAACCGCTTTGTAGTACCTTAGCAGCTGTGCGTTCTCCAGCGAAATGTCCACCATAATCTGAACCATGACAATGCCAGAGGATCTTATGAGTTTCCTCCTCTGGATACAACACGAGCATTCCATCTCGCACACTGAAAAATAAGAAAGGCTCATCCCGATATACCGCCGAACATCATGCATGAACTTCTTCCTTGCTGCCATGTTAGTCCCTCAGTATCATCCCAATGTGCAAGCATCTCCTTCTCAGTTGTTGCATAGTTCAACTGTGCCTCATTCAGAACTTTACTTGCATAATATATAACATGTAACAACTTATTCTTCCTTTGCCCCAAAACAGCTCCTATGGCGTAGTCACTGGCATCACACATCAGCTCAAACGGTAGATCCCAATCAGGTGCTCTCAGAATAGGTGCAGTTGTTAATCTTTCTTTCAACAATTTGAATGCAATCAGACACTCTTTGTTGAAGTTAAAGTCTTCATCTTTGACCAACAACTGACTAAGCGGTTTGGCTATCTTGGAAAAATCTTTGATAAACCTTCGGTAAAAACCTGCATGACCAAGAAAACTGCGAACACTACGTACATTGGTGGGAGGGGCAAGTCTTTGATGATTATAATCTTGGCTCTATCCACTTCTATCCCTTTATCAGATATTCTATGACCCAAGACTATCCCATCTTTCACCATAAAGTGGCATTTTTCCCAATTAAGCACCAAATTACTCTCTTGACATCTTTGGAGTACACGAGACAAATTAGTCAAGCAAGTATCATACGAAGTGCCAAAAACAGAGAAATCATCCATAAATACCTCAATAAATCTCTCAGTCCTGTCAGAGAAGATAGACAACATGCACCTCGAAAAGTAGGCGGGGCATTGCAAAGACCGAAGGGCATCCGTCTATAAGCAAAAATACCAAAGGGGCAAGTGAAAGCTTTTTCTCTTGATCCTTTGGATCCACCACTATTTGATTGTAACCAGAATAGCCGTCTAAGAAGCAGTAATAAGAGTGACCTGCAAGCCTTTCAAGCATTTGGTCCATGAATGGTAAAGGGAAAAGTCCTTACGAGTGGCATCGTTCAATCTTCTATAATCCACACACATTCTCCGGCCAGTGATGTTCTAGTGGGTATCAATTCATTGTTCTCATTTCGTACTACGAGTGATTCCACCTTCTTCGGTACTACATGTCTTGGACTAACCCACTTTGAATCGGAGATAGGATAAATCATACCGCATCTAACGGTTTCATCACCTCCTTTCTCACCACTTCCTTCATAGTCGGGTTAAGTCTCCTCTGGGCTGCCTTCTTGGTTTCACATCGTTCTCCATTAGAATTTTATGAGTGCGGAATGAGGGACTAATCCCTTTCAAATCGGATATAGACCACCCTATTGCAGTCTTGTGGGTAGTCAAAACTTTCAAGCAACTTCTCTTCGTCGGTAGGTGACAACTCGGCGCTAACAATAACGGGATAAGTGTCATCCTTTCCTAGAAAAGCATACTTGATTAGAAGGAGCTCCTTTAGTTCTACCTTAGGAGCAACGGTGGTGCATCATAATCCTTCTTTTGCAGCTTCTCGAACTCGTAAATTAGAATTTTCATCTGCACAAACCTCTTCTTCCACTCCGCAATAACCGAGCAATATCATCCTCTAAGGACTCATCTGAATCTTCTTGAAAAGAGCCTCCGAATGGCTTCGTCAACTACATCAATTTCAAACAGTCACTATTATCAACTGGGTATTTCATGGTGAAACACATTGTAAGTGATTTTCTCGTCATTCATTTGGAATTCCATTTTTCCAAAGACTACATCAATTACCGCTTTCGCAGTAGCCAAGAAGGGTCTTCCCAAAAGCAAAGGAAGTTCAGCATCTTCCTCCATGTTAAGAACCACAAAATCCACCGGGAAGATGAATTTGTCCACTTTCACCAAGACATCCTCAATGACACCTTCGGCTTCTTAATGGATCTATCCGCCAACCGTAATGACATCATAGTAGGCTTCATCTCTTTAATGCCGAGAGCTTTTGCCACGAGATAAGGGCATTAAATTTATACTAGCTCCCAAGTCACAAAGTGCTCTCGCCCATATTGACATTCCCTATTGCACAAGGAATGCTAAAGCTGCCGGATCCTTAAGCTTTGGTGGCAACTTAGTTTGAATGATGGCACTACACCGCTGAGTCAATGCCACTGTTTCGCCTCTTGCAACTTATGCTTCTTGGAAAGCAAATCTTTCATGAACTTTGCATAATTAGGCATATTTTCAAGAGCTTCGCGAAAGGAATGTTAATCGCAATTTCTTAAAAATATCCAAGAACTTGGCATATTGTTGCTTCTGAATCTGTTGCTTCAACCTTTGGGGATAAGGAGGTTTTGCATAAGAAGGAGTGGGAGACTTCTTTGTAACTATCTCCTTTGGAACCCGCTGCACATTACATTGCTCGACCTCTTCCTCCCTTTCTCGACTTGTCCTTCATCTAACAGATTTCTCAACCGCTGCACCACTATACCACTCCTTGTAGTTATGGCCTTACAATGCTCCTTTGGATTGACCACAGTATCACTAGGGAAGGACCCTTGGCTTCTCTCTGCTATTTGCTTTGATAACTGACTAATCTGATTCTCTAAATTCTGGATCGAAGCCCCCTGATTTTTGCGAGTAAACTTTGTTTCATTCCGGAAAGCTTCGATCCCCGTATGTATTCGGTAGTGGTACGAGTCAACCGTGTCAAAGCCTTTTCCAGATCGGTAGTGGTGGATTCGTGGAACCGGCGAGGTGCCGCTTGGGGTTTGTAGGAAAAGTTTGGGTGAGCTTTCGGCCCAGATTGTATGTGTTGCTATATGGATTAAACTCGATTTCGGGAGGATTACCCATGTAGTTAACCTCAGCTGTTTCTCCATTAATGAATGCTGCACAATCTCCATTAGCGTGTTCCCCTTTGCAAAAATCACAAAGCAAAGGAGGCTGAGAAGAATTAGATGACACTGAGAAGAGGCAAAGTTGTTTAGTGATGGAAGCTAACCGCCGTTGGATCACCTTGTTTTGTTGGGCAATGTTCTCATTGTGGGCCAACATTGTATTGTAAGAGTCTAGTGAAGAACTCCCTCTTTGGTTGTGGAGTAACAGTTTCATTCTCTAAGGACCCCATATCTTCAAACAACTCCAATGATTCCTCTGGAGTTTTATTTTTTAACGTACCACCCGCCGCAAAGATTAATCATCATCCTAGAGGACTAAGCATCCCATTGAGGAATATTCTCACTGATCATAGTCTTGCAGCTCATGTTGTGGGCACTTCCTAAGCAACTCCTTGAATCTTTCCCAAGCTTGGCAATATGATTCCCATTGCCTTGAGTAAAGCAACGGATGTCGACAGCAGCTTTGTATACTTAGAAGAAGGTGATTAGGATCCTCTAAATCACTCCCACTAAAAGAGCGTTGTTGAACCAAGCCTATGAGGGATGGCTTGATTTCAAAATTATTTGCATTTACAGCTGGATTGACAATGCTAGTTGCTGCCCTGGCTTGGATTAAGCGTCATATAATCGCCCATGGTCTTTCTTGGAGGAGGAAGGCGAAGAGGATCTTCACCATTTTCGCCATTATAACCGGTTCGGTCCCAGTACTAGAGTTACTAGCCTTTCCTTTACTCGTTGAGCAAGTTTCCGGTTTCTCCTTGCTTTGTCTTCTCAATTTCGGGATCAAACTGCAGCGAATAAAAACGCAGCTAGGGCATAGAATTCCCCTATGTTCCTCTAAGTATTCGAATTAAATTCCTAATTGACTGTTATTCCCATACTGACGATCAATTCTCTAATATTTAACTAAGTCCCAATGTCTTGATGCTACCTTAGTCGTTATCTTTAAAAATAACCTAATGTCTCGTTGTTATTTAGAAAGATTATGTAAACAGAATTATAAGATCACATAAATTTGTAAGCCTATGTCTAGGTCATGCAATTTTATGATGAGTTAAAGGTTAGGTTAAGTGCACCAACATCTCTATTGTCATGCACTAACCTATGGGCAACCTAAAAGGGGATCGGTCTTTTTAGAAGGCTTTAAGTAAATATAACTCATTCAATATGGTAAATAACATTCAATAGAGAATTTCAAATAAATACTCAAATTAACATAGGGTTCATCCTCGCCTAACTACTAAAAAGAAATTAGCCAAGCATGGCTAGGTAAAAATTAATAAGATAAGATGGAAAATCAAACTACTCTGCGTTGTCCAGCTTCTTTTCTGCGTGCTCCGACTCCGTCTCTTTTCTTTAATTCGCCTGTGCTTCTTTCGTGTCGTATCTTGTGTCTTGAATTTCTTGTTCGCGTCGCTCGTTCCACCGTGCGTTCTCCTCTCCGTGCGTCTTGTTCTTTTAATTCTCGTTTGCGGCTTTGTTGTTCCCCGTCCCTCTCGTGTGCGTCACTTATATATATTCTTGGGCTCCCTCTCGTGTTGATATTCAGCGTCAATATATGCTCTCCCAATCCACGTTGCGGTTCTGATTCCTTTCTTTTGATTAATTATATCAATCTCACAATCTCATGTAATATATCATCTAATATCTAAAACCTATCTTTTGGCAATGTGTTTTGCATCACGTAATGTCCACACATTCTTTTCCAATCTTTAGTCAATTTAATATAATATAATAATATATTATATTATATCATTTTCAATTTAATTTGTTGACTCCTTTAGATCACATAATATCTCCTGCACAATAAGGTAGGATATCAATAGATTTTCTGTTATAATATTCTTTTATCTTATATTTCATTAAAAGATAGATAAGTACATAAAGATAATTAAATAAGTACAAAATATCAATAAATTCAATCCAATATATCCCAGAATCTACCCTTATTTAATTGTAAAATATCTACTTATCAAGCATTGATAATAAGACAATGATGATGAAATTCCAAAAAATAAGGCCTAGAGGAATGACATTGTAATTATTTTTATTATAATATACTTTTGTTATTAAAATATAGGTACTTGAACTTATTGAGTGTCCACCCTTCATTGTAATTTATATAGCTACATTAATTTCTAACAGTACTTAGCCTTGTTTTTCTAGATGACACGTTTGTAAAATAATTGTCTCTCTTATTACATCATCAGTATTCACTTGATTTCATGAATATTTTTTGATATATTTTTTTCTTGTTTATGTTCTTTTGTTTTTTAATGCATTTAAAGCTTTCCTTAAAAAAAAAAAGAATCGGGGGCGCTGCTCCTGAACCCCACCAATTGTGCCTCCTTCTATAATTTTCTGGATCCGCCCCTGCTTACATATACATATATGTCCTATCAAAAATCGTTTTTATGGCCACCATCTGCCTTTATTACATGTACGCCTCATGAACACCAACTTCGCAAAAATTTAAATATGGATCAATGTTACATATTTTTCCTTGACACCTAAGTTAGCTATTTAATTGTGCTATACAGAACATTTATCATTTATTGACCATTTGACATGCAAGTCCAAATTCAAAAAGTTTGAACGACAACCACATGTTTGTCTGTTTTTGTTATTTTCATCATTTGATGTATTGAAATAGAGAATATAATTAAGTTTTTATTTGAACACCCCATTGCTTCAGGGACCAAAAGAAGCACGGGTACCACATAAAAGTTTGTTTTTTATTTGAAACTATAATAATGATATTTTTTATGATCCTGCGTATAAAGAGCATCAGATTGACCCTCTTGACAATGATAACTTTACGTGGGGATAATAAAGTTATATAAAAGGACAAAGTTGGAATACCAGAGATTGGGAGGCATATTGAATAAAATGATCTCCCCAAATGCTGGGATGATAATTTGCAGAGCGCCGAGGGCAATGGGACGAAGCAACAAGCGGCGAAGTTACCAAAGACACATAATGATATATGGATACTGAATTAACTAAATATTAATGCCTCTCTTCACTTTTGTTTTCGACGAAAGAGCTTTGAGTGTGATCAGAAAACCTGAGATACCGTTTTGAAATTTATACTTCTTCAACTAGAAGATATTTTCGAGTGAGGGGATATTAATGCTTTCATTTTGTGAGTATAATTAAAACACGTCAGTTCCATGTTGTATTTATTTATTATGTTGCATGTAAACACCGGTGGAGCTAGAAATTTTTATGACCGGGGGCGAAAAAAAAAATCATATTATAAATAAAAGTACTTAATATACAATAGGACCTAATATGTAAAAAATTGAAAAGAAAAAAAATCTATTACATAAATTAAGATCAGGTCACTTGATTCTTACTCTACATGTTTTCATATTGCTAAATTCATTTATAATTGAATCCATGGGAAAACTCAATAATTTCTTTTCCAATGTATGTAATCAAAGAATCACTAAGAAATTGGTCTTCCATTCTATTTCGAAGTCTGTTCTTGATTATCTTCATAACAAAAAAAGATCTTGCAGTAGTTGTTGTAGAAACTGGAAGAGTGAGTACAAGTCTAATCACTCTATCAATAAGAGGGTAAATGATAAATTTTTCAATGCTTACTAGCCCTTGACATAATTAAGATGTAGTTGATAATAAATTAATTAAACCTGGATGTTTAAAAATATCGAGTTCAAGATGTTATAACTCTATCAGAATATATTACGTCTTACATTCATTAATTAGAAGATGAATTAAAGGTATATATATAGCTTTGAAGTAGGTGTTATCAAAAGACAAGAACTAATATATGCTTAATTTTCTAAAACCTACTAAGGGTATGAAGGTCTTCATTTTTACTGACGACGAAGGTATTTCAAAGGGATCAAAGGCTAAATGGGCACTATGGAGTGACAGCTTATGTGATAGGAAACACCTGATCTTCAATTTCATACCTATTACTTGTCACTCTCATTCCTGAAGCCATAGCCTATTACCTCCGAGGCCTTCAAAAACCTGCTGAACACTTCATCTTTTTCTGCTTTGTCCTCTTTTCATATCTGATGCTAGTTGAAAGCCTCATGATGATAGTGGCCAGCATTGTCCCATTTCTCTCTTCTTCTTTTTTAGCATTTTTTTTGGGGGGGGGGCACCCTAGCCCCCCTGTCTCCGCCATTGCATGTAAAACAAGACTCAAAATAAAATAAAAGAATGATTAATGAGTATGTGGTATGAGAGATATCATGCATTTTTTAGCCACAAGCAATGGTTGGTTCTCAGGTAAAATTTATATTATAGATATTTGGAAACGAGTAGCATGTTTTTTTCGCCTGTGATTAGTTTGTTCGCAAGAGATAACCGTCCAATGAATAAGTGGTATGATCGATGTGATGCTTTTCTGGGACCACATTATATTTATTTTTCATGTCTACCCATGTTTAATATGGATATTAGGAGAGAGTAATAATTAATATGATATTTGAGTTTAACGTAGTTGATAAAGGTAATATTAAAAATCACATAAATTTTAGGGTAACTTTAACACTTTTTATTGTAAAAATTGGTAGTTTGTGCTTTATAATAAGGACTAAATGGATTATATTAAGGATTGGAGGAGTATTTCAAAATGTGCCACAAGTTTTTGTTTTCCAATGATATGTGTGGTTGCTCAAAAGATAAACCGTGCTGACCACTAGCGATGGTTGGTTCTCATGCTAATTTATATTCTATTTCGAAACGTGCGACACTAATGAATATATATGTGGTTCTCATAAGCAATGTAGTGTATACAGAGTACAGCAAGAGAGTGAGGCCAGAGAGGAAGAGCAGCCATGGAAAAAAAACAAACTAAGCATACAAACAAACATGTGGCAATTAAGTAGGGTAGTGGCCAACAAAATGCAAAGCATACATAGGGGTTTCTTATTCTACTTACTCAACTACATTATTTCTACTTTTTCTACTGGATTGTGTCCCTCCCCCACACTTATCTTCCTCATACAACAATTAAGCCCAAATAATCGTAGGAATTAGGAAGAAAATAAGTGAGGAAAGAGACAACCTGTGTTAGAGTATCTTGAGTCGCTTGAAGGAGAAATTCTCATCCACGATGAGAGTCATGCATTTGTCTTTAAAAACATTTTCTCCCGCATTGAATTTCCTTGGTGAATGTGGTTCAGGATCAATTGGAAGAGGTCCAAGAATGTACGGTGGAGATTGGTACCACCGACAACCTTTCCAAGAATGTGCCTGCAAAGAACACAAGCAACCAGCAGTATTCCATCCAAAAATAGAAACATGGAGAGATTTCAAGTGACTTAAAGATATTTTAGGAATCAAACTCTCCAAGTAACTATCACATCCAAGGAAATCAACGCTACTCCCATCAGTAGGAGTCAAACAAAGAGTTATATTTTGAAAATTCTCTTGTGTTTGCAAAGTGGAAAGTGCGGAATCCAACTTAGTGTTGGGGTACACCACATCAGCATTGCAATCACAAGAGATGGAAGGCGAAAGAGTGGAAGAAGAAAGAGAATTTTTCAAATCATCACCACCTGGAGCTTTTAAAGATTCAAAACAATTATTTTTCTTTTCTAAGTCAGGTGGTAAGTCACAAGAAAGCACTTGTTGGAAAGATTCACCAACATGCAATATTTTATCAATCAAAATTTCAGAATCTTTGTCACCAACAAGGCTACAAGGAAGTAATCCAATGGGAATGTCATGCATTTGACATTCTAGGCTATGATTTTTTGCACTCAAATCAACCACATTATCATCCATGCAAGAGTCAACATGTTCACAATTGTCATGCATACTATCATCAATAGTACAAGAGGGTGCATTATGATCAATGGTAGAATCAACCACTTCACTAAATGCTTTCTTTCGAAACTCAACCAGTAAGTGGCATTTTTCATGATAACAATCTACACATATTCGATCTTCCGCACAAGAACATGAAAATATTTCATTCAATTTTTCACAATCATCCCTAGTACTATGAAGAGAAGCATTTTCAACAATTAAAGCATCACATAAAGAAGTAGGAGCACACTCATCAACAAGTACAATTGAATCGCTACTACTAGAACAAATGGGTTGAGCAATTACTTTTTCAAACATTTGAGGGGATTCAACAATAATTTTCTCATCCACCTCATCATCACTCAAATCATTAATTGCTCCACTAGTTAAAGTAGAAGGAGAGTCTACTTCTATAAGGATAGGATCATTACCAAATGGTAGTGAAGACTCTTCAATGCTCTGTTGTACTTGTTTCACTTCTTGTGCTTGTGTGGGAATAGGTACCGAAGGATTGGAAACTTCCACTTGTGAAGTGACATTTAGGTGTTGCTCTTCGGTTTTCCCATCATCATTGGAGGTACATGACCATGGAGCTCCTTCTTCTCCTTTGGTTTTAATCCACAGCACATGGTGAACAAATGCCTTGTTGAATTTTTCAATGTCCTCCATTTCCTCTTCTATTTCCTCAAAGAATTCACGAGGAAGTACCTCTTTGAAATTGAATAAATGTAGATGCCGGACCTTTAGTTGGTCATACATTCTTCTTAAGGTAAGGGTTTGAGCAGCCATATATGGCAAGGTGAGGAAAGCATCAAGGCCGGAAGGTTAAGGAGTAGAGGGTTGGGATGGATGTTCGGGGCATGGTGGAGTGGGTGGCTCATATGAAAGTGTATGTGAAGGGCAAGACTCTTGTGGAGTATGACACATAGAAGGCTCTTGTGTAGGCCACTTCATTCCTTTCTCCAACTCCTCATTTTCTTTCTTCAATTTCTCCGCTTCTTCTGTATGTGTGAACATGGGAAGAAGATTTTCTTGGAAATTAGTCTTCAACACTTATGATTGCTGAGTGAGACGCTCAATTTCCTTTTCCATTCTCCCATTCTCTTTCTCTTGATATTCCATTCGTCTCATTATCAAGTCCATTTGATGGTCAAAGTTGGCCTTGTATGACCGCTCCTCGTCTACCGTTTGAGTCACTTGATTTTGCAATTTTCTAAAGACTTCACTAGTGGTAGGTTATTGGTTTGGCACACAAGGTTGAGAATGAGGTCCATAGGGTGGCTCAAATGTGTATAGGGATTCATGAGATGGATGACATGGTCGGGAAGTGAGATGGAATGAAGGAGGAGGTTCATGGTATGGCATGCGGTTGTATGGTAGAGGATTATGAGAAGGCTCATAATATGGGTGGTGGAATGGACCATGACATTCTTGACCAATTGGACTCTTATCTTGAATTCCCAAGTTAGCTTGAAGAGCCCGTATTGTTTGTAGCATGGAATCGATGCTTTGAGAGATAGACTCTTCCCTTCGGATCGAATCTCCTACAAAAGAGTGGGATTGAATAGGTGAATCTTGATTACCATTAAACCAAGCCATAAAAGTTCAATTCAGTTAATTCCCAAATGAATTACAAGTATCTATCTAACTAAGAAAAGGAATCTAAAAAAAAATAAAATCAAAATGACAAAAGATGCAAGTATCTATGAATTAACTTGGAGACATGGTGAATTCAAACAATTAAGCTCAACATCATATCAAATTTAATGCAAACACACCACACAGAAGCTACCAAGTCGAGACAATGCAAGAATGCAATGAATGCTATGTAAACTACCTAAATGCAAAAATCCTAAACTATATGCAATAAAAAATCAAAAAAATGCAAAACTAACAAGCTTCACACGAAACCCCTCACAAAAGTGAATTTGACAATTAGATTACCTAGGGAGCCAATTACTTAGCTCCCCGGCAACGGCGCCATTTGATGAGGGACTTTTTGTCTTTAGCCTTGGAGTCCACAATCAAAAATAAACTAAGGATTGCGTATAGCAGAAACCAGAGATCGTTCTCTCTCGGGAAACTTTTATTGAATCCTAAGTAATCTAAATGACATGCAAATGCAATTAAAACAAGGGGGAAATTGGTTTTGGATTTTTCAATTGATAAACTAAAATAAGAATGTAATTAAATTAAATGCTAAACTATTATTTTTGGTATTTTCTTTATAAAATGGAACGGAGTATGAAAATGAGTATGAATGCTCTTGGAAATGGAATATGACTATCATAGTTCAATTAAATATAGGAGTAAATTTTCACTAAGTCTAGATGAAAAACCCCAAGATAGCACTTGAGTCCAATATTCCCAATTAATAGTAGCTCCTACTACCGTAGCAAACTTCTATCTCTTGAGATATTGTTTAAAACCACTTAGTTGATATGGATATTAGGAGAGAGTAATAATTAATATGATATTTGAGTTTAACGTAGTTGATAAAGGTAATATTGGAAATCACATAAATTTTAGGATAACTTCAACACTTTTTATTGTGAAAATTGGTTGTTTGTGCCTTATAACAAGGATTAAAGAGAGTATATTAAGGATTGGAGGAGTAATTCAAAATGTGCCACAAGTTTTTGTTTTCCTATGATATGTGTGGTTGCTCAAAAGATAAACCGTGCTGACCACTAGCGATGGTTGGTTCTCATGCTAATTTATATTCTATTTCGAAACGTACGACACTAATGAATATATATGTGGTTCTCATAAGCAATGTACTGTATAAAGATTACAGCAAGAGAGTGTGGCCAGAGAGGGAGAGCAGCCATGGAAAAAAAACAAACAAACTAAGCATACAGACAAACAAACATGTGGTTCTCGTTCAAACTTTTTGAATTTCGACATGTGAAATGATCGATCAATAAATGATAAATGTTCTTTACGAGAATCTGCTCGCCTAAGAAAATAAAAATTCGCGCAATTAAATAGTCAAGGAAAAATACGTAACATTGATCTATATTTAAATTTTTGTGAAGATGGTTGATGAGGCGTACATGTAAAGGCAGATAATGGCCATATAAAAACGATTTTTGATTGGACATATATGTATATATAAAATACTACAAAAAAAATAATTGAATTAACTACGGAATTACCGACGGAAAAAATTTTGTCGATTATTACCCACAGAATTCCGTAGGTAAAAAGTACCTACAGAATTCTGTGGGTAACTGTAATTCCGTGGCTAATTAAAAATTACCGACGGAAAATTTATGTCACAAAAAGCGTAGGCAAAAAAAATTTGTTGACGATGTTTTTTGCGACGGAAATTTTCCGTTAGTAATTTTTAATTACCCACGTAATTTTGTGGGTAATTTCAGTTACCGACGGAATTCCGTGGCTAATGTTTATGGCCTCCCACCTGTCATCCTCCCACTGCGGTAGTTTATGCTTTCACTTTCATTCCCCCTCAGAGACGGTGGGCATTAACTAGGACTAGTAGCTTGTGGCTATTTTTGGGTGGATGGAATTTTACTTTCGGTCCCATCCCTTTGTTGTTGTTGAGGTGACCGGCCACAAATTTTCCCAGGTCTTTTTTCTGGTAAGCTAAAATGGGAAAGCAAACCAAACTCTTTTTTCTCCTGCCAGCAAAACCTAACTAGAGAACTTATTTTCCCAGGTCCCAACTAGCCATGCCAAACTTAGGGTATGTTTGGTTTGAGGGAAGGGGAGGGGAGAGAAAAAAAAAAGAAGAGGAGGGAAAAAAAATTTCAAAATTGAGTGTAGTGGGACCTACAAATTTTCCTCTCCCCTCCTTTTTTTTCTCTCTCCTCCCCTCAAACCAAACATATGTCATCGTCTGAAATTTAATCATTCATTTTTTAGACCAATACCGAATGAATATTCATGTCATGAGTGGGCCGCGGGGCACCCAAGTGGCAAAATGAACTATACATGATGCAATTTTTGTATAGTTAGTGATATTGATACATACAGTGATAAATTGTTTGATGTGGGCACGTGTTGTTTAATTATTTTGAATACAAGAGGTTGGAATTGAATAGAAGACGCGGCCAAACCAGCAATAGATAAGAGTGGTTCTTTTTTATTTTATTGCGACGACATATGAGAGAGGTAGGGGCACACATATATATAATAGTATTAAGGGTAAAGGTGCAATTTTATACACGAGCTTTACTTCCGGGAATGTTCAGCACCACGGCCGTTAAAAGTAACCGGTTTAAAAAGTCTGTTACTTATCCCAGCACATGTGTAAAATTGCACATTTACCTTAGTATTAATATGTGAAGTTGATGGTTGATAGGACATGGGTGGAGGTAGATTCAACGTTGAGAGACCGGGTCGAATCCTTGCTTTGTGTGAGGAAGGCCCAAAAAGAATAAGTGATTGAATTTGAGCAATCATTTTTGCCTACAAATTCTATGATTATCGATTAATTAACCATTCATCATTTCATTACCCCGCAACAACGTATGGAGTCGTGAACACACAATCACGAGGATCATCCATCGCAAGATATAACTCACCTATTAACAAAATCATCACAAGAATTAAAACTCATGACCCAATCAAAATCCGAAAGAAAAACAAGATAATCACCAAATTAAACTGTTTCCTGTCGGGTCACTTATAATTTATTGTAAGGTTTATCATATTTATCGGATGGTGCAGATCATAAAAAATTTCATGGAAAGCTGCGGGTTTCTTACTAAAGGTTTTTCAGTGCTTTATCCTAATTAAAGGAAAAGAACACTGTGCTGCTGCCACCCCAGTTTTTTAAGACATTGACAAATTAAATTGATTCCCGACTGATGCAACAATATCAAATTACTCTGCATGCCTTAATCGGTTTCATTTATATTTTTTCATCTAGCCATTTTTTCACTAGTCTTATTAATAATTTGGAGAAATGAAAGGGAAAAATTAAAAGGCTTTGTGGGGACTTGTAGCACGATCGCATTATTCAGGTCAGCAGACAGAATCCTAACCGAGGGCACTACGTATTAATATTTAAAAATTTCTGACCAAACAACCTAAAGTATGTGGGACATATACATATATGTGTGTGTGTCCCTTGAACGATTTGGATAGCTTCAAAGTTTAAAAAATATTATCATTAATTTGAAGGCGCACCATACTATGTTTTTGTCGCAAGTCTTGTGTTAGAAAGCCTCACAAGAGAAGTGGTACGGTTCATAAATTCAAGATGTTCTCTTCCCCAATGGACTAGTAGACTTTTAGAATGCAACTCTCTTTTTGGAATTATGATCATATAACTTCTTTTTAATCCTGATTTGGTCACGCACACATGCATATTTACTTTGAGAAAATTATTTGAGTCCCATGTGTACAAAAAAGTCTCATGAAAAACATAAATAGCTCTCAAATCTTAAATCCCTTATATATAATATGTTTCCATTTCTTGCCTATAATCGCACACATACAACACTAGATATGATTCACCAATATAGAGTTGGTCTAACAGTGTAAGCCCCATTAGATCCCTTTTGATCTCGAATTTGAGTTCGAGAGGAGACACTTATATTAAGAGGGACAGCCATAAATCCTGAAACCAGATGATAATATAAGAAGAAGAAGAAGAAGAAGAAA